>JANIJI010000001.1:7500-257500 GCA_024500535.1 Leptonema lineaticorne
TAACCTAACCTAACCTAACCTAACCTAACCTAACCTAACCTAACCTAACCTAACCTAACCTAACCTAACCTAACCTAACCTAACCTAACCTAACCTAACCTAACCTAACCTAACCTAACCTAACCTAACCTAACCTAACCTAACCTAACCTAACCTAACCTAACCTAACCTAACCTAACCTAACCTAACCTAACCTAACCTACTAACCTAACCTAACCTAACCTAACCTAACCTAACCTAACCTAACCTAACCTAACCTAACCTAACCTAACCTAACCTAACCTAACCTAACCTAACCTAACCTAACCTAACCTAACCTAACCTAACCTAACCTAACCTAACCTAACCTAACCTAACCTAACCTAACCTAACCTAACCTAACCTAACCTAACCTAACCTAACCTAACCTAACCTAACCTAACCTAACCTAACCTAACCTAACCTAACCTAACCTAACCTAACCTAACCTAACCTAACCTAACCTAACCTAACCTAACCTAACCTAACCTAACCTAACCTAACCTAACCTAACCTAACCTAACCTAACCTAACCTAACCTAACCTAACCTAACCTAACCTAACCTAACCTAACCTAACCTAACCTAACCTAACCTAACCTAACCTAACCTAACCTAACCTAACCTAACCTAACCTAACCTAACCTAACCTAACCTAACCTAACCTAACCTAACCTAACCTAACCTAACCTAACCTAACCTAACCTAACCTAACCTAACCTAACCTAACCTAACCTAACCTAACCTAACCTAACCTAACCTAACCTAACCTAACCTAACCTAACCTAACCTAACCTAACCTAACCTAACCTAACCTAACCTAACCTAACCTAACCTAACCTAACCTAACCTAACCTAACCTAACCTAACCTAACCTAACCTAACCTAACCTAACCTAACCTAACCTAACCTAACCTAACCTAACCTAACCTAACCTAACCTAACCTAACCTAACCTAACCTAACCTAACCTAACCTAACCTAACCTAACCTAACCTAACCTAACCTAACCTAACCTAACCTAACCTAACCTAACCTAACCTAACCTAACCTAACCTAACCTAACCTAACCTAACCTAACCTAACCTAACCTAACCTTTTTTTTTTTTTTTTTTTTCATAAGGAGGAAATTTGCCGACCAAACAAAAGCGCCCGAGCAGACAGACGCTTATAGTGTGGGATTCACGCCAGAGATTTTACAATTACTCTGGGTGGGACCCACTAAAACCTCCTGTTTTCCCCGACCTATCCAGAACCGCCGCCAGGCATTGCTTTGTAATAGGTCGGTGTGGTTTAGGCGTGTTTTTTCAGCCTTTCGCTGGTGTAGGCATCTGCCTGCCTATACTTCGCGTTTGTGGGCATCTAGTTGCCTTCACTCTCTCTGTCTGGCCCGGTCATCCGGACATTGCTGTCCAGAACCCGGGCCGAGACGTTATCCTATGGGTCTTCTTACCCTCTCCGCCTCCTCCTTCATTTTCATGACGGCGGAGGCGAAGTCGAGCCAGGACGACCAGTTCTCGATGTTCTCGAGCATACTGCTCACCATCACCTCCGGCGTAACCGAGTCCCGTCGCAGAGCTCGTGAAAGCTTGCAGCGTTCCTCGATCCACGCCGGGCAATGGAATGCGGTATGCTCGGCGTCGTCCAGACTGGAATCGCAATGGTGACAGGCCGTCGAGTTCTCCTTTCCGATCCTGTGAAGGTACGAAGAGAAGGACCCGTGGCCGGACAGGAGTTGGGTGAGATGGTAGCTCAGCTCGCCGTGCGATCTGCCACACCACGTCCTCAGATCGCCGATGAGTCTGTGCGTCCACCTGCCCTTCTGCGAGTCGTAACCTAACCTAACCTAACCTAACCTAACCTAACCTAACCTAACCTAACCTAACCTAACCTAACCTAACCTAACCTAACCTAACCTAACCTAACCTAACCTAACCTAACCTAACCTAACCTAACCTAACCTAACCTAACCTAACCTAACCTAACCTAACCTAACCTAACCTAACCTAACCTAACCTAACCTAACCTAACCTAACCTAACCTAACCTAACCTAACCTAACCTAACCTAACCTAACCTAACCTAACCTAACCTAACCTAACCTAACCTAACCTAACCTAACCTAACCTAACCTAACCTAACCTAACCTAACCTAACCTAACCTAACCTAACCTAACCTAACCTAACCTAACCTAACCTAACCTAACCTAACCTAACCTAACCTAACCTAACCTAACCTAACCTAACCTAACCTAACCTAACCTAACCTAACCTAACCTAACCTAACCTAACCTAACCTAACCTAACCTAACCTAACCTAACCTAACCTAACCTAACCTAACCTAACCTAACCTAACCTAACCTAACCTAACCTAACCTAACCTAACCTAACCTAACCTAACCTAACCTAACCTAACCTAACCTAACCTAACCTAACCTAACCTAACCTAACCTAACCTAACCTAACCTAACCTAACCTAACCTAACCTAACCTAACCTAACCTAACCTAACCTAACCTAACCTAACCTAACCTAACCTAACCTAACCTAACCTAACCTAACCTAACCTAACCTAACCTAACCTAACCTAACCTAACCTAACCTAACCTAACCTAACCTAACCTAACCTAACCTAACCTAACCTAACCTAACCTAACCTAACCTAACCTAACCTAACCTAACCTAACCTAACCTAACCTAACCTAACCTAACCTAACCTAACCTAACCTAACCTAACCTAACCTAACCTAACCTAACCTAACCTAACCTAACCTAACCTAACCTAACCTAACCTAACCTAACCTAACCTAACCTAACCTAACCTAACCTAACCTAACCTAACCTAACCTAACCTAACCTAACCTAACCTAACCTAACCTAACCTAACCTAACCTAACCTAACCTAACCTAACCTAACCTAACCTAACCTAACCTAACCTAACCTAACCTAACCTAACCTAACCTAACCTAACCTAACCTAACCTAACCTAACCTAACCTAACCTAACCTAACCTAACCTAACCTAACCTAACCTAACCTAACCTAACCTAACCTAACCTAACCTAACCTAACCTAACCTAACCTAACCTTTTTTTTTTTTTTTTTTTTTTTTTTTTTTTTTTTCCATAAGGAGGAAATTTGCCGACCAAACAAAAGCGCCCGAGCAGACAGACGCTTATAGTGTGGGATTCACGCCAGAGATTTTACAATTACTCTGGGTGGGACCCACTAAAACCTCCTGTCTTCCCCGACCTAGCCAGAACCACCGTCAGGCATTGCTTTGTACTAGGTCGGTATGTTAGGCGTGTTGCCACGGCCTCTCGCAAGTTTAGGCATCTGCCTGCCTATACTCCGAATTGGTGGGCATTCTCTGCCGTCTCTCGGTCGTCTGACCCGATCACCGAAGCATTGCTGTTCGAAGTCCGGGCCGAGACGCTGGGGGTGTGCTCCTGCTTCTTCGGGTTGTTGGAGGAGAAGACCACCCCGTTGTCTTCCCCTCCAGCCTGTTGGTCCGCGGGAGCTATTTTATTTCACTCCTACCCTCCAGCAACATAGTCACTGACGAGCATTCCCCTATCCGCCACCTGGGGACGCGCTCTCTAGGGGACAGGCTCCCCCGAGAGAACCTAACCTAACCTAACCTAACCTAACCTAACCTAACCTAACCTAACCTAACCTAACCTAACCTAACCTAACCTAACCTAACCTAACCTAACCTAACCTAACCTAACCTAACCTAACCTAACCTAACCTAACCTAACCTAACCTAACCTAACCTAACCTAACCTAACCTAACCTAACCTAACCTAACCTAACCTAACCTAACCTAACCTAACCTAACCTAACCTAACCTAACCTAACCTAACCTAACCTAACCTAACCTAACCTAACCTAACCTAACCTAACCTAACCTAACCTAACCTAACCTAACCTAACCTAACCTAACCTAACCTAACCTAACCTAACCTAACCTAACCTAACCTAACCTAACCTAACCTAACCTAACCTAACCTAACCTAACCTAACCTAACCTAACCTAACCTAACCTAACCTAACCTAACCTAACCTAACCTAACCTAACCTAACCTAACCTAACCTAACCTAACCTAACCTAACCTAACCTAACCTAACCTAACCTAACCTAACCTAACCTAACCTAACCTAACCTAACCTAACCTAACCTAACCTAACCTAACCTAACCTAACCTAACCTAACCTAACCTAACCTAACCTAACCTAACCTAACCTAACCTAACCTAACCTAACCTAACCTAACCTAACCTAACCTAACCTAACCTAACCTAACCTAACCTAACCTAACCTAACCTAACCTAACCTAACCTAACCTAACCTAACCTAACCTTTTTTTTTTTTTTTTTTTTTTTTCTAAGGAGGAAATTTGCCGACCAAACAAAAGTGCCCGCAGCAGACGGACACTTATAGTGTGAGATTCACGCCAGAGATTTTACAAATTACTCTGGGTGGGACCCACTAAAACCTCCTGTTTTCCCCGACCTATCCAGAACCGCCGCCAGGCATTGCTTTGTAATAGGTCGGTGTGATTTAGGCGTGTTTTTTCAGCCTTTCGCTGGTGTAGGCATCTGCCTGCCTAGACTTCGCGTTTGTGGGCATCTAATTGCCTTCACTCTCTCTGTCTGGCCCGGTCATCCGGACATTGCTGTCCAGAACCCGGGCCGAGACGTTATCCTATGGGTCTTCTTACCCTCTCCGCCTCCTCCTTCATTTTCATGACGGCGGAGGCGAAGTCGAGCCAGGACGACCAGTTCTCGATGTTCTCGAGCATACTGCTCACCATCACCTCCGGCGTAACCGAGTCCCGTCGCAGAGCTCGTGAAAGCTTGCAGCGTTCCCCGATCCACGCCGGGCAATGGAATGCGGTATGCTCGGCGTCGTCCAGACTGGAATCGCAATGGTGACAGGCCGTCGAGTTCTCCTTTCCGATCCTGTGAAGGTACGAAGAGAAGGACCCGTGGCCGGACAGGAGTTGGGTGAGATGGTAGCTCAGCTCGCCGTGCGATCTGCCACACCACGTCCTCAGATCGCCGATGAGTCTGTGCGTCCACCTACCCTTCTGCGAGTCGTCCCATCGCTTTTGCCAGTCTTCATATCTGATGGCTCTCGCCTCAGTCCTGGTGGTTCCGCCGTAAACGGCCCGCCTCTCCTCGGCAAGAAGGTCGATAGGCGAGATTGCCGCAATGACGAGGACGGCATCTTCGGACACAGTTCTGTACGCAGTCGCGACCCGAAGGGCGCTTCTGCGCTGAACTTGTGCCATTATGCGCCTGGTCCTCTGCACCGACAGAGCCGCCGCCCACACCGGAGCGCCGTAGAGCATAGTGGAGTGCACCACCGAATTCAGCAGCACCCTCCGCCTATACCTCGGCCCCCCGATGTTTGGCATCAGCCCCGCCAACTGCTCTGTCACTACGGCCGCCTTTGCGGATGCCTTCCGGACGTGTTCGGCGAAGGTAAGCTTACGGTCTAGGTGGACGCCCAGATACCGAAGCGAGGGTGCGAAAGTCACCCCGTGTCCCTCCACCGTCAGCGCCGGAGGCTCCATCTTCCTTCTCCTCGAGAAGAGAACGGCCTCGGTCTTGTGAGGGGCCAGTCTGAGTCCCGACTCCCGCATCCAGGAGCAGATCCGGTGCAGCGTCATTTGAGTGACGAACTGCAGCTCGGAGGTGCTCTTTCCCGTGGCGATAACGGCGGCGTCGTCCGCGAAGGCAACTATTTCTGCCCCCGCGGGGAGATCCACCCTGAGGAGGCCGTCATACATGATGTTCCACAGAGCTGGCCCGAGGACCGAACCCTGCGGAACACCCGCCTCCACTGCTCTGGTGTGAGTCACTCCGAGCTGATCGACATACTCAAGATGTCGATCGCTCAGGTAACTCGCCAGTAACTTGACGATGGAGCTGGGCGCCCGGACTCCTCCGCTCAGCGCTTTGAGAATTAGATCCCATCGCGCCGAGTTGAAGGCGTTCCGGACGTCAAGCGCCACCATCACGACACTGTGGCTCGCTTTGACAGATCCCTCCCAAGCCGTCCGTATTTTTGAGACGACCCGGGAGATGGCGTCGATCGTGGATCTGCCGCGGCGGAAGCCATACTGGCTATCGGCCAATCCGGTCAGCGGGTGCTCGATGCAAGACTGGAGCCTGTTTAATATCAAACGCTCCAGTAGCTTGCCCACCCCGCTGATCATGCAGAGCGGTCTGTACGTGGGCGGACCGGAGACCGATCCTCCGCCTTTCGGCATGAGAACCAGCCTCTGTCTCTTCCACGACCGCCCAAACACTCCCTGTTTCAGGCACGGATTGAACGTATCCAAGAGCAGCTCCGGGTATTTCTCGGCTACGACGCGCAGCACCGCGTTCGGTACCCCGTCTGGACCGGGAGTCTTATCCCCTCCCAGGCGGGCGGCTGCCAACGCCAATTCGGCCCTTGTGAAGGGCTCAGGCTCGTCTTCCGTGCAGTCGGTGTCGACACCGCCGAACGCCCCCGCCTCTCCGGCTCGCGAATCGCCTCCATGGCGAGCGACCCCGAGAGGCGCGGGGAACAGGCCGTCGACGACCGTCCGCAGATTCGACGGATCGGCCAGAAACTGGTCGAGGACTCGCCCCCTGATCTTGTTACGGACCAGTTTGTAGGGGAGTCCCCATGGGTCAATGTCGATCGTCTCGCACAGCTCGCGCCAGCATCTCTCCTTCGAGGCCTTGATGGCCTTTCGAAGGGCTCGTCGAGCGTCCCGGTAGGCCTCATTCGCGCTTTCATCATGCATTCGTGCCTGTGCAAACCTTCTATTTCGCAGACACGCGCTCCGAAGCGCGGCTATCTCTTCGCTCCACCAGTACACCTGACGGCGACCACAACCAGCCGCTCTTCTGGGCATGGATGCGTCGCACGCCCTGCGGATTATCGCACTGGTGGAGGAGATGACGTTCTCTGCGTGCACAAGCTCATTCGTACCGTTTACTCTTTCGCTTCTGAAACCCACCAGATCCGCTTCGAGAGTTACGCAAAAAGCTTCGACGTCTAGTTTGCGAGTGGACCACCCGGCCACCGAGGTGGCCGGCTTTTTGATGCCACTCGCTACGTCGAAGCCGATGTATTGGTGGTCACTGTGCGAGAAAATCTCCATGACCCTCCAGTCTCTGATCTTGCCGATCGTCGTCTCATCGGCGAACGTGACGTCGACGACCGATCCGCCCGCACCCCTGCGGCAGGTCAAGCTCGAGCCTCTGTTGGCGACCCGCAGCCGGAGATGAGCGACGGCGTCGGACAGCATCGTCCCTCTGCGATCGGTCAGAGCCGAACCCCACTCGACCGCCTTGGCGTTGAAGTCACCCGCCAAAATGACAGGGCGGCTCGTCTCTACAAACAGCACCAGGTCGCCCAGCGCCGTCTCAAATTCCTCGAGTGGGGAGTTGGGCGAGAAGTAACAGCTGTAAAGCCTGATTCCGCCCAGCTCGACCCACACGCAGCCGTCCGATGTGCCGGCCGACGCTCCGGTAACTCGATGCCGCCGCGAAGCCACGAAGATGGCAGCCCGCGACGACCTGTCCGAGTACCAGTTGGACGCGGTGTTTCTGTACTGTTCAGAAATTATCACCGCGTCCGCGTTCAGCTCGGCGGCTGTCAGGAACATGAGATCCTGAGCGATCCTGCTGCTGTTGAGATTAATTTGAAGGATCCTCAGCGACATTTCTGGAGGATCCTTCTTTGCTCCTTTTGGTATGAGGGGCACACTCGGCTGCCTCCCCTGTGCTGCGACGGTAACCCCTCGTCAGCACAAGTCGGACAATGCGCGTGACTTTTACAGTCACGCGCAACGTGGCCTCGTGTACCGCAGTTGAGGCAGCAGGCGCTGCGGTCGGGGCCGGAACATCGGATGGATGTATGCCCGAAGCCCAGGCAACGGTAGCAGCGGGGTGTTCTTTTTAGTTCCCGCAGCCTGCAGGACATCAGGCCTATTTTTAGCCTGCCCTCTTTCAGCAGGCTTTGCAACCTTGCAGTGTGCGGTATTCGGAGCAGCAAGCTCCGCGTACCGGAGCGCTGTTGGCGTGTGCTCACGACCTCAAGCCCGCCACCTTCACCCGCATACGGTAGGAGCGCCGCCCTGACGTCATCCTCTGAGAGGCCCTCGTCTAGGTCTTTAACCAGGACCTCTCTCTTGGGTGCGGTGACCCTTATGTGCGCTTTATCCCCGGCCACCATCCTGACTCTCTCCTGGATGATGGCTAGGGCCCCGGACTTTGTAGGGCGGAACACCAATTCCCCTTTGGCGTTCCGCCTCACCGTGAGTGGAGGCAGTGGCGTCTCCTTCTCCAGGGTGTGCATTTGCCGCAACACCTCCGCGTAGGAGAGCGGCTCGTCCCCCTCTGCCATTGGTTCAAGAACCACGCTACCCGATGGGCGCTTGCGGGTCCTGGACTTTATTGTAGGCAAGCTCATTTTTTGGGTGTGCGGAGCCGGAGGAAGTGACGGTCGATTTGAACGATGAGGAGGATGAGGGTGGCGGGGGGTGGGGAGTGGCGCAGGAAGTTTCTGGGCCGATTGCTCGGAGCCCTTCCTGGGATCACGTCTCCTCCTCTTCTTCGTCACCGTCTGGAAACGGTCCGGCTCCGCAGCCACGATCGGATTATTGGCCGCACCCAGCGGCGACGAGACGGGTATATCAAGATTTTTAATTAGAGAACGGGGAGGAGAGCTCCTAGATGACATGGTCGGGTCCATCGGACCGCCTCCGATGGCTTCGAGTTGGGCCAGTAAAAGGGTAATTTCCCGTATGTCGTCCTTAATACGGGTGTGCACATTTTTTCCCTTCTTTGAATTACAAAAGGTGGCCAGTCCGCTCGCTAGCACCCTAATCTTCTCAAGGGCATCGCCCAGAGAAGATGAGGGTCGACGACATAAAGAGACAGAGGGGTCGGAGACGGTCGACAGAGGGGTCGGAGAGGACATTATTTAAATAGAATAAATAAAAAAAAAAAATAATAAAAAATAAAAAAAAAATAAAATAAATAAAAAAAAATAAAAACAATTGAAGAAATTGAAAAAAAATAAAAACAATTAAAGAAATTGAAAAAAAAAAAAAGAAAAAAAATAAATAAAAATAAATAAAAATTGAAAAAAAATTTTAAATTGAAGAAAATGGAAAAGTGGGAAAATTCGGAAAATGGAAAATGGAAAAGTGGGAAAATTCGGAAAATGGAAAATGGAAAAGTGGGAAAATTCGGAAAAGTGGAAAATGGAAAATGGGAAAATTCGGAAAAGTGGAAAATGGAAAATGGGAAAATTCGGAAAATTGGAAAATGGAAAATGGGAAAATTCGGAAAAGTGGAAAATGGGAAAATGGAAAAGTGGAAAATGGAAAAGTGGGAAATGGAAAAGTGGAAAATGGAAAAGTGGGAAATGGAAAAGTGGGAATGAAAAATTATCAGGGGAGCGAAGCCCTAGCAGGGGCGCTTCACCCTGAACAAACCTCCTAGCAACACCTGAGGGGGCGCAGCAACCACAGCAGGCGCCCAGACACCAGTCCGGCCACACACAAAGCAAAGTCTGATGGGGCGCAGGCGCCTGACAGGCGCTTCACGTCAGAACGCGGGCGCAGACCTCAGAAATGCGCTCCACTTGGATGGGGGCGCGATCGCTTCGCGTGTGCAAGCAAACTCTATATACTTTGGAGCGAGGCGACGCGAACCGTGCGCTCCGCTCGACAGCACAAACGCAACTAACCTAACCTAACCTAACCTAACCTTTTTTTTTTTTTTTTTTTTTTTTTTTTTTTTTTTTTTTCTAAGGAGGGAATTTGCCGACCAAACAAAAGCGCCCGAGCAGACAGACGCTTATAGTGTGGGATTCACGCCAGAGATTTTACAATTACTCTGGGTGGGACCCACTAAAACCTCCTGTGTTCCCCGACCTAGCCAGAACCACCGTCAGGCATTGCTTTGTACTAGGTCGGTATGTTAGGCGTGTTGCCACGGCCTATCGCAAGTCTAGGCATCTGCCTGCCTATACTCGGAGTTAAAGGGCATTTGCTGCCATCTCGGTCGTCCGGCTCGGTCACCGGAGCATTGCTGTCCGGAGTCCGAGCCGAGACGCTGGGGGTGTGCTCTTGATTTGGGCGCCCGGAGGCACCACTCATCCACTCAGGATCATCAGCTATCGGTCGCCCGCGAATGAAGCAGACAGCAGTTATAGAGAACTCCCGATCGATGGTCACGGGCGCGCACGCATCGGCCTCTGCAAGTTTCCAGTCTGAAGGCCTTCAACCGGGGAACATGGAGGCAGACGGGCGCCGACTAGATCCACCGATGCAGGTGCAACATTCGCGAACAACGGCGACTGCGGATGTGAGTGTTCTTCTATGTTGGGAGAGAGCAGTGCACGGAGGCACCACTCTTGCTCAGGATCATCAACAATCGGTCACCCACAAATGAAGCAGACAGCAGTTATAAAAGAACTCCCGATCGATGGTCACGGGCGTCAACATCGGCCTCTACAAGTTTCCGGTTGGTACGACTTCAACCGGCAAACATGGAGGCCGACGGTCGCCATCGAGAACCACCGATGCAGGTGCAACATTTGTGAGCGACGACGACTGCGGATGTGAGCATTCTTCCGTGTTGTTGGAGGAGAAGACCACCCCGTTGTTTTCCCCTCCAGCCTGTTGGTTCGCGGGAGCTATTTTATTTCAATCCTACCCTCCAGCAACATAGTCACTGACGAGCATTCCCCTATCCGCCACCTGGGGACGCGCTCTCTAGGGGACAGGCTCCCCCGAGAGCCCCCGAGAGAACCTAACCTAACCTAAACGATCAAAAAGTAAGGTGAACTCGATCCAAAAATACGGTGAATTTTTCTACACGATCGCATCGTGTTAAAAAACGCATTGCGGAATTTTTTTTAAAAATCGTACTATGTTGCGATAAAAAAAAACAAAAGTGAAAAATCATTTGCAATCGTATAAAAAAATGTTTAAATTGATTTCGATCGAATTCACCTTAATTTTTGATCACGCTAAAGTGATTTTTAGAAATTCACCTTACTTTTTGATCACGCAACATTTTCCATATAAATGTGTGCTGTATCAAAAAGTAAGGTGAATTTTATGTAATGACCGTGGAACGATCAAAAAGTAAGGTGAACTCGATCCAAAAATACGGTGAATTATTCTACACGATCGCATCGTGTTAAAAAACGCATTGCGGATTTTTTTTTAAAAATCGTACTATGTTGCGATGAAAAAAAACAAAAGTGAAAAATCATTTGCAATCGTATAAAAAAATGTTTAAATTGATTTCGATCGAATTCACCTTAATTTTTGATCACGCTAAAGTGATTTTTAGAAATTCACCTTACTTTTTGATCACGCAACATTTTCCATATAAATGTGTGCTGTATCAAAAAGTAAGGTGAATTTTATGTAATGACCGTGGAACGATCAAAAAGTAAGGTGAACTCGATCCCAAAATACGGTGAATTTTTCTACACGATCGCATCGTGTTAAAAAACGCATTGCGGAATTTTTTTTAAAAATCGTACTATGTTGCGATAAAAAAAAACAAAAGTGAAAAATCATTTGCAATCGTATAAAAAAATGTTTAAATTGATTTCGATCGAATTCACCTTAATTTTTGATCACGCTAAAGTGATTTTTAGAAATTCACCTTACTTTTTGATCACGCAACATTTTCCATATAAATGTGTGCTGTATCAAAAAGTAAGGTGAATTTTATGTAATGACCGTGGAACGATCAAAAAGTAAGGTGAACTCGATCCAAAAATACGGTGAATTATTCTACACGATCGCATCGTGTTAAAAAACGCATTGCGGAATTTTTTTTAAAAATCGTACTATGTTGCGATGAAAAAAAACAAAAGTGAAAAATCATTTGCAATCGTATAAAAAAATGTTTAAATTGATTTCGATCGAATTCACCTTAATTTTTGATCACGCTAAAGTGATTTTTAGAAATTCACCTTACTTTTTGATCACGCAACATTTTCCATATAAATGTGTGCTGTATCAAAAAGTAAGGTGAATTTTAAGTAATGACCGTGGAACGATCAAAGAGTAAGGTGAACTCGATCCAAAAATACGGTGAATTTTTCTACACGATCGCATCGTGTTAAAAAACGCATTGCGGAATTTTTTTTTGAAAATCGTACTATGTTGCGATGAAAAAAATCAAAAGTGAAAAATCATTTGCAATCGTATAAAAAAATGTTTAAATTGATTTCGATCGAATTCACCTTAATTTTTGATCACGCTAAAGTGATTTCGAGAAATTCACCTTACTTTTTGATACAGCACACATTTATTTGGAAAATGTTGCGTGATCAAAAAGTAAGGTGAATTTCTAAAAATCACTTTAGCGTGATCAAAAATTAAGGTGAATTCGATCGAAATCAATTTAAACATTTTTTTTATACGATTGCAAATGATTTTTCACTTTTGATTTTTTTCATCGCAACATAGTACGATTTTCAAAAAAAAATTCCGCAATGCGTTTTTTAACACGATGCGATCGTGTAGAAAAATTCACCGTATTTTTGGATCGAGTTCACCTTACTTTTTGATCGTTCCACGGTCATTACATAAAATTCACCTTACTTTTTGATACAGCACACATTTATATGGAAAATGTTGCGTGATCAAAAATTAAGGTGAATTTCTAAAAATCACTTTAGCGTGATCAAAAATTAAGGTGAATTCGATCGAAATCAATTTAAACATTTTTTTTATACGATTGCAAATGATTTTTCACTTTTGTTTTTTTCATCGCAACATAGTACGAGTTTTAAAAAAAATTCCGCAATGTGTTTTTTAACACGATGCGATCGTGTAGATAAATTCACCGTATTTTTGGATCGAGTTCACCTTAATTTTTGATCGTTCCATGGTCATTACATAAAATTCACCTTACTTTTTGATACAGCACACATTTATATGGAAAATGTTGCGTAATCAAAAATTAAGGTGAATTTCTAAAAATCACTTTAGCGTGATCAAAAATTAAGGTGAATTCGATCGAAATCAATTTAAACATTTTTTTATACGATTGCAAATGATTTTTCACTTTTGTTTTTTTTCATCGCAACATAGTACGATTTTTAAAAAAAATTCCGCAATGTGTTTTTTAACACGATGCGATCGTGTAGAAAAATTCACCGTATTTTTGGATCGAGTTCACCTTACTTTTTGATCGTTCCACGGTCATTAATTAAAATTCACCTTACTTTTGTTCTACTATTTGTTCTATCTATCGACCTAATCATGATTTTTGACGATTAAAATGCTCTTTCGTGCAAAATTTCACGCGTCTCGCACGAGAGTGATCTCTCAGAATATCCGAGTAATTCGTTCAAATTTACATGGACTCGTTCGAATTGAGATGCGAATCAACAAGACGAATCGAACGCTGAAAACTATTTGAAAATCGCAGTCGGTTCAGCCGAGTTATGACGTTTTTCAGCATCAAAAATCGCGATTTGAAAACGAAAACGGAAATTTTCAACGTCAAATTGCAAAATATTTGTCGATTGGATTGATTTCGGTCGCGAAAAAAACGTATATATGACAAAATTAATGGTGTCTGCGTGCGGTTTTCGTTCGAATTTTGCATCAAAATATGCGTTCTTGGTACTGAAATTTCACAGTGAGACCACTATTTGTTCTATCTATCGACCTAATCATGATTTTTGACGATTAAAATGCTCTTTCGTGCAAAATTTCACGCGTCTCGCACGAGAGTGATCTCTCAGAATATCCGAGTAATTCGTTAAAAATTTACATGGACTCGTTCGAATTGAGATGCGAATCGACAAGACGAATCGAACGCTGAAAACTATTTGAAAATTGCAGTCGGTTCAGCCGAGTTATGACGTTTTTCTGCATCAAAAATCGCGATTTGAAAACGAAAACGGAAACTTTCAACGTCGAATTGCAAAATATTTGTCGATTGGATTGATTTCGGTCGCGAAAAAAACGTATATATGACAAAATTAATGGTGTCTGCGTGCGGTTTTCGTTCGAATTTTGCATCAAAATATGCGTTCTTGGTACTGAAATTTCACAGTGAGACCACTATTTGTTCTATCTATCGACCTAATGATGATTTTTGACGATCAAAATGCTCTTTCGTGCAAAATTTCACGCGTCTCGCACGAGAGTGATCTCTCAGAATATCCGAGTAATTCGTTAAAAATTTACATGGACTCGTTCGAATTGAGATACGAATCGACAAGACGAATCGAACGCTGAAAACTATTTGAAAATCGCAGTCGGTTCAGCCGAGTTATGACGTTTTTCAGCATCAAAAATCGCGATTTGAAAACGAAAACGGAAATTTTCAACGTCGAATTGCAAAATATTTGTCGATTGGATTGATTTCGGTTGCGAAAAAAACGTATATATGACAAAATTAATGGTGTCTGCGTGCGGTTTTCGTTCGAATTTTGCATCAAAATATGCGTTCTTGGTACTGAAATTTCACAGTGAGACCACTATTTGTTCTATCTATCGACCTAATCATGATTTTTGACGATCAAAATGCTCTTTCGTGCAAAATTTCACGCGTCTCACACGAGAGTGATCTCTCAGAATATCCGAGTAATTCGTTAAATATTTACATGGACTCGATCGAATTGAGATGCGAATCGACAAGACGAATCGAACGCTGAAAACTATTTGAAAATCGCAGTCGGTTCAGCCGAGTTATGACGTTTTTCAGCATCAAAAATCGCGATTTGAAAACGAAAACGGAAATTTTCAACGTCGAATTGCAAAATATTTGTCGATTGGATTGATTTCGGTCGCGAAAAAAACGTATATATGACAAAATTAATGGTGTCTGCGTGCGGTTTTCGTTCGAATTTTGCATCAAAATATGCGTTCTTGGTACTGAAATTTCACAGTGAGACCACTATTTGTTCTATCTATCGACCTAATCATGATTTTTGACGATCAAAATGCTCTTTCGTGCAAAATTTCACGCGTCTCGCACGAGAGTGATCTCTCAGAATATCCGAGTAATTCGTTAAATATTTACATGGACTCGATCGAATTGAGATGCGAATCGACAAGACGAATCGAACGCTGAAAACTATTTGAAAATCGCAGTCGGTTCAGCCGAGTTATGACGTTTTTCAGCATCAAAAATCGCGATTTGAAAACGAAAACGGAAATTTTCAACGTCGAATTGCAAAATATTTGTCGATTGGATTGATTTCGGTCGCGAAAAAAACGTATATATGACAAAATTAATGGTGTCTGCGTGCGGTTTTCGTTCGAATTTTGCATCAAAATATGCGTTCTTGGTACTGAAATTTCCCAGTGAGACCACTATTTGTTCTATCTATCGACCTAATCATGATTTTTGACGATTAAAATGCTCTTTCGTGCAAAATTTCACGCGTCTCGCACGAGAGTGATCTCTCAGAATATCCGAGTAATTCGTTAAAAATTTACATGGACTCGTTCGAATTGAGATGCGAATCGACAAGACGAATCGAACGCTGAAAACTATTTGAAAATTGCAGTCGGTTCAGCCGAGTTATGACGTTTTTCTGCATCAAAAATCGCGATTTGAAAACGAAAACGGAAACTTTCAACGTCGAATTGCAAAATATTTGTCGATTGGATTGATTTCGGTCGCGAAAAAAACGTATATATGACAAAATTAATGGTGTCTGCGTGCGGTTTTCGTTCGAATTTTGCATCAAAATATGCGTTCTTGGTACTGAAATTTCACAGTGAGACCACTATTTGTTCTATCTATCGACCTAATCATGATTTTTGACGATCAAAATGCTCTTTCGTGCAAAATTTCACGCGTCTCGCACGAGAGTGATCTCTCAGAATATCCGAGTAATTCGTTAAAAATTTACATGGACTCGATCGAATTGAGATGCGAATCGACAAGACGAATCGAACGCTGAAAACTATTTGAAAATCGCAGTCGGTTCAGCCGAGTTATGACGTTTTTCAGCATCAAAAATCGCGATTTGAAAACGAAAACGGAAATTTTCAACGTCGAATTGCAAAATATTTGTCGATTGGATTGATTTCGGTCGCGAAAAAAACGTATATATGACAAAATTAATGGTGTCTGCGTGCGGTTTTCGTTCGAATTTTGCATCAAAATATGCGTTCTTGGTACTGAAATTTCACAGTGAGACCACTATTTGTTCTATCTATCGACCTAATCATGATTTTTGACGATCAAAATGCTCTTTCGTGCAAAATTTCACGCGTCTCGCACGAGAGTGATCTCTCAGAATATCCGAGTAATTCGTTAAAAATTTACATGGACTCGATCGAATTGAGATGCGAATCGACAAGACGAATCGAACGCTGAAAACTATTTGAAAATCGCAGTCGGTTCAGCCGAGTTATGACGTTTTTCAGCATCAAAAATCGCGATTTGAAAACGAAAACGGAAATTTTCAACGTCGAATTGCAAAATATTTGTCGATTGGATTGATTTCGGTCGCGAAAAAAACGTATATATGACAAAATTAATGGTGTCTGCGTGCGGTTTTCGTTCGAATTTTGCATCAAAATATGCGTTCTTGGTACTGAAATTTCACAGTGAGACCACTATTTGTTCTATCTATCGACCTAATCATGATTTTTGACGATCAAAATGCTCTTTCGTGCAAAAATTCACGCGTCTCGCACGAGAGTGATCTCTCAGAATATCCGAGTAATTCGTTAAATATTTACATGGACTCGATCGAATTGAGATGCAAATCGACAAGACGAATCGAACGCTGAAAACTATTTGAAAATCGCAGTAGGTTCAGCCGAGTTATGACGTTTTTCAGCATCAAAAATCGCGATTTGAAAACGAAAACGGAAATTTTCAACGTCGAATTGCAAAATATTTGTCGATTGGATTGATTTCGGTCGCGAAAAAAACGTATATATGACAAAATTAATGGTGTCTGCGTGCGGTTTTCGTTCGAATTTTGCATCAAAATATGCGTTCTTGGTACTGAAATTTCACAGTGAGACCACTATTTGTTCTATCTATCGACCTAATCATGATTTTTGACGATCAAAATGCTCTTTCGTGCAAAATTTCACGCGTCTCACACGAGAGTGATCTCTCAGAATATCCGAGTAATTCGTTAAATATTTACATGGACTCGATCGAATTGAGATGCGAATCGACAAGACGAATCGAACGCTGAAAACTATTTGAAAATCGCAGTCGGTTCAGCCGAGTTATGACGTTTTTCAGCATCAAAAATCGCGATTTGAAAACGAAAACGGAAATTTTCAACGTCGAATTGCAAAATATTTGTCGATTGGATTGATTTCGGTCGCGAAAAAAACGTATATATGACAAAATTAATGGTGTCTGCGTGCGGTTTTCGTTCGAATTTTGCATCAAAATATGCGTTCTTGGTACTGAAATTTCACAGTGAGACCACTATTTGTTCTATCTATCGACCTAATCATGATTTTTGACGATCAAAATGCTCTTTCGTGCAAAATTTCACGCGTCTCGCACGAGAGTGATCTCTCAGAATATCCGAGTAATTCGTTAAAAATTTACTTGGACTCGATCGAATTGAGATGCGAATCGACAAGACGAATCGAACGCTGAAAACTATTTGAAAATCGCAGTCGGTTCAGCCGAGTTATGACGTTTTTCAGCATCAAAAATCGCGATTTGAAAACGAAAACGGGAATTTTCAACTTCGAATTGCAAAATATTTGTCGATTGGATTGATTTCGGTCGCGAAAAAAACGTATATATGACAAAATTAATGGTGTTTGCGTGCGCTTTTCGTTCGAATTTTGCATCAAAATATGCGTTCTTGGTACTGAAATTTCACAGTGAGACCACTATTTGTTCTATCTATCGACCTAATCATGATTTTTGACGATCAAAATGCTCTTTCGTGCAAAATTTCACGCGTCTCGCACGAGAGTGATCTCTCAGAATGTCCGAGTAATTCGTTAAAAATTTACATGGACTCGTTCGAATTGAGATGCGAATCGACAAGACGAATCGAACGCTGAAAACTATTTGAAAATCGCAGTCGGTTCAGCCGAGTTATGACGTTTTTCAGCATCAAAAATCGCGATTTGAAAACGAAAACGGAAATTTTCAACGTCGAATTGCAAAATATTTGTCGATTGGATTGATTTCGGTCGCGAAAAAAACGTATATATGACAAAATTAATGGTGTTTGCGTGCGCTTTTCGTTCGAATTTTGCATCAAAATATGCGTTCTTGGTACTGAAATTTCACAGTGAGACCACTATTTGTTCTATCTATCGACCTAATCATGATTTTTGACGATCAAAATGCTCTTTCGTGCAAAATTTCACGCGTCTCGCACGAGAGTGATCTCTCAGAATATCCGAGTAATTCGTTAAAAATTTACATGGACTCGTTCGAATTGAGATGCGAATCGACAAGACGAATCGAACGCTGAAAACTATTTGAAAATCGCAGTCGGTTCAGCCGAGTTATGACGTTTTTCAGCATCAAAAATCGCGATTTGAAAACGAAAACGGAAATTTTCAACGTCGAATTGCAAAATATTTGTCGATTGGATTGATTTCGGTCGCGAAAAAAACGTATATATGACAAAATTAATGGTGTCTGCGTGCGGTTTTCGTTCGAATTTTGCATCAAAATATGCGTTCTTGGTACTGAAATTTCACAGTGAGACCACTATTTGTTCTATCTATCGACCTAATCATGATTTTTGACGATCAAAATGCTCTTTCGTGCAAAATTTCACGCGTCTCGCACGAGAGTGATCTCTCAGAATATCCGAGTAATTCGTTAAAAATTTACATGGACTCGTTCGAATTGAGATGCGAATCGACAAGACGAATCGAACGCTGAAAACTATTTGAAAATCGCAGTCGGTTCAGCCGAGTTATGACGTTTTTCAGCATCAAAAATCGCGATTTGAAAACGAAAACGGAAATTTTCAACGTCGAATTGCAAAATATTTGTCGATTGGATTGATTTCGGTCGCGAAAAAAACGTATATATGACAAAATTAATGGTGTCTGCGTGCGGTTTTCGTTCGAATTTTGCATCAAAATATGCGTTCTTGGTACTGAAATTTCACAGTGAGACCACTATTTGTTCTATCTATCGACCTAATCATGATTTTTGACGATCAAAATGCTCTTTCGTGCAAAATTTCACGCGTCTCACACGAGAGTGATCTCTCAGAATATCCGAGTAATTCGTTAAATATTTACATGGACTCGATCGAATTGAGATGCGAATCGACAAGACGAATCGAACGCTGAAAACTATTTGAAAATCGCAGTCGGTTCAGCCGAGTTATGACGTTTTTCAGCATCAAAAATCGCGATTTGAAAACGAAAACGGAAATTTTCAACGTCGAATTGCAAAATATTTGTCGATTGGATTGATTTCGGTCGCGAAAAAAACGTATATATGACAAAATTAATGGTGTCTGCGTGCGGTTTTCGTTCGAATTTTGCATCAAAATATGCGTTCTTGGTACTGAAATTTCACAGTGAGACCACTATTTGTTCTATCTATCGACCTAATCATGATTTTTGACGATCAAAATGCTCTTTCGTGCAAAAATTCACGCGTCTCGCACGAGAGTGATCTCTCAGAATATCCGAGTAATTCGTTAAATATTTACATGGACTCGATCGAATTGAGATTCAAATCGACAAGACGAATCGAACGCTGAAAACTATTTGAAAATCGCAGTAGGTTCAGCCGAGTTATGACGTTTTTCAGCATCAAAAATCGCGATTTGAAAACGAAAACGGAAATTTTCAACGTCGAATTGCAAAATATTTGTCGATTGGATTGATTTCGGTCGCGAAAAAAACGTATATATGACAAAATTAATGGTGTCTGCGTGCGGTTTTCGTTCGAATTTTGCATCAAAATATGCGTTCTTGGTACTGAAATTTCACAGTGAGACCACTATTTGTTCTATCTATCGACCTAATCATGATTTTTGACGATCAAAATGCTCTTTCGTGCAAAATTTCACGCGTCTCACACGAGAGTGATCTCTCAGAATATCCGAGTAATTCGTTAAATATTTACATGGACTCGATCGAATTGAGATGCGAATCGACAAGACGAATCGAACGCTGAAAACTATTTGAAAATCGCAGTCGGTTCAGCCGAGTTATGACGTTTTTCAGCATCAAAAATCGCGATTTGAAAACGAAAACGGGAATTTTCAACTTCGAATTGCAAAATATTTGTCGATTGGATTGATTTCGGTCGCGAAAAAAACGTATATATGACAAAATTAATGGTGTTTGCGTGCGCTTTTCGTTCGAATTTTGCATCAAAATATGCGTTCTTGGTACTGAAATTTCACAGTGAGACCACTATTTGTTCTATCTATCGACCTAATCATGATTTTTGACGATCAAAATGCTCTTTCGTGCAAAATTTCACGCGTCTCGCACGAGAGTGATCTCTCAGAATGTCCGAGTAATTCGTTAAAAATTTACATGGACTCGTTCGAATTGAGATGCGAATCGACAAGACGAATCGAACGCTGAAAACTATTTGAAAATCGCAGTCGGTTCAGCCGAGTTATGACGTTTTTCAGCATCAAAAATCGCGATTTGAAAACGAAAACGGAAATTTTCAACGTCGAATTGCAAAATATTTGTCGATTGGATTGATTTCGGTCGCGAAAAAAACGTATATATGACAAAATTAATGGTGTTTGCGTGCGCTTTTCGTTCGAATTTTGCATCAAAATATGCGTTCTTGGTACTGAAATTTCACAGTGAGACCACTATTTGTTCTATCTATCGACCTAATCATGATTTTTGACGATCAAAATGCTCTTTCGTGCAAAATTTCACGCGTCTCGCACGAGAGTGATCTCTCAGAATATCCGAGTAATTCGTTAAAAATTTACATGGACTCGTTCGAATTGAGATGCGAATCGACAAGACGAATCGAACGCTGAAAACTATTTGAAAATCGCAGTCGGTTCAGCCGAGTTATGACGTTTTTCAGCATCAAAAATCGCGATTTGAAAACGAAAACGGAAATTTTCAACGTCGAATTGCAAAATATTTGTCGATTGGATTGATTTCGGTCGCGAAAAAAACGTATATATGACAAAATTAATGGTGTCTGCGTGCGGTTTTCGTTCGAATTTTGCATCAAAATATGCGTTCTTGGTACTGAAATTTCACAGTGAGACCACTATTTGTTCTATCTATCGACCTAATCATGATTTTTGACGATCAAAATGCTCTTTCGTGCAAAATTTCACGCGTCTCACACGAGAGTGATCTCTCAGAATATCCGAGTAATTCGTTAAATATTTACATGGACTCGATCGAATTGAGATGCGAATCGACAAGACGAATCGAACGCTGAAAACTATTTGAAAATCGCAGTCGGTTCAGCCGAGTTATGACGTTTTTCAGCATCAAAAATCGCGATTTGAAAACGAAAACGGAAATTTTCAACGTCGAATTGCAAAATATTTGTCGATTGGATTGATTTCGGTCGCGAAAAAAACGTATATATGACAAAATTAATGGTGTCTGCGTGCGGTTTTCGTTCGAATTTTGCATCAAAATATGCGTTCTTGGTACTGAAATTTCACAGTGAGACCACTATTTGTTCTATCTATCGACCTAATCATGATTTTTGACGATCAAAATGCTCTTTCGTGCAAAAATTCACGCGTCTCGCACGAGAGTGATCTCTCAGAATATCCGAGTAATTCGTTAAATATTTACATGGACTCGATCGAATTGAGATTCAAATCGACAAGACGAATCGAACGCTGAAAACTATTTGAAAATCGCAGTAGGTTCAGCCGAGTTATGACGTTTTTCAGCATCAAAAATCGCGATTTGAAAACGAAAACGGAAATTTTCAACGTCGAATTGCAAAATATTTGTCGATTGGATTGATTTCGGTCGCGAAAAAAACGTATATATGACAAAATTAATGGTGTCTGCGTGCGGTTTTCGTTCGAATTTTGCATCAAAATATGCGTTCTTGGTACTGAAATTTCACAGTGAGACCACTATTTGTTCTATCTATCGACCTAATCATGATTTTTGACGATCAAAATGCTCTTTCGTGCAAAATTTCACGCGTCTCACACGAGAGTGATCTCTCAGAATATCCGAGTAATTCGTTAAATATTTACATGGACTCGATCGAATTGAGATGCGAATCGACAAGACGAATCGAACGCTGAAAACTATTTGAAAATCGCAGTCGGTTCAGCCGAGTTATGACGTTTTTCAGCATCAAAAATCGCGATTTGAAAACGAAAACGGGAATTTTCAACTTCGAATTGCAAAATATTTGTCGATTGGATTGATTTCGGTCGCGAAAAAAACGTATATATGACAAAATTAATGGTGTTTGCGTGCGCTTTTCGTTCGAATTTTGCATCAAAATATGCGTTCTTGGTACTGAAATTTCACAGTGAGACCACTATTTGTTCTATCTATCGACCTAATCATGATTTTTGACGATCAAAATGCTCTTTCGTGCAAAATTTCACGCGTCTCGCACGAGAGTGATCTCTCAGAATGTCCGAGTAATTCGTTAAAAATTTACATGGACTCGTTCGAATTGAGATGCGAATCGACAAGACGAATCGAACGCTGAAAACTATTTGAAAATCGCAGTCGGTTCAGCCGAGTTATGACGTTTTTCAGCATCAAAAATCGCGATTTGAAAACGAAAACGGAAATTTTCAACGTCGAATTGCAAAATATTTGTCGATTGGATTGATTTCGGTCGCGAAAAAAACGTATATATGACAAAATTAATGGTGTTTGCGTGCGCTTTTCGTTCGAATTTTGCATCAAAATATGCGTTCTTGGTACTGAAATTTCACAGTGAGACCACTATTTGTTCTATCTATCGACCTAATCATGATTTTTGACGATCAAAATGCTCTTTCGTGCAAAATTTCACGCGTCTCGCACGAGAGTGATCTCTCAGAATATCCGAGTAATTCGTTAAAAATTTACATGGACTCGTTCGAATTGAGATGCGAATCGACAAGACGAATCGAACGCTGAAAACTATTTGAAAATCGCAGTCGGTTCAGCCGAGTTATGACGTTTTTCAGCATCAAAAATCGCGATTTGAAAACGAAAACGGAAATTTTCAACGTCGAATTGCAAAATATTTGTCGATTGGATTGATTTCGGTCGCGAAAAAAACGTATATATGACAAAATTAATGGTGTCTGCGTGCGGTTTTCGTTCGAATTTTGCATCAAAATATGCGTTCTTGGTACTGAAATTTCACAGTGAGACCACTATTTGTTCTATCTATCGACCTAATCATGATTTTTGACGATCAAAATGCTCTTTCGTGCAAAATTTCACGCGTCTCACACGAGAGTGATCTCTCAGAATATCCGAGTAATTCGTTAAATATTTACATGGACTCGATCGAATTGAGATGCGAATCGACAAGACGAATCGAACGCTGAAAACTATTTGAAAATCGCAGTCGGTTCAGCCGAGTTATGACGTTTTTCAGCATCAAAAATCGCGATTTGAAAACGAAAACGGAAATTTTCAACGTCGAATTGCAAAATATTTGTCGATTGGATTGATTTCGGTCGCGAAAAAAACGTATATATGACAAAATTAATGGTGTCTGCGTGCGGTTTTCGTTCGAATTTTGCATCAAAATATGCGTTCTTGGTACTGAAATTTCACAGTGAGACCACTATTTGTTCTATCTATCGACCTAATCATGATTTTTGACGATCAAAATGCTCTTTCGTGCAAAATTTCACGCGTCTCGCACGAGAGTGATCTCTCAGAATATCCGAGTAATTCGTTAAAAATTTACTTGGACTCGATCGAATTGAGATGCGAATCGACAAGACGAATCGAACGCTGAAAACTATTTGAAAATCGCAGTCGGTTCAGCCGAGTTATGACGTTTTTCAGCATCAAAAATCGCGATTTGAAAACGAAAACGGGAATTTTCAACTTCGAATTGCAAAATATTTGTCGATTGGATTGATTTCGGTCGCGAAAAAAACGTATATATGACAAAATTAATGGTGTTTGCGTGCGGTTTTCTACAAAATGATGATAATTTTATTTAAAAGAATTTTCTACAAAATGATGATAATTCTATTTATGTCTCCTGGAAGTATGGCAAGTGATTGTGTGATGAAAATATGAGACAGGTGATAAAGGTTCATAGTTATACAAGTATATATTCATATTTTTTTATTTATTACAAAACAATAATATACAACAAAATTTAGAATATAATATTCATCGACTATAACAAATAAAATGTAAACTGCGAATCGTTCTTAATTAACTAGCTATTATAATTTAAAATTATAATAATTATAATCTGGAAAATAAAAGCTCAACATCTGAGATGTTGAATTAAAAAAAAAATAAAAGGATTTGAACCCAAAAAATAAGGTGGATAATCAAAAACTTTTCCTTATTATTAAAATTATGTCAAATAGTTTCATTATCACAAAGAAGTAATCATAACTCAATAAAATCCGATATGAGCAAATTTTTTTATGTGTTGAATTTTAAAATACACAAAATTTTTATGTGTTGAATTTTAAAATTTTAAAATAGTTTTTAAAATAATAGATTTTAAAATACACATATTGCTATATAATTTTCCAATTTATTCAAAGTTCTTAAATATTTAAAAATTTGAGAGCTATTTTAGCAGCCGATTTCTTCGCATTAACTTTATTGGAACCAATGCCGTGAACAATTTTTCTTTCATTATTTATTTGAAATTCTAAAGGAACCATAACTCTTCCTTTTTTTAAATCAATAGTTTCCCTATTAAAATAAAAAAAAGATTAATATTTACAATTTATCATAGGGGAAAATTGAATGAAAAGCAATACTTGAATTCTAGATTCCCAGATAAATGTTCATTGAGTAAACGAATAGGTTGTTTAGGGATATTTTGATTAAACTGAACAATCTCATTATTCATAAATTTATAGAATACATCCCACACCACTTTTAAATTTTTACCACTATCAAAAAACACAGCACCAGCTAAAGACTCAAATATATCACCTAAAATCTTGAAAGACAACTATTAAAAAAAATTATTCAATTAAATATATATGCCTCAAAGTTAGGACAAAATAATTACTTTTGGTACAGTTAAACACTCGGAAAGGGTACAAGATTCCTCTTCTAATACGAATACAATAGCATCTCTTACACTATGATTATTAGAGATCTGATATTTCACAAATTTCAAAATTGCTACATCGAGGGCCGCATTTGACGATAATATATATTTGTAAAGACCAGTTTTTACAACATAACAAGCACACGTTATATTGTTAACTAATGATGAACGAATATCAGTAATGTTACCTGGACTGAGGTTTTTATTTTTTTCATATATAAATGCCGTAATTAAGAAATCTAAAATCGCATCACCAATGAATTCCAAACGCCGATAACAGTCAGTGATGATATTATTGACATATGATGGATGCGATAATGCCTGTAATATTATAAACTGTTATTATTATTACGATAAAAATATCGATAAATTAGAAAAGAAATTTATTAAATTTCAATAATTAAATGTTTTTGATATTTTTAAATTTTTCAAAAAACATGCATTAAATAAAACATATTACATTACAATTTTGATCATCTACCAACGTGATACTAATTTGATACTTTTTCACCTTAAAAGAAGTTGTATAAAAAACCTGAAGTAAATAAGATGGATCTTGAAATTTGTAACCGAGAATTCTTTCGATATCGTTCTGACAATAATTTAATTGGGCATTAATATCAGCACCAGTAAATCTTCCATCGCTATATGGTGTGTTGATAGTTATATTCATCAAATTTTCCATGATTTCCTAAATATCATTAAAATTATATATATATACACACACACACACACACACACACATATATATATATATATATATATATATATATATATATATGCGTGTATATGTAAAACTAAATTTTAATACAAATATTTTAAAAAATATATTACGTCTTTTGGTAGAATTTTCAACCAAATTAATACTTTAAACGCTGCATCTATTCCACTATCCAAAAGATATAATCCTATCAACGCTTCCACAGCGTCAGCGATGGACTGTAAATTCGAGATATAAATTTAAAAAAATATATAAATGAACAAAAACAAATATAAATCTTATTTATTACTTAAAAGTTACGCCTAGTCAGAAATTATAAGAATTAGATAGCTTTTCGAGCACAGTTATAAGTTTAGGAAACATTAACGACTTAGTAAAATTACTATATAATACTAGAATAGATGACACGATATACATTAAAAAAAAAAAAAAAAAAACGATACGACTACTCGTCGACGACAAGCGAGACTCGAGATCGCGACTTTCGAAAAAGTGGAAAACTACACGAATATTTCGCCGATCTCCGCCGTTCGATTGATCGTCGTAGATTGATCGGCCCTCTCGTACTCTCCGTGATACCTTCTCACCTTCCATCCGACTGGCCCCGCCCACGGCCTATTTTATTTAGAAATATTTTTGATTTTTCTCTATTTTTCAGGCGAAAATGGCCGTTTTCTGGATTCTCGGTATCGGGATCACAGAAGCGAGCTGCGTAAACAGAGACGTCACAGCCGGCCCTCTCGTACTCTCCGTGATATACCTTCTCACCTTCCATCCGACTGGCCCCGCCCACGGCCTCAGGATTCCTCTTCGCAGAAGGGTCGGGCCACGCCCCCAGCTTCTTGGATTTATTTAAAAAATTTTGATTTTTCCCCTATTTTTCAGGCGAAAATGGCCGTTTTCTGGATTCTCGGTATCGGGATCTCGATTTCTGCGATTATCTTCGAAAAAATAGAAAATTTTTCTGTGAGCCCTGTGATTTTTCAAACAAGCGCTTTTGATAGTATAAAATCATATCGAGACGTTAAATTTTTGTTGTCCGTAAGGTAACGTGATCTCGATTTCTTCAGTTTCAATGCACTTTATGATCTGAACAGAGCGGGCATAGGTATATTCAGGGCCGGCGCTAGGGTCCTTAACTCCCTCATGCAATTTTTATCCCTGCGCCCTCTATTATTTTAAAACTTTTTTAACAGTTTCTTATCATTGAAATTATATATAAATTTTGAAATACTACCGTTTCCTTAGTTTCGTCGACAACTAAATTTAAATCTAACTGTTGCGTTTCATTTAAATCATGTTGTAGTCCTCTGAATGATCTTTAGGAAAACTCGTTGATGAACACGGTTTGATAACACATATTTCTTCTAAATCAAATTCACTACAACCCATGTCAAGATTTATATATTTTTTTTAATAAAGTTGCTATGAGACCTTGGTTGCTTTTTAATATTTGCGTCTTACACAGCTTTACGCTTACGAGATTGGGCATCAGATAATTTCTTTTTCGATTCTATGTTTATTTTAAACGCACAAAAAAATATAAGTAGACTCTAAATATTTTGTTTCTTAAAATCAACTTACAGATTTTAGAAGTAGAATGTCTTGAATTAATTAGAAAGTATTTTCTTAAGCACTAAAACTAAACTTGTAAAAAAAAAGTTTATGCAGAATAATAATTATTATTAACAGGTTAATACCTTATCTTAAGCAGTACTATGTATTAGACATCGATAAGAATCGAACAAGTATATAGGTCATCTATTATATTAGTATAAATAAATATATTATACTTATTGTGTATAAAAGTATTTTCATTGTTTTTATTTCATATAATAAAAACAATGAAAATACGGAGATATAAAATATGTAACATTTTATATCTCCGTATTCATAGTTAAGTTAGATTATTTATTGTAATTTATTCTAAGTATTCTATAGATTAGTGGAATGCATGTCGGTGAATTTTGGTAAACAAAACAAATCGTCGTTGTGAATAACTCGTTATTTAGCTATATTTCGCGTTGCAGTTATTTTATGTTGGCTGCCTGCGTGTTCGTCGAGCCGGTGACGTTTGCGCGAACAGTTAAGAACAGTTAAGAGCGCCAGCGTCAATGTCCTTCTTCGAGGCGGTGGAACGACTCGGAATCGAGTCGACGAGCGATTCTTTCGAATGGCTCGAATCGAACGCTTTCGGATGCACGAGCGCTCCTCTTTCCTGGCTGCGACGACTGCTGCAATCTCAACCCGAACTCTATTGTCGAGAGCTCGTTTCTCAGTATATACATATACCGTTTACACTTTTCGCGTTTCAATGTTCGCTTTCATATTCGCTCATCATATGTTCTAGGTATAACGCGTTAGCCGAGAATGAAATTCTCGATGAAAAGTCGGCGCGAATTCAATGCGAGAAAGTGTTCGGCGATCAGATCGATCCTTTGTGCGATCGATCCTTCGATATATCGGATGCCAAAAATCATCTTCGTTCCCTCGACGAGGAGAATGCATTATTGGAACGTTTGATTAAAGTTACCGATCGACAGCTTTCTCGGGGAAGGTAAAATTAACGCTCTAAATAAAGGTAAAACAAACGCCGATTCCTTTTTTCTCATCCTTTCTTTATTATTACGTTTAGAGAAGCCGATTTGGAAATCGACGCGCGCTTTGAACGTCACGTGATCGAAAGGAATAAAAAAATAAGCAGATTAGCGGACATCTCTGATTGTTGCGAAAGGACGTTGGACATCTTAAAATGCGAGGAATCTAGAACGAACACTTTAATATGCGAAACCAACGAGAAACTAACGTCGTCGGAAAAAGTATAATCGATGCCAAAATATGTCCGATTCTATTTTAAAACTAACATGTAATTAAAATTCCAGTATGGATGTGATCGAGAACTATTCGATAATTATTTCACTTCCTTCGAAAGTAATTTTTCATATCTAAACACTCACTTGAGCAATATCTTACGAAATGATTCGAAATTAAACAATTTAGCCTTCTGTAATGTTAAATTGAGCGTTCCGGACACGATTGCTATGTGCATTTCACGGTAAGTCTTTTTATCCTTTTTCAAAATAAGTTTTTTATTTTTTTATGTGATATTTTCTCTATGTTTATTTATATTATTTCTGTAGACTAGAACTTTCGTTATGTAATTACATTAAAGTCAAAATGGATCTAAAACAATTCGAAAAACTTCTTGAATTACATCTTTATTTTAACGAAAATGAAGGATTGTAAGTATACTCTAGTAATTATGATATAAATACGTTATCTTTCTTTAAAACTAATTCGATAGAAGTAATTTTTCTGAAATAAGTGACTTCGTCGAACAAATATTAATTTTCTTATACAATTTGGTTTCAGAAACAACGAAATTCTAGAATATCATAGTAATAAATTAAAGTTTGACGATGATTTGAAACAAGTAAAACCTGTTATAACCGATTATATTGAAAATCTTATAGCGAATACTTTATTTAAAAATTTAAAAATGAAGAATTTTCAAACAGGGTATGCATACCATAATTATTATTCAAAATTTATTAAATCAATATTTTTTCATTGTCCCTTTTTTTTAGATTCTTGCTTAAAGAATTAAACATTATTAAATATTGGCTATTCAGTCTCAACAATTGCAGTAAATGTGCGGTTTATTGTTCAAAAATCCAGAATGAAAATGATGAACGTTTTATTACTTTCTTATACTTCATTGTTAAGCTATTAATATCAGATATTTCGATAATTAATTATAACACAGAAGTAAGTATTTTAGAAAAATTCTAATTCTTATCGATTGAATAGACCGAGAGTAGAGAATCTTTTTGCTCGAAATTGAGTGAACGAGAAGTAAGAAATATTTAGACATTTTAAAATAAATACGTTTCTTTTCTTGCACTGGTTGAACCTTTACCTACAAATTTTTATGTTTAATCGATTTAAGCCATTTGTATTTGTGATTATATGATTTGAAAAATATTGAAATGAAACCTTTTCTAGGAGATTGAATACCTTTTAATTTACTTGTATTTTATAATCATTTTTTTTCCTTTAAATTAATTACCAAGTACCTAAAAAACTTTTATATCTAATAATTGAATTATTTTATGAAGCAAAATGACAAAATTTTCTCAATTCGCCAACTTAAATAATATATTCTTAATATTAGAGTCTATTTCGGTGATGGGAAATCTGTACTAAATAAGTACAGATTTATATATGAAATTTATATATATTGGCGCAAACACTGACATTTGCAGTCTTTGAAGTATAAGTGCATCTTTTTTGTCGTTTGTGATTTTTTTTTTTTTTTTGGAAATCAATATTTTTATTGTCAACTTAATTTACCTAAGTTAATAGAAAAAAAAATATATCAAAATTTATATATATTTAAAAAAATCAAACAATTAGATATAATGCATGAAACGCGTAGCTTAAAATCGTCCTCGCTTTTCAATAAAATTTACTTACCAACATTATAATTATGAATATTTATTGAATTGAATAGAAAATTCAACTAAAACTATACATTTTTTTCAGGAATGTTCAAAATTTCTTTCAAATCTCGAATATCCGGTATATCAATTAAATGAGTTTTTGTATATCAAAGATGAGATTGTGAAATTATTCACCATGGAAGATAATATAAAGAAGTTAGATGCTGAATTACAATTTTTTGATGAAATACGTACCATATCTGAAGCTTATTCAATATGTTTTACTGAATATAATAAAAAGTAAGTTTTTATTTTCGATTAAATATATATTTATATATAAAATTTAATAACTATAAGGTAAAGTTACGCCAAAGTTTGGTTATTAAATATTTTTTAAAATCAATGTTTATTAAAATTTACAGAAAATATCTATTGAATCCTATAAAGCATTTTATCTGGGATGAAACCATAAACCAACCTAATATATATAATAGATTAAACGAACTTGATTTATATAATTATGTAAAACAAAATAAACGAGACATTGATAAAGTAAAAAAGGCTATAAATTCATATAGACAAATCCTTGGAAACGCTAATGCAGATATGACTTTTTAATCTTTAATAAATTATTTAAAACATTGTTTTTACAATACTATACTATAATACTATATCACACAGCTAAAATATACTGTAATTTTAAATATAATAAAAAGGAACTGTAAAAATTCACATTCAATTCTTTTCTTCGTTTAATAATTTGAACAGGACCTTGGTCTGTACTTCACCTAATTCATTTTTGTCTTAATTTATCCTATTTTTATTATTCCAATTTTATTTTATAGTTAAATAAAACAATTTAATTCTCTTTAAAATATCCCCAATCTTCCAAAGGAAAGTTTGGAAAAAATATTTTTATTTCCCTGGCGACAGATTCTGGCGAATCTGAAATTAAAGTTGTAAATTTACGATTAAAAAAAACACAAAATAAAAAAATGATGGGTTAAAGAAAACCTGATCCGTGAGCGGCGTTTCTGGTATCTGTTAATCCAAATTTAGCCCTGACACAATTTGGATGAGAATATATAGCTCTGTACACCTGAGTCGGTCCTAATAATTCTCTCCATCGTTCAATAGCATTTTCCCTGGATAATATATATGCAATCACGGGACCGCTATTTCATAAAAAAAAGAGAATCATAAAAATATATACCATGTTTTACATATTACCTCGCGTTACTACCTGCAAAAAGAAGTGAGCAATCTATGGTAAAAGAAACGCTGCGCATGTTGCTGATAAAGCTGGCGAGCAAGACTCAGATCCGGATAGATCTCTGTCCGGGCTTCGACTCGAAATCCATCATGATGCACTAACTCCTCTAATTGACAAACTCGCATCTTTATAGATGCTAGATGCGGCTTCACCAATGCTAACGTCAACGTCCGCATTCTGACAACATAACCTATACATTAACACATCCACATAATATGAATATAACCACATCGTTATTGTGTTTATTTTTGGTATGCATTTGTTTATCTCTCCTCTAAAGTTAGTGCTTTTAATATTTAACACATTTTCATTATAAGTTACAATACATATATATATATATATATATATATATATATATATATATATATATATATATATATATATATATACCATATACATATATACATACATGCCGCCACAAAGGCGACATTCGCAATTCCTTGCAGAAGTCGATGCCTAAGAGAAAAGAAAACATTTTCTGGATCGGTAGAAAGCTAAAAAAGACTGAATAGTATGTTCCGACAGGAAAACTCCTGGAAAAAGACTAGAAACGCGTACATACTGCGATACCTGTACTCGCAAGCCGGGGCTTCATATTGGTAATTGTTTTACAAAATATCACACTTTGGAAAATTACAAAAATTAAAAAAATTATGTTTTTATCTATTACTAGCAATGCTAGCCCTTTTTTGAAAAACGGTTTTCGTTCAAATATTGTTGTCAACTTCTTTTTTATATTTATTTTTGTAAAAATATGTATTTTTTTTTCAAAAACACAAAATTAATCCAAATGTTGAATTTTCAACACTTATAATGCTATATATGCTTACGAAATCTAAATTTCAAAAAAGGGATTCCTTTTTGTTGAAAAAAAATCACTAAAGGAGAAATAACTCTGAAAAGCTAAAATTTCTCCAACTAGCTGGTACTCTTAAAGAAATTTGACAAGCGTTTACCAGTGACCCCTAATAAGAAAAACGTATCATATATTAAACGTAACACATTTAACTTACAGAAAATGGCAAAACTATTCCAATTCACTGAAAAGTTTAATTAATTTATAAACTATTCATGATAGAAAAAGAAAAGTGCTGTATTGCAATTAATATAAAACAAAATAATCTTTTCCAGCTTAACTTTTATTTATCTAAGTAATAAAATTAAGATATTTTAATGTATGACACTTTCACTAATATATTTTATAAACATAACAAATTTCTAAATTATAATATTTAGCTTCGAGAAAAAAAATACTATTATATATATATATATATATATATATATATATATATATATATATATATATATAATTGGTGTGTGTTTGTATGCTGCTTTGCAGGTATAATATTTTTAATATCATTATAGTAATAAAAAGAAATTAAAATCATCACAACTTTACAATAAATCTTATAAAATAATTACAAGAAATACACAAATATATTAAAAATTAATATCATAAAAGAAACTAATAAAATGATATCAATTTAATGTTAAAATTAAAAGTAAAATAGAGTTTCAATCAAAAATATAAATTCAAAAAATAAATGACAACATTATTTTCGCATCGACGACTTCTTCATAAATATATTATACATAAATTAAGAACGAAATAAAATATATTAAAAAATAATTATGTACGACATTCGCTTCTCCTCTAACTATTAATTACTTAATAATTATCTATATTATTAATTACGAATACGTTTATTTTGAGTATTTTTTAATTTATGTTAAAAATGTCTTATCATTTCTCAACTAAATATTTTTCAATTTAATATAAGTAATAGAAGTTCACTCATTACACCTCATTGCTAAGTTAATTCACTCGGGTGTGATGACATTAATTTTTATCTTCCATTGTTATAATCCATCTGTTCAGGCATCAGAGAATTTATTTGAATTTTACAAAGATCCTTTTCGTCGTTTCTTAAATGCGAATTTCCGCATTCATTTTGTAACAATACTTCCGGTTTGTTCTGATAAAAGTGCATCCATTCTTTATTTTGCACATCTCCGTCCCAACTATTCCTATACAACGGTCTACACCTCTGCATGGCATTAGCGTTTTTCATTTGTTCCAATATGTCGGCGTCCATTTCCATTTTACAATGTAATTTATCTTCTAATTTGACCTGCGCTAGTTCATCGAGACTTTCCACGGGTCGTTTACTCCTATTTCTATATAACAACATCCACTGATCGCCTTGGACTTGATCTTCGGATATATTTTGGTGCGCAAGTTCTTTCTGTTCGTGGGACGCGTTACTGTCGACGTTTTGTTTCGCGGTAAACTTTTCGATCTGCTTTCGCAAAAGAGCGGTCGCTCTTCGCCTGGCGTTTCTTCTTTCGATTTGTTCCGAGCTGAGCGCGCTGATTCTTCTTTTGGCGTTTCTCTTTTCTATTTGTTCCGGCGTCAAATAGCTGATTCTTCGCTTCGCGTTTCTTCTTTCGATCTGTTCGGGCGTCAGAAAGCTAACTCTTCGTTTGGCGTTTCGTTTTTCGATCTGATCGGCCGTTAAAGCGCTCACTCTGCGTCTCGCGTTTATCCTTTCTATTTGTTCCGGACTCATGGCGCTAACTCTGCGTCTGGCGTTTCTTCTAATGATGTGTTCCGGAGTTTCGATTTGAATTTGACTCGCGTTCCCGACGGTCATAATCTGTTCCGGAGCCAATATGTTCAATCCTTGGCGCGCATTCATCTCCTCGATCTCGTCCGGCGGCATCAATTCATATGTCATTATCCGAATGTTCCGGCCGAGTTACGAGACAATCATTTGTCTAGAGCGCTATATTTAGCGCTCGTAAAGCATCTGGAAAAAGCAATTAAATAAATAGTTAACGCGTTAAGCATTTTCAAGTTAGAAATATTAAGCGCCGATATTGCGGCGCGAAACGCGAAAACTGGTATCCCAGTATAGTATTACGGAAATAGCAATTGCCGAATATTAGCGAAAATATTACCGAAGGCATAAATACACGACGAAATTGGGGCAAACAAAATTCAAAGAACATTCGAAAAAATGCTTACAGTGGAAAGACGTAAACGAAGCGAAAACGAAATCGAGCGCGCGCAACTCTAAAACGGCACACTAAAAATTGTTCGCGTGGAAACAACTTTCGACGAGAACCGATCGCGAAACATCGCTGCGAACAAACAAATAACAAATATAAAACCTTCGCCAGCTCGAATCGCCATCACTTGTGACGTTTCATAATAAATGTTGCCAGATCGAGACAAGCGTCAGCCGGGCTCGCCTTTTATATATATTTATATATATATAATATATGATAAATATTATATTACATTGTTAGACGACGAATGGAAACGGATCGACCGACCGTTTTATTATGAAAATGCCGAGTTGTAGAGTTCGAAAACGTTCACCATATCGATATCGCACGAAGGAGGAAGACACGTCGCTTCGGTTGGCGATCCTGACACGTTCATGTTCTGTCATGTTCACCGTTCACCGTTCGCCGTTCGCCGTACGTCGAATAATATGAGCGGCGTCACCGAAAAAAAAGACCTGAACAAAATATGTAGAACGTGTTTGAAAGAGGGCTCTTCGATGATAGGCCTATTCACCAATGAAAATCGATCGCTACCGTGTTTTTACGAAATGATCACGTCTTGCACGCGAGTCGCGGTATAATACATATAATACATAATACATTAGTATCCGAGTGCACTCTCAAATAACTGTTATTGCGCAGGTTGTCGAGAACGACGGCTTGCCGGCGCAGCTGTGTGAAAATTGCGCCGTTCAGGTACCCAAATTGTTCCTATTCAAGAAACAGTGCGAGAACGCCGATCTCTGTTTGAGGCAATTCCTGCACGATCCTCTTTCGAGCGACAGCTTCGGTGTCAAGGATTTGGATTACCGACAAATTGCCGACGGTGTCTCCGAGAATAACGGTGATCGATGCGTACATCGACACATATATTTACTATATTATTTTTAATCGTCACTCTTTATAATGGTTTGTTTTGTTGTTTTTTGTGCGTTTTAGATATTTCCGTTATATCGAACGGTGCCAATTTTGTTTCGAACGACAATTCTTCGATATTCTGTGATACTATTGAAAACGAACATTTATATAATTGTTCGATGTTCATAGAGAACGATAATGTGCGATCGAATATAGATTGCAATAATATTCTATGCAACGATAATAATAATAAAAACAAGTGCGACAATAGCGACGATATTTATAGTGAAAATCGTTTGAAAATTGAAAATAATTTTGAAGATGATAACTTAAAAAAGGCAATAACGAGTCCGATTAAAAAGGTTCAGACACGTGTACGTATTATCATCATTTTTATAAACCATTTTCTATTTTTAATAATCCTATAAGTTTATTCCTTTGTTTAGATAAATAGGCGAATTTCGAGTCTGGTAGCATTCGGATGTCGTAAATGTGACCTTCATTTTTTAACGTGGAATGAACTCGATCAGCACAACTTGAGTCATTCGAATGTGAAGCCTAATGTCAATTTAACCTGCAGATATTGTGGAAAGTCTTTTATTCACCAAAGGTATGTCTTTTAAACTGCGTTAATACGCAAGCGTTCTTATGGATCAACTCTCGAAAATCTAGCCAAAGTCGGAATATTTCAGAGTCAATAAGGTCTTATTGAATTAAATTAAAATTTAAATGTGAAATAAAATTATGTTTCAATGAATAGATCAATAAACGGACAGTGTTTTTAGTTAAATTTAATAAAAAAAAAAAAAAATGTTATTTTTACAGACATATTAATCCGCATGTGAGACGCGTTCATGGCGAATTAGAAAGATTTCAATGTGGTTATTGCGGAAATCGATGGCGTGATATTCGGACGTTGAAATTGCACCTAACAGAGCATTTTCCAAATAATTCTCAAGTTGTATATGATCAAAATTCTGAGGATTTCCCCATAAACGAAAACAAATTTAGTACACAATTAAATTGCAACGAAGACATTCTTAACAAAAATATATGTCATTACTGTAGAGGATCGTTTCTCGATTTTGAATCGTTACAAGTAAAATGACCCTTATATATATATATATATATCCCTATGTGTGTGTGTGTGTGTGTGTGTGTGTGTGTGTGTACTGTCTTGTTAGTGCCTAATATTTTATTTTTAAATGGCAATTATTTATATATTTATTTTCTTTAGTTGCATCTGATTGATAAACATGTTATTGAAGATAGTAAAATCACTAATAATACGGTTATTCAAAAAGAAATATTGGACAAAGAAAAAGGAATCGAAGGTTTGTTAATAAACTATTTTATAGTATACGCGTATAATCCTACATAATATAGCAAAATTAATTATATTTTTAAAACGATTCACACACGTATATAACTTTTAAAGCATGTTTTAGATAAGGAGAAAAAAAAATATGAATGTAGTATATGCGGAAAATATTTCAGAGCACGTAATGATTTGAAACGGCATGAATCTACACATGATCCGGATAAACCTTATCATTGCAAGGTTGTTTTTTTTTTTTTTTTTTTTTTTTTGTTATATATTTAACATTAAAGCATTACCCTTTATTTTATCAAATCAGCGATTGAAATGAAAAATATTTGTCAAATCGCATTTTTTTGTAGGTTGGAAGATGTAGATGGTCGTTTGCAACAGAATACGATTTGGCCATTCACACAAATGTTAATCATTCCGGTGACAAGCACGAATGTCACTTTTGCCACAAAATATTTAAAGAAAGTCGCAATCTTCGTCAGCACATGTCACAGCATCAATTAAAAAAACGTTTTAAATGTAATCATTGTAACAAAGGTGTCTAAACATTTCATATAGTGAATTTTCAATATCACTTTTTATTTTTTATGTTATTTATGTAGCTATAATAATATACAGGTTTTAATCATTTACATCATTTACAAAATCACGAGAGAACCCACACGAAAGACTTACCATTTTTATGCCAAGAGTGTGGACGAGTATTTGTAACAAAAGACAGGTTAGTTTATTTTTATTTTATTGAAATTTACAATTGATATCTTTCAACTTTTTTTAAACTCGCGTATTTGTTAAATTTATAGATTAGATTTTCATATTCGTCGTCATTCAAATGTTCGACCGTATTCTTGTCAACAATGTGAAAAGAAATTCATATCAAATACAGATTTAAAAATCCACATCAGAATTCACTCGGGTAATTTCTGCAAAAGTTTCCACATTAAATATTATCCTATAAAAATAAGTAATGTAAAAAAACGATCCGTACTCACATATTATAGAATAAAAAGATGTATTCAAAATTTATTCTCAAAACGTCTTTTAGTACATAATTAGAATTAAATTTTACAAAAACATTTTTATTATTGTTTTTAAATGATAACCATTTAAAAATTATTACACTACTTTTATTGGTTTTGTAACATTTGAACTTCCTAAAAAAAAAAAAAAAAAAAACAACAACAACACGCGCGTTTATTTTAGGTGATAGACCATACATGTGTTCAATTTGTGGAAAAACTTTTACTGCTCGTTATAATTTAAACAAGCACATTAAATCGCAACACAAATACGCGCAATCAAATAATAAAGAAATAAACAATTGCGAATCCAACGAACGAGTTATTTCTGCTTGCAATATTTGCGGTTTCCTTGCGGAAACCATGCACGAGCTCGACCAACACATGAAAGTAAATTATTTATTACTATACAATTTACTATAACATAACATTTGATATTTTATTCCATTTAATTAATATTTTAGAACCATACCTGCCAATATTCTTGTCATTTATGTGCAAAATCATTTCCTTTAACTAGTGCTTTAGAAGCTCACATCAAGACCCACTCTACCGGCGATAGGTAAGTCGATGATTCTCTCTTGATATTTTTCAGTGAATCGATATAAAATTATTTCGCAATTACAGGTCGCACGTGTGCAATTTGTGCAATTGCGCTTTTAATAGGGCCGAACATTTACGAGCTCACATAATTCGAAGACATAATGCTTCCGCTAAATCTTTCAAATGTTCCCGATGCTCGCGGACGTTTGCCAGAGCATCGGATTTATCGTCGCATTCGCGTACTCACGATCGTCGCAGACCTTACGTATGCCCTGTATGTATTTTGACGAATTCTTGTGATGTTTATCGTGCATGCGTACGATTTAATTTTATTTTTATAGGAGTGTGGAAAAGGTTTCACACAATCGGGAGCTTTGCGGGTTCATTCTCGTATCCACAGTGGCGAACGGCCTTATATTTGCGGTGTGTGTCATCGCGCTCATCGTTCAGCGGGTGCTCTAGCAGCACATATGCGAACCCATTGTACAAATGTTGTAACTACATCGTTAGAATCGCAGGTTTTTATAATAAATCCGTTTTCTTTTCTTTTCTTTTCTTTCATTATCATTTCGTTAATCGTTTTCGCTTTTCAGACTGACTCCCTAAAAATCGATTCTAATTTAACCAACAATGAATCTCATCATCTAGATTCAGTTTTAACAATAGTCAAAGTTCCTACAAATATCCATCATCAGTTAAATATCGACGTTTCAACGCTTGAACATTATAATAGTTTATTACCTGAAAACTCCGACGATATTACCAATTTGGAGAAATCGAGTGTGTCTTCGATTGATTTGGGCCATCTCGTCAATAATCATCACACTATTATGATGCACGATGTGAATGACACTAATACACAACTTTTATACGACGCTCAACATCATTCGAGATTTGAAATGCCTCATCATAATGGATAAAAATTTATTTTATCTCATATAATATATACGTTGAAGATTTGTTAAAAAATGTTTTTTCTTTTGTTGTAACATTGTTTTTTTATCTCATATTTTTTTAATATAATATATTATTAGCCACTTATATGTTTACTGTCTCTTCAAAATGCTTTGTGATATCTCAATTTAAACCTTATCCTTGCATTACATAATTATAATTACACGTTAACTTTATTATCGCTTATTTTTTTTTTATATCTCCGTTTGTTATTTATTTTTTAATTCTTAACAAATATATCAACACAAAATGATAATTATTTTACATACATATATAATAGTAACATATATAGAACTAGACGCACTAAAGTTTTACATCAGATTTGTTTTGAGTGCGATCTGTTAGAAAATCTACAATATGACCGTCAAAATTTATACTTTTAATAAGTATTTACATTAAATTCTTTTGAAATTTTATTAAAATATGTAATAAAGCTTTGTTGTTTGTCACATACATAGTAATCTACCATTACAATGTCATTCATATTCGTATAATATATTTTATAACTTTATTTTATGGTGTCTGTGTCTATTGTAACCTTTCACCTTTAAAAATCTAATGTAAACTTTACTTAATTTTACTCTTCAAAATTATGCATTTTTTAAAATTTTATTTCGCAATTTTCAGCTTTTTTGCTTATATTTTCCACTACATTTAACGGTTCAATATTCCAATCAAGAAACAATTCTTCTGGATTCTATAAATAAATTTTCTGTTCGATTCTATAATGTAAACTTTTATTATAATATTTTGGAATATTTGTAAAATGAATTTATGTAGCATTATAAGAAAATAAAATCGTTTTAGGCGACGTCTGCTCAATACCTGGGAAAAATTTAATAATGTCTCCGATTTCGGCTGAGTTTTTATTCGCTCTTCTTATTATTCTTAAAAATAATAAAAAGCAAAATAAACTTAAACGTTTTATAAAACATAGAATTCGAATTCTGTTAACATAAAGTAAATATTCCAGACAAAATCCGTTTTTAAACATACAATTTCTAAATTGAAAAACGTCCAGAACGTCACTTTAAAAATTGCGAATAAAGTTTATGTTATGAAAGGAGATAAATATGCTTTGCAACACGAATTTCAAAAAAATGCTATTGAAATATTTTCTTCCAATATTGAAAACCTTAATTTTGTAAATTCAATTCAAATATGTGTATATATATATATATATATATATATATATATATATATATATATATATATATATATATATATATATATATTAATTCCAGGTTGAAGAAGAAACAAATAATAAAATTAAAAATTTAGTCTCGCCTAATGTTTTTAACGAAGATACTCGTGTTGTTCTTATTAACGCTATTTATTTTAAAGTATAAATACTCGATTTCAATATAAAACAGTTTTTATTATAAACATAATGAAAATCAAACAAACCTTTATGTATTTTAGGGAAATTGGCTAAAACAATTTTCAAAGCGACTAACTAAACAAGAAGATTTTCATTTAAATTCAAAAGAAAAAGTAAAAGTAAATATGATGCGAGTAAGATATGTGTTTAATTACGCTTATCTTGAAAACTTCGACTCCCAAGTAATACCATTATTTAATTCTAAAATTGTCATAATTTAATAAAATTACAGTAAATAATTTTCGTTTAAGGCAGTCGAATTACCATATCAAAATGACGATATATTAATGATATTTATTATTCCTAGCAAAATCGACGGTATTAACGATGTAGAAGAGAAATTAATTAAAAGCGAAATGATCAAAGATTTTTTTGATCAATTAAATCGTAAAGCCTTGAACGTTATTATACCGAAATTTAAAATCGAAACCGCGATCGACTTGGTTCAGGTCTTACGTCAGGTTACTTATAAATATTTAATCACACTTTTTGCATTATATTAATTTATATATATATATATATATATATAATATAAATTTAGCTTGGAATTAGTTCAATATTTGACGTGAACACTGTAAATTTGTCTAGTCTTATACAGTCCAACGAAGAATTGTACATTTCTACAGCTATCCAAAAAGCTTTTATAGAAGTTAACGAACAAGGCTCAGAGGCCGCATTTTCAACAGGTTGTTTTATTTACTTACACACACACACACACATATATATATATATATAATATGAAAATAAATTAAATTATAATATTTTGTTTAAATTTTGGCTTTAGTGGCTATCGTATGGGAATGGTTTTCGAGACAATAAAAGCTAACCGTCCATTCCTCTTCATTCTAAAACACAAAACTGGCTTGCCCATATTTATGGGATCGTATAAAAGATTTTAAATGATGCAATATATGTAGTTGTTAAATACATAACATCATATCAATGTTACAATATTATAATATTGAATTTAAATTGTTTGTTATTATTTTGCAATTAAAGATTTGATCGTTTATTTACCACTTTTATAGTTTGACCTAAAATTAATTTATATAAAAGTGACATAAGTCCAACAGTGAGAGCTTTAAATGAATACAATTCAATAAAATTTTATGAAATCCCTTTTTTTCATCTTATTAAATTATCAATTTGTAATAAATTGGTTATAAATATAAAACATCCACAGAAAGGAGCGTGATATAGAGATCATTTCAACTAAAGCCTCTGAAAATATTGTATGTGAAAGAATAAATCAATTTAAAATAAGTTGAATGACATTTTTGAGAAGCGATCCATATAAAATAATTCTACAAAACGACGATAAAAAGGTAAAAGGTCATCCAGAAAAAATGCTACATGACAGAATCTATTTTTTTTATTGATGTGTTATATAAACGTAAAATTGATAAATATCATACTAGAAATTAATTGAATAGAAATGTAAGCGAAATTATTTTTGTTTGTTTTACCATTAGTGTTTGTCGATATTCTAATATTATATAATAATAAGTAGATACAAATAATAAAATCATCTTTTCCCACAAATATATTGTATCGAAATATTAGTTGTTATAAAAATAGTTTTTTTTATATATATATTCATATATGGTATACACACACCTCCTATACTGTGATAATGTGAAATTTACTCATTAAATATTAAAATTGCGTATCAATTTAAATTATGTGTTGCCCGAAAGATAGTAAATTTAATAATTTTGTGTTTGATAAACTACCATCTTAATTATACTACCAACGAATATGACGAACGTCTCATAATAAATTGTTACAAATGCTTTGCAAATTAGTGAATGTTAATATTTAAATTTGTATAATGATTGGAATTATTTTTCTATTAACAAATAATTGAACATATCTACGTAAATTTAAAGAATCGTAAATTAATTCTTATAACTCTATTAATACGAATATGTTGCATATTATATAAAAACAAATTTGTTTTAATGCAATTAATATAATTATAAGTTGCATATTTTATTATTAGCATACACATAGCATAGTTGAATAAACGCTGAAAAGTCCAAAACGATTTTAAAATTATACTAATTTAATTATTAGCAACTCTGTTTGAACGGTTGTAAACGACGATCAAATATATAGTTTATAATTAAGGTATTATTTTTTTTGAAATTGCCTTGTAGAATTCAAATGATATTATACTTGTATTTTGATTATATAATATTGTAGTTGTCATGATACTCTTTACGTTTGGCATAAGACAGCATCTTAGAAATTGGATTTCTAATTAGTAGTACTGTTTGCATATTTAGTAAAAATTACTCCAATCTCTCAAGAATTTCTTTTTAAGGACTTATTATAATGGATCGATTAGAAGACGAAGTTTTAACAGATTCATTAAATTACTGCGCACTTACAATTTATAAGGTTTATTAGTATTGAAAAATGCAAGTAATTTGTAAATCACTCGAATCCATCTTATTGTTTTTTTTTTTTGTCACTTAATATTTTAGAAATTATCCGAAATGAATCCGAATTATAATGCAATCACATCACCGATTTCAATTGAAATAGCATTGGCTTTACTGAGTTTGGCAGCGGAAGGTGAAACGCTAGAGGAGCTCAATAAAACTTTAAATCTACCGAGCACCAATTTTGTATGAACAATCGATGTTTCCTAATTCCCACCGCACTCCATTGTTGAATATTATTCATTTTTATAGACAAAAACCGCTTTTAAGGCTGCAATTCAAAAACTGTTACATCTTGACGGAGTTCAATTCAACGTCGCTACTAAAATCTATATAAAAGAAGCTACCGGATATGAGCTCAATGCGGATTTTAAAAAATTTGCTAAAGATGTTTTTTTATCTGACGTAGAAAATATTGATTTCACAGAGCCTGTCAAAGCTGCCAATGAAATAAATAGTTGGGTCAGTTCGATATCAAAATAATTATTAGATGAATTAAATACCCAAGCATAGTTACATATTTTTTTTTTCATTATCATTTCATATAGGCATCTCGAGGTACCAACGGAAGAATACAAGATATCGTTAAACCGAAATACTTAAATGAGACGACTTGCGTGGTACTCGCCAATACTGTTTATTTTGATGTCAGTATAGAAAATTCGCTTTGTACATACACGATAAAACACACACACATTAATAATGAGGTAATTTAAATTATAGGGTATTTGGGAACAAAATTTCGACGTACAGCTAACAAGAAACGAAAATTTTTACATTAACGATCACATTGCTGTATCTACGGCAATGATGCAAAAAACAGAAAATTTTCCATATGCCGAGTTACCGGATCTGGATGCTAAGGTGTTTTTATTTATATTGACAATCGACATCCATCCGTCTCATCATTTCAAAATATAATTATAGAAAATTATATGACAGATTATAGAAATACCGTACGAAAGACAGTCCGCTTCGCTGGTGATTCTTTTACCAAATCAAACCGAGGGACTTAAACGATTAGAAGAAAAATTATTACTAGTGGATTTGCAGAAAGACGTGTTTAATAAATTAACGAGACGCGGTGTAAAGCTTACTTTGCCGAAATTTAAAATTGAAACAGAAATCGACTTCAAAAATATTCTACCGCTTGTATGTATAACATTTTTTGTTTATTGAACAATTTTAGCGATTCAGATCTTACGTGTTCGTTTAATGTTTATTAGATTGGAATATCGAAAATATTCAATAAATACGATGCTAATTTGAAGGGACTTTTGAAAAATGAAGAGGAATTATACGTATCTGTGGTTTTGCAAAAATCTTACATAATTATTGAAGAGCAGGAGACGGAACCTCAACCTTCTCCCTGTAAATTGATAATAAGGAGAAATTGTATTGCGAAACTCTAAATCAATTGTAATTTGCTTATTTTCGTTTACAGGCTGCAGATTGCATCTCTTTTCGGCGATAAGATTTTATGATGCCAAATTATTTATAGTAAATCATCCGTTCTTGTTTTTAGTAAAAGCTCAAGATAATAAAATATTATTTATTGGAAGTGTCAAACGTATGTAAATATTATAAAATTTAATACATATACTGTGATGATACAATATAACAAACAGAGTTGATTTTTGACGACGTTTCTATATACAAACAGAGAACTCGATTATATATATGTATATACCATATATTATATATATATATATATATATATATATATATATATATATATATTTATAATACTACATATTTATATAGAAAATTATATTTTTATCATGTATAAATTGAAAAAAAAATACATTACGTAATAATGATAAACAAGAATTAAAAATTGTCCATTGTGTCAAATGTTAAACTCGCCATTTATATTTTAAACCTCTCGGCGTGCACATATTTCGTCATGACAACCATCACAATTATATATGGTAATTATTTTTATTTTACATGTATTTACAATATAATTAATTATAATAATATAAAATACATTTTTTAAACTAAACTATTTATTTTCCTTGTTACGTTTCCATTGGCTGTTATGCAAAATCGACGTTAAAATTCATTAATGTGACTCGTGCAACAAATTATTTAATTTTATATTATTTTAGAAAATTTTCAAGTAATTTTTTCATTAACTATTTTCACAATCGAAAATAACAAGTAATGATGAAATTGCATTTACCATAAAAACTTAAACATATATATATGTTAAAAGCGATGTCTTGGAACAATAATCAATAACGAGAATAAAAATATTGTTTTTCAGTGAAACTGAAAATTAAATGTATTAATTATTAAATAAATATGTGAACAACACAAGAAAATTGTTTCAATTTGTGACGCAAATTCGATAATAAATATTCGTTTTCAAAAAATGATGCAATTACTTGACATATTCACTATTGTCCATATTTTACGAAATAAAACAAAAAATTGGCTAGCTAATACGATTTAAGTGCGAAATTGAATCCGACTTGTAATTATATATCGTTTGTACAAAATTGTTACAGCGCTGTTTTTTTCGTTTTTCGTTGCCACCGTAAGGTCAAACGGTGAAACCAAAAACGACGATAAAGAAACGTTAACAAACGCCATTAACAAATTTACCATTGGATTCTATCAGGTAACCGAAATAACAAAATAATTCGCAATTTCGATATGAGCGATTAAACGTTGAAAATATTTCAGACGGCTGCGTCTATGAAAAAGAATGAAAACTTGGCGATATCGCCGTTCTCTGCTAAAACAGCGTTCGCCTTACTTTCCCTAGGCGCCAAAGATAAAACTTTAAAGGAACTCAACGAAGGACTGCACTTACCAAACCTCGAATTTGTATAATATTTACATTACCTACATTTCTTTCATTTCATCACTTGAATTGATTTAAGTTTTATTTTTTTTTTTCGTTTTAGACCAAGTCTGCATTCGCAAATATGCTGACTAAAATCAACGATATGGAATACGTGACATTTAATATGTTCAACAAAATATACATCAAGGATGGGAACGAATACAAACTGGATCCGTCATTTAAAAATGACGCAAAGGAAATCTTTTCTTCGGAAGTGGAAAATATTGATTTCGAACAATCGGAAAAGGCATCAGAAATAATTAATTCATGGGTAGGTACAAACTCTAAAATATATTTATATTATACAATACATTGATTTATAATATAACAATAAATTCGATTAATATTCTAAATAGTAATGACATTTACTATTACTTTCGAAATCAAAGTATAGTATGCAAGAGTGAACTTGATTTCAGGTGGAAAGAAAAACCAATAACATTATTCATAATTTGACTTCTTCGTTTTGGTTCGATCGCTCCACTCGTATCGTTATTGTTAATGCTGTCGACTTTGAGGTAACCGAACGACTTTTTATTATTAAATAATGACAATGATCTCCGTTTACTAATTGATCGCGCGCTCTGTAGGGCAGATGGAAAATAAGGTTTTCGGCGACGGCCACACAACTGGACGATTTTCATTTAAACGTGAAAGACGTTATTAAAACTAATATGATGTACAAGAGACAAAATTTACCATACGCTAACCTTCCAGAACTAAATACAAAGGTGATCAAAGTGATCGGGGAATAGAGATATTCGAAATTTAACACGTTTATTTGACAATAAAAACCAATTTCTCAATTTAACAGATAGTACAAATTCCGTACGAAGCGGATGAAATTTCAATGGCGATAATTTTGCCCGATGAAATCGACGGTCTCGACAGTTTGATAGAAAAATTGGGCCATGTTAATTTAAAAGAAGACGTTTGGAACAAAATGGAAGAAACTTGGATTGAGCTGAAGATACCGAAGTTTAAAATTGAGACAACGGTTGAACTTACGGAGATACTGCCGAAAGTAAATTGACAGTAAATATCGATAATGAGTGCGCGAATTAAAATAACGATATTGAATTTTTAATTAAAGTTGGGAATCTCGCTGGTTTTCGACGAAGATGGAGCAAATTTGAAAGGAATATTAGAAAAAAAAGACGAACAGTTATATGTGAATCGCGCACTTCAGAAATCGCTTTTCGATATAAACGAATTAGGAACGCAAGCCGGCGTCGCCTTCGGTGATTTCACTCATTGACTCATTTCTTTCTATTTATTGTATTATATTATATTTTATACATTATATCTCTTTCAATTTATTTCTTCTCTTTCAGCTATACATATACCTGTGATATATAAATTTGTCCCGACGAGAACTGCGACTCGGTTCATTATAAACCATCCTTTTGTCTACATGTTGAAGACTAACGATGACCAAATTTTATTCATTGGAAGCGTCAAACATTGTTAGTCGGTTTCGTCACTTCGGCAACATTCATTATTAATTATTAAAATAAAAATATAAACGGCACTATCGCTCGCTTTTCTTCATTTTCCCTTTATTAATAATAGAAAAGTACACTATTATGGAAAAAAAGCAGCATCTGTACAAATTAACATCGACAGGAATAAATATATTACAATACACAAATAACACTGCGATGCATTTAATACCATAAATCAACAGCGATAATAATAGTACAGCTGTACAAATTTTTCGACGTTAAGTAATAACCATTTCTAAAACGGCCTATTAATATAATTATTTTTTTTTTTTATATATATTTTAATATGGCATATATGGTATGTATATTACAAAAATAAATATGAAAATCAGCGGATTGCTGATGCGAACATTTTTGTTTAAATAACGATCGGGTTAAATTGAATACCTTAAAAATGATAAAAAAAAAAAAAAAAAAAGTATCTGCGATCCAAAGCCAAGTATAAATAAGCAAGATCGGCATCGATTGTTTTTCAATCATATCTCGGATCGCGAGGTGCGAATATCTATCTATCTATCTATCTTATACTACTTATATAAAATTGATTCGTCATGAAAAGTAAGCCGACCGTTCGATAAATCACTTGCGTTCAATTAACTAATCAATTGTTATTAATTTCAGCTTTATTATTGTTGTTGTCGTCGAGTGTCGTACTACTAGCCATTTCAATAGGAGCGAATTATACGAGCGTTTTAATGACTTCCATCAATACGTTCGCTTTGAATTTCAACGCAGTATTTCCATTGCTTCCAAGTCAAAATGCCTGAAATTCTGTTCAAAAACTTTCTGTTCAAAAAAAGTTCTGTTTTGTTTCTATTTTAGAATGCGACTCAAATTTTACCAAGCCAAGATATTATAACGAGTCCGCTCTCGACTCATTTGACATTATCGCTACTGTCGTTAGGTGCAAAAGGGAAAACTTTGAACGAATTGAAAACGACGCTCGACAACGACGCAAACGCCGAGGTATTTCTATTTTAATTTATCCGATTCGAAACATTTTCGATGTGTAAACATGTACAATAACGTTTTCAGGTTTACGGTCAATTTCTTTCGACTTTGAATAATATCGCCGGTGCGGATTTAAAACTGGCCAATAAAATTTATGTACGAAACCGCGTAGATATAGATAGAAGCATTAAGAAAAAAGCAATCGAACTTTTCTATTCCGAAATAGAAAATGTACAATTTAGTAATTCTGTAAAGAGCGCGTGGACAATCAACTCTTGGGTGAAAATTATAATGTCAATATTAAAATAACCACACCGTCGTGTTAAATGTTAGCGCTTGTATTAATGTTATTTTACAGGTGGAAGAAAAAACAAACTATAAAATTAAAGATATTGTTACAGCGTCGTCTTTTAAGTCTGCAACTTCGTTAACATTTGTAAATGGGATTTATTTTAAGGTGAATTCGACTATAAAATATCTATTTTGAAGCGGATAAATGAAAAATAATAATTTAAAATTATTTTATGAAATAATAAAATATAGGGCAAATGGAAAACTAAATTTGATCCAAAGGAAACAACTTTCGGTGATTTTCTATTGAAAACTGGAAAAAAAATTAAAATTGATACAATGCATCAAACTGGAGTATACAATTATGTTAAATTACCCGATCTAAACGCCGAAGTAATATATATATATATATATATATATATATATATATATATATATATATATATATATATAATAGATGTATTTTATTCGTGTGTGTGTGTGCTTTTTAATATTTTTTGTATACTTTTATAATTATTAAATATTTAGGCAATTGAATTACCGTATGATGGCGATAAAATTTCATTAGTAATAATTCTCCCTAATGCAATTGATGGCTTGGAGAATTTGGAAAAGAAACTCGATGGATCCAAATTAAAATATAAAATTTTTAATGAATTAGAAAATTCACAAAAAACTGTTTCGATTTCATTACCTAAATTTCGACTCGAAACCGAATTCGATCTTTCTAAAGTTCTACCAAAAGTTATTATTCTTTTTAATGAAATACGTTTCACAAATTATTTAGTAAATAAATATTTCTTCAACTTTCAGATGGGTATTAATAATATTTTTAATTATGCATCCGATTTAAGCGGTTTATTTAGAAGTTACGGAAAGTTATACATTTCTTCGGCTGTGCAAAAAACTCTTTTTGTGTTAAACGAAGATGGATCAGAGATAAATACCCCTACAAGTATTTCTTGAAAACATAACTTGTTTTATTTATTTTTAAAATATTTATTCCTTTAATCCATTTTATTTCAGATGCGGAAATTTCTCCTCAAAAATTTGTGATTGATCACCCATTTTTATTCATTGTGAAAGTAAAATCCGGCGAAGTTCTCTTAATAGGAACGTTTGGAAAAGGTAGTCCTCGAATTACAAAACTCTCATATTCAAAACCTACGAATCCAACCAAAAGACCTAGAAAAATTACAACACCTATACCTTTAGAATTATAAATTGAAAAAACTGCATATGAATCCAAATTCTATCCAAAAATAACATTTTTTCAATAGATTGCTTTACCATTATACATATTTGATCTATAAAATTTATTAAAATTAAATTTTAGTTATTATTGTGTATTTTGTACATAATTAAACAATTTAACAAAATAGTTGATGAATGATTTAAAATTATTTTTTAACTCCAGCACTAGGATAATTAAACTACATCTTCTAAATTAAAAAAATAAAGTCTTTTATATTTTAAATAAAAAATTCAGGTTTTCACTTTTTGTTTTTTTTTTCTACCACTTGATATTTTTTATAACATGTAAAAATTTGTTTTCGGATTCAATTCTGAAATTTTATTCGAAAAAAATCTTGAAAATATTAAAAATCATGCATAACCACGAAATTGTATAATTTATTTTTAGCTTGTATTCTAACACCAATTTTAAATAAATCTTTGCATCATTTTATTATTAAGAGTGAAATTTTTTGTCGTCGATAACAAAAGCTGAAAATTGTAAAGCAAAAAAAGTATGGAATAACTAAAAGAAAAAGTAATTATATTATAATTTATATTTTTTACAAATACAATATATTATTACTTAATAATATCAGCTAAAACACAAATTTATGAGATATCTGGAGAATAAAGCTGATTAAATACCACATAAAAATTCTTGAAATTAATAACTCTTTTAGATTTACTTTTTTTCTTGTGAAATGTTTTTTCAGCTGAAAATATCGAATTATAACAGAACATTTTGAAATAATTGATTTGAAATTGATCAATTTGCCTAAATTTGTAATACGCCATATTAATAATTGGTATTTTATAACAGAAAAACCTTATTTAATTTGCAACCTTATTGAATTTATTAGACATCACACAAACTTTAAGTTGAATTTTGGATTTTTTTTTTCATTTAGCTGAGGGGACAATCTCTGATAGAAGTTTAATTTTTATTAGTGTTTTGTCAATAATTTTAACATTAAAGGAAAATGTTTTAAAACCCTGAAAATATTAAATACGCAACACATATTATATATAAAACATCGTATTCGCATAAGTGTACTCGTTTCAAATTAAGTTTTTCAAGAAACGCGTTCAAACAAAAATAAGAATAATGCGTAGAAAAGGTGAGTAAATTTTAATATATTTTAAAATATACAAACGTAATGAAGCAAACTTTATCGTGTAAAATTTCAGGAATATTTGCGACGATTGTCATCGCTCTGTCGAGCGTAATTACTGTAACGGTTTTCGATTCCATCAGTGACTTTTCTACTAATTTCTATTTGGTATTTTTCAAATAAATTTCCGTAACATTTTTAAACATGTAAATGTAAACATGTGCAATCGTTTGTTTATGGTACTTTATATAGAAAACTGCAGCGAGTAACAGAAATGACGAGAGCATCGTTATGTCCGCATTATCGGCACAAATAATTTTGGCATTACTGTCCCTCGGAAGTGCCGGTGATACCCTAAAAGAATTAAACTCGGGACTTCGACTCGCCGACGTTGCTTTTGTAAATTATAGTTGCTATTTAATTTTAAAAAAGTATCAAAATAAAGAAACAATTACCATTAATATATTGTAGTATAATAGTCGTTGTGCCTTTACATATTTTACGAGTAATTCTACAGACAAAAACGCAATACGCGCCTGCAATTCAATCCTTAAGCACAACAAATGGAATCGTTTTAAAACTTGGCAATTTAGTTTGTGTCAAAGAAGGATTGAGTTTAACTGCTGATTTTAAACAATCCGCTGCCACTTTTCTATCTGATGTTGTTAATGTTGATTTTTCAAAATCTGCAGACGCAGCCAAGTTCATCAACAATTGGGTACGATGAAAATTTTTTTTATTTTTATTGTAATAAAAAAACACAAATAATAGTATCCTTATAAAATACGTATAAAATACATAATAGAAAATTTTAGGTTGAATCTAAAACAAACAATAAAATCAAAGATTTAATTCTTCCGTCTTCATTAAATGCTGCAACCGCTTTAGTACTAGTCAATGCAATTTATTTCAAGGTAATAAAATATATTGTATATTTAATAATATATAATAATTGTATATTTAATAATATATACGTATTATAGGGTAACTGGGAAAAAAAATTCGATGAAAAAAAGACAACCCAAAAAGATTTTTATAAGAACCCCGACAACGTAATCAAAGTTGATATGATGGAATTATATCACGAGTTTAATTATGCAGATATAGATGATGATTTGAATGTGAAGGTGCGTATTTTGAAGATTTTAATTCAACAGTAACACAAGTATTTCAAAGTATTGTTCGAATTTTTTTATTTTATTTCACCAGGTTTTAGAAATGTTTTATGAAAAACGTGAGGTCTCAATGATTATTTTGCTGCCGAATGAAAATAACAATTTAAGTGATTTTGAACAAAAATTATTAAAAATTAATCTGCAAACTGATGTTTTCTCAAAATTGCAGCCTAGAAATTTGACTGTTAATTTGCCAAAATTTAAAATAGAAACAAAAATAGATTTAAAAGAGGTTTTACCCAAGGTTAGTTCCTACAAGTGATCAATGTTCAAAAAAATATCCATTATGTACATGTTTATTGTTGTGTCTGAAAAAATAGTAATATATTGTAATTTCTATAAAATGAAATTATTTTTAGCTTGGAATAAATTCCATTTTTGACAGTTCAAAATCCGATTTAAACGGTATATTACAATATCCATCACAATTATATGTAACCGATGCTATTCAAAAAGCATACATTGAAGTAAACGAAGAAGGAACACAGGCTGCTGCAGCCACAGGTTCGTCCTTGAATTTTCATAACTATAGTATGTATATAATAAACTTGCGATACGTTGTCTTTTTGATTTTTTAGCGTTAATTCTTGGATATTCCCTGCCGCCATCTTTTAATGCAAATCGGCCATTTTTATTTTTGTTAAAGAAAGTAACGGGTGAAATTTTATTCACCGGACGATATTATGGCATTCCGTCAACGATTAATCCAATTTCAAATCCCACCGTACCACCTATATTTAAAGATTTTCCGTTAAACGGTTGGCCTTCATGGATAAAAAGGTGGCCAAGGTTAAACCAAAAGTCTAGGAAACTAAGAAAAAATACTAATTAAAAACCTAATCTTTTCAAAAATAATAATATAAAAAAACATTGTATTGTAAATTGACTTTAGCAGATTGTTTGTTTTAAATAATCTTTAAATACATTTTTTTTAATTTAACATAAAAGTAATGATAATGAGTGTTAGTTTTAACTAACACTTTTTCAGCATTTCTTTTAAATAAATTTCGACAATACATAATACATATGTACTTGTTTAATTAGTTTTAGTTGTATCTATTTCTATATATTTTCTTGTAAAATAAATACATGCACACTCTATTTATCATTTGCGTGTTAAAACCCTTTGAATTTTGAAAGCCATTAATAATATTGGCTGGCTGGTAAGTCAATTGGCTCATATTTCAAAATATTTTTTTTTTTTGAAATTCTAAAAATATATAATAAAATATGCATAGAGCATTTGTGCACTTGCGTCTTGATTTCGTACAGATAATAGATAATAGATAATGTTTAATGAGAAACAAAATGGCGGACTGCAGGGCCAATCGTCTCGTAGTGGGCGTGGCTCTCGAAAGCGTTATTCCAAAACGGGGGTTTTCATCGTAAAAATTATGAATTATTCATAATTGTCAGTCTGCATGTATTATATTTTAATACTTATGGTAGCTATGACCATAACACCGAGATGATTTCAATTTACAATATTGTAATATACGGTAAATAAATATTAAATTAGCATTTCGCTATTCGTCGTTTAATTTTACAACGTAAATAATAACGTAAGATTTATAAATTTTACACTATAATCAAGAGATTATCGGCTATATATTTTGTCCCGATATTTACAATGTTAGTTTTGAATATTCTAATTCATCATTTGCTTGTATGGTATACGAAAATGTTGTAAACGAAAACTGGATCGTCTTAAAGAACGAATACGGATACAAATAAAAAAATATACTTTGCACGGTATATTTGATACGAGTTATTGATTGCGTACTTTATGTTGAAAAAACGCTATTTTTATAGACATTTATGGTAAAATTAATTATTAATGACTGTTTTCTCGGCAATCAACGAAATATACAATTTCATTTTCGATAGAATAAAAATAAAAGTTTAAGTATTATATTTTCCAAAATACCATTCAATTAAGAACATTTACATGATTAACACTTGTATTTATTATATCAAAACGTTATACAATATTGCTAAATAATCAATACGCTCTAAAAGAACGTTTATCAATCCGATCTATAATATTAAAAAATAAAAATAAATATTTAGTAATATTTTTCCGTCATCGTACATAATATGTTTAGTTTAGCGATCCAAACTGTTGATTGAGTACATATAGATTTTTAATATTTTTAGAAATGCTATAATCGTTTAGCTGTACTATGATTGATTCTCGTTTTATGCATAATTTAATCTTTTAACTACACGTTTTTAAATGAAAACGATTTAAAAAAAATATATGCTTCAAATTATTATCCACCAAAGCCAATATTACGGCTTTCGGGATTTAGTAATCCGTCTTCGATTCCCTACAATTTTATATAATTTTAATAATTTTATATTCTTCAAATGTAATTAAAATTACGAAAAAAATAACGACATATATGGGAATAGTTTTTGCATTTATTATTATTTTAGTTCAATAACAAAACGTAATTTCACTGTAAACAATTATTACAACTTATTAAACAACCGTCAGAGGCCACTATAAACATATAATATCGGACATTGTTTTAATGCAAATAATTTATTCGCAAAAATAGAAAAAAAACTAAAAATAAAATGAGCGAAAAATCGTTTTTCTTTTTAATTCTTTCGTCATCATAATTTATTTAAATATTTAAATAAAGTCGAAAACGGATGTCGAAGAAACGGCCGCCGCCTAGAGGCCCGATTCAAAGAAGGAAAATCGATCGAAGGGAGACGAGGGAAGGCGAAGGGAGAAGCGAGAAGCGAAGGCCGCATGCGCGTCCGGAGTCGGGGCTGTGAGTGGCGGCGCGTGCGGGGCGCGGGCTGCGGAGGTGTCGGGGCGCGCGGGGCGCTGTCGGCTGATGGCGGCGGGCGCGCGCCCGGGGGCCGAGCCGCCGCCCCCGCGCGCCCCTCCTCGCGTCCACGACGACTCCGATGACGACGAGCTGCGCTTCTCGCAGCGGCTTCGCGGGGGCGCGCGCTCGCCGGTCAGTCCTTCGCCCGTTTTCCCGCTTACACCCATAACCTTCGCGACTAACGCTTGTCGCTAGTCGCTGGTCGCTAGTCGCTAGTCGCTAGTCGCTTATCGCGTACCGCGTTATTATATAATATATGGTATATGCAAATTGCACCGGAAATATGGAAAACGAGAACGCATTTATCCGTGTATCGCTTATTATTGTTGTTTGCCGAAATGCCATACAAACGACTACCTGTTGTACAGGTGCAACCTTTTTTATTTCGCTCGCTCTTCCTTTGTCCCGTATGTCGAAATTTTACGCGATTCCGACCGACCTCAGTTTGAGTTCACCATATATCATACCATATATCGATATAATTTATCAAAAGCATACCTTTATATATATATTTCGTGTTCTCCATTTCGTTACCTTTCATTTTCTTTTGTTTTCTATTCTATATTTCAAAAAAAAAAAAAAAAAAAAATTAAACGGCCATTTAATATTGTCCTTGTAGAAAGAAATAGCTCGAATCGTGTGTGTGTTCGCGGCGTATAATTTACGAGCTGGAGAAGCACGCGTCGTTTGCTAGCTACGAAATGTATATCGTCGATATAGGCATCAATATAAATATACGTTTATATTATAAAACGATTATTATTGATGCAAATATAAGACCGACTGCAAATTAGCATTAAATTGTGCCTTACATAAATGTTAGTGATTTGATTTGAAAAAAATCTTAACCCTAAAGAGCTCCAACGTTTCCGATTTTTTTTTTATATATACATTTTCTCGATTTTAAATTTAATCTTGTTTAATGTAATTCATTGCACGTCACGTGGTATTCAATTATGATAGAAGAAAAGAGATATTTATTAGTCATTTAATAATATCGATTTTATTCATTCTAGTATAAAATAAAATACACCAAATTTAAACTAAAGTAAGTATTTTTTCGTATATAAATTTTCAATAAAAAAATATTATTTTTGAAGATCATTCATATAGCCATAATAATAAAAAAATACAAACTGTTTCGCTTTTCAAGTTAAGCGAGTTCGTTATAAATCGGATGAAAAACAGTTGCATTAAAAAGGTTGCCTATTTCAACGAGCTGAATTGTTAATATTCTTAACAAAAACGGAGCTAAAAACGCAACTCAAGTTTCTTATGAACGAAATACGGGAACAAGTGTTTCACGAAAAGAACATATGTAATAGCCAATAGTATACAATAGATGAAAGAATGTGTTCCATTGAAAAAGACGAGTACATATTTTCAGCATCGTATTATAATTATGTATTATATATATATATACAACGTATGTATATTTATACATATAATACAACGGATGTATATTTTTTAAAAAAGTTCAAATGAATTTTGAACTTTGTGCTCGAATTTCACATACTAAAATTCCGAAATAATAATAATACTTTTGATTTAGTTAATTTTTGTGTCGTTATTTATTTGTTGTTTATCATTCATTCTGACAATACAATTAATTTTTATCATGTTAAATTACTTTAAATCAATACATATATGTCCCTCTTTGTATTCATTTCAAATTCATGATAAATAAAAATTATAAAAATATCATAATATAAAGAAAAAAAAATCTGATATAATAATAATAATAATAATAATAATATAACGTAATTAATGTAATCTAAAATATTTTTTTCAAATCATCGAAAAACAATGTTCACTTCTAGGACTAGTATTGAATAAAATTAATATGATGATAACACGCAAAGCTTGTAAGAATTGTCCACATCAATTACTGCGAAACCATTTATGTATATTTTTGTTCGCCTTTAGATCACTTTCAGAGAGATATTAGTAATTATAAAAATGACTTAATTTTTCTTTAAGAAGAATGAGATAAAGAAAGACATAAAAATTGCTGTTTTTTTATATACGGTACTAAAAAAGAACATTTAAGTAAGAAAAGAATGATGTGGCTATAATAAAATTAAGAAGAGGAGAAGAGAGAATTATAATTAGAAATACCGCAAATGTTGATTTATTATTATTTCATATAGTTTTTTTTCCCCATAATTTTCAGGCCACTATCAAGGAAGGATATTTGTTAAAGCAGACATGGAGCTTTCAAAGGTGGCAAAGACGTTTTTTTCGCCTACGTGGAAATACACTGTTTTACGCAAAAGACAGACAGGTGAGTGTAAACATTTTTTATGACAAATTCATATTATTACACTTCATTTTTTTTATTTGAATACATAAACAATTTTATATCGTAATAAACATTATATATATATATATATATATAAGTATGTTTTTAAAACAAATTAAAAAATGTTATAAAAAAGTTTTATTGCAGTCCAACAGATGTCTATATATTGTAATACGTACTAATGTTGAATGTAGTATAGTATAATGTGACGACGAAATTATAATCATGATAATTATTGTTAAAAAAATATAAATTTATTTATTTATTTTTGTAAACAAAATTATATAAACTTTTAGTTTTCCGAGAAGGATCAATACAACATTAAGATGATTAATCGTAAATTACTTATAATATAATATAATGTATCGAAGCGCGCCATTTCTCGCAATATATTAATTTAATACCAATTAAAATGTGGAATTGCGGTTGCTCCTAATTAAATTTTCCATTGATTAGCCGTTTTCTTCGCAACACAATAAACCGTTTCAATGACGAATTACCTTCGCACACACGCACGCACGCACGCACGCACCATCGAATCAAATTATTTATGCTAGAACGATACTTCGTTGTCGTAACCGCCGAAGGACTAATTGCTTCAACGGAAACTTCAATTGTTACCAAATTAACCGGTTGAATTTTAAACGACTCCTTATTGCATTCGATCGACCTTCATTAATTATTATCTTTTATGAAAATTTCACTCATCTCAACGATTAAATAATAAACTGGCGTATTTCATTATTTCATTATTTACAGGTGTCAGAAGAAATTTCTTACAACTCGTTAATATTATACGAACGGACATATATAAATATGAGAAAGCCACAAACTATTTTACATTATTAATTAATTATCTGGGATAGATGATGGCGTAAGCACGATAAAACTTTCCCAATTACTCAATGCATAATATACTATGAACATTTTTCAGCTCTCCGATGACTTAGATAATAAGAGCAAAGTTCAAAACATGTTTCCTTATTAATTTACGTGTATAAAGTTTTCCTTTGATAAATTATTATCTATATATAATATTATATTATACATAACGTAAGCCATTCGACGTAATATTGTATGTTAAAAATACATTTATTAATTTGATATTTTCTTTATAATCGTGTTTAATGAACATAAGTTTGGGTGTACGAGTAATAAAATTTTCATCAGTCAGTAGTAGAAATTCGATGACGTCCTCCATTTCGACGTCCTCCAATCAACAACTTTATATGAGAATAATTTCGAACGCGCTAAATTTTTAACGAGTCGAGTCCACGAAAATGGCCGAATTACTCGATCGAACCGAATCCCAGATTTGAAACAAAGATTTAAATTATTGATTATAATGAACGACGAATAATTTAACGGGACGAACCGATTCGACGAATTTTCAACGTCGGTGAATTAGTAAACTGCCACCCTTTCGCCGCTTTACTATTATATTCTAGTAACTAGGGGTGTCGCATTCTTAACAATTATAATACTAACTTTCTAAATTATTCGTATTAACGATCCGTTTCTCTATTTTAATAATAAAAACAACAAAACGTTTATTGTTAAACAAAATAAAACGGCCTAATGAGAAACGGAAAATTTGGCGCGCGTTTATATACTATAATATATATTTAATTGTAAAGTTTTTGATATTGGATTTTTGGCGACCTTTAAAATCGAGTTGTGATATTTGTATTTCGTTTATTAACTTAATATACCGTACCGACGATAAAATCACTGGAATCGCTTTTCGCCCATTTTTTTACCAGATTTTGTACAATATACAAGTTTTTTAAATAAAAACAACGAAAAGAAACGCAAATTTGCTTTTCGGTCGTTCATCGTTTTAGTTTTATGAAAAAAAAATCGGGAAATATTCAAGATGACCATTTCATCTTAACACGTACCTTTTCTTTCGCTTAGATGAGATTAGTTCGCTATGAAATTACTCATCAGATATTTGTTTGTTTTTTACTTATAAATACTAAAATGAAACGAATGTCGCCATTAATTTTAAAATCGTCCACGCAATAGATTTATTTACCATAAATCTGTCTTAATGTGAATCCTGTTCAAGTTCCTGACAAACGAATATTTTAAGCCATAATCTTCTATTAACTTCTACAGAAAACGTTTATTAACTATGATAAAAGGACGATTGCAAACGGAGATCTTTAAAAATAATTCTTTTAATCGTTCGCCGAATACAGCATAATAAAATTCCAAAATATCCATCGATAGAATTGTTATTTGAATACCCGATTTATTAGAGTTTTATTATTGAGGAAAATGAAGCCATTATTACGATATATATATATATATATATTGATTAATTGCCATGATTCATCGATATAAAGTAATATTTTCATCCTAAGGTCACAACTACCATAAATAATTGGTGCTCGTATATTTGACGAATAGTGAAATATTACAAAATATAATACAAACACAAAAATGAACTATTATATGTATTATATATCAGGCGAGATCCTAATCAACTTTTATCTCTTTTACTACATTTTCACACGCAAACAGAATATTTTATCGCTTCATCTTTTTCTTTTTATATAATCACGAATGATATTTTTAATTAATAAATTTCTCGGTTTCATTTTCAATTGAATTCGATTTTGATGAATAAAATGTTATTTGTAACGAAACATTCTTCAGCGATAAGAAAATAATTATTTAATCAAAATTTAAATAACTAAAATTCTATCGGATGAAAAAAATATGTATGCGGCTTCAATATATTAAACTCGCCCCAAATGCATAAAAATGTTCTCCGCAATGTTCGTTTTTATTGTTGAATAAAAATATTTTTTCCAAGTCGTGCTTCTACAAAAATTGAAACATTCAAGGTACCTATAAAAACGAAAGTGAAAAAGGGCTAGAGACGGAAAATGGAAAGAAATCTTGTCAAAGGATTTCAGCGCATATCGAATGTATCTCGTATCATATAAAAATCGATAAATTGTTCCACTGATACGTTTTTATTTCGTTTCTCCGTGAGAAAATATATACAAAAATAGATCTCTCTTTGCCAACACGAAATGATAAGAAATATCTATTTTATTTTATTTATTTTCGCATTTTTTTTCTCACTTTTGCCGAAATCGCTTATAAACTAACGCACATGACGCATTAAATTTTAAAATATATCATCGTTAACATCACACACACACACACACACACACACACTACATTATTAATTATTAGTATTGCGCAAAGTAATACAACAATATTCGCATTTCATGCCTAAAATTTGTTGACATACAATTTCCTTGTGAAATTCATATATAAACCATCGTTTACATTGAACAAATAAAAATACATCTTATTTAAAAATAATGTTTAATTTAAATTAAATGATTTTTTTGAATTAAATGTTATAAGATGTTATATTTATTGTAAAAAACAAGATAATGTAATGTTATACGTAAAAAATGTAAATAAATAAAAACGAATACGAGTTCGGTCGACCTTTACGAGAAAATAATACGTTTCTTTACGAATCTATTTCATCCTAATTTGAGAATATTACGTCAAATATTTATATTTTTACATTCGATGGCGAATGAAAATAGGACTCGACAAGCGTACAATTTCGCTTTCAGAAAAAATGTCAACGGAATCATATTATATATATATATATATATATATATATATATATATATATATATATATATATATATATATATATATATATATATATATAAACATAAATTCAATGAGGAAATTTCTGAGGACAAATACAAAATATTAGTCGATTGCATTCGAGGCAGTTACATAAACTAAAATTTGTATGAAAATGTGCTTTATACGGGTGAACTTTCAAAAGTTATCGAAAATGGAAATTTTTTTTGAGTTTTCGACAACAATCGAGTTCAAATATGTGCCTGATAGCGCAGCGCCATTTTATGCGACTAAATTCTTCTAAGATGCAAAATTTATTATAGTTTGTTTTAAACGGGTGAACTTTCACAATATCCGGCCGATTCGCAAAAAGATTTTATCTCAAGTCGTGCATCGTCGGATGCGTCTCGACATAAAGAATTCATTTCTCAATTTTTTTAATGTTATCGTTCAAAATTATGAACGATAACATTACAAAATTTGGGAATAAATTTACTAGAAACCAGACACGCCTGACGCATATTTCGAAAGAGCAAAATTTCGAGTGTTTTAAATATAAATATAAAATATTATGTTTATTTAGCTGAAAAGGGTACTCTGTGCTCGTTTAAAATCGTTCACACTATCTGAAATATTTTTTATTCTTTTCTTGATACACCTTTTTTGCTTTTGCAATAATTTATCCATAGCGTTATTCCCGTCGGATTGTTTAATTAATTTTTCAACAATACGCGCGGCAATAAATGTCACAAAACCCTCGTCAAAAAACGTTCGTCATTATTCTCAATTCTCAACCATACTAAAAATAAAAAGCACGCGAGCAAAATAAAATAAAACGCTATCCACGCAATATTCAATGTCCCGTCCCTCGGAAATAAAGGATTTCAATCCTTCCGTGCGAACGATAGGACGTTTGTCAATATTTAATTTTGTTCTATTCATAGTCAGCTTCGTGCAATTTGAATATTTTAATCCATCAGCACAACGATTCTCAATAGGACGCTTTTTAAATTGTATTTTTTTTGCAATCCACGTACTTATGTACCGTATATACGATTCTTGATTGTTGTTGTTATTGGACGCTTCTCGCAAAACTTTTGCAATGTTCGTGTGCGTTTTGATTAGCTGATATATTTCACTGAATATTATAAAATAAAATTTAAAGTGAACGAACGCGTGTATATGGTAGTATTGCGCGTAATATCGATCGTACGAGTGCGGTTTTGTTGGGAACGCGACCCACTTTTTGACAAACTTGAAACCTCCTGAAGAGTCGCGTTCGCACAAAATAACGCTAAAGATATAAAGTAAGCTATCGTTGTTCGATTTCGAGTTTTTCTCTCGGACGAAACTCTGTGACATTTCCTCCTCCTCCTCCTCTACTATGTTTGCGTTACGATTTAAATAAACTTTTTAAAAATAATTAAGCACAAATATTTGCGATACGTAGAGGCCGTCTTAATAACAAAGATCTGAAAGTTGAACAGATTACTAACAAAAAAACAATAGATATAATGTTTAAACTTGACTTTATAACTGATTTGTCGACAAGTAACAAGCGATATTAGTGTGATGTCGCCTCGATATGATTTATAACTTTATAAAACCGCATCGCATTCGTTTTCAATTAACCAAAGTCATTTATTATTGTCGTTATCGCATTGATTTAACATTGTTTTCAAAACCGTCATTATATACGAGAACTTATATATAGATAAAAACTTTTATATAAATATAGTAAATGTATTCTGTCAGTGTTTTCAGTTGATTAATGTAAATACTTTTAATATTTACAGACAATCTAATGTAATAGTGTTACCGATTAAGTGATTTTAAAAAAATTCGACAATGTCAAAACTTTTGAATTGTTTTTATCTAATCGATTACGGTTAAAAATAGTATTTTAGAATCTCACTAGGAGTTAACGATCCTTTTAAGTTTCTCATTATCCACGCTTCATATGTTTATTGTCTAATAATCTATAAATAAAAATAAAATTAAAATCATAAAAGAATCTAATGTTTAAATTACTTATGATCGATTAAGCGTAAAATTTAAATGTCATTTTTTATAAACGTAAAAGACCGATTCCGGTGAAATTGCCTTTAATGTGAAATATTACTTTAAAATGACATATTGTAGGCTAACAAATTAAATAAAAAATAGCAAAAGGAATGTGCATTGATTGATTAATTAAATTCAAACCGATAATATTTTTATTCACATCTCGAATAATTTTACGCTAAATTTAATTATGTTAAAATTAAATATGAAACACGATAACTATACGATTAATATAACTTGGAAACCAATAGCGAAAAAAAATTCAAAAAAAAAATTAAAAAATACAAATTGTCCGAAATCGGACATGTTAAAAGCTGAAATCCATTAAAACGAAAATATTATGACGTTTAATACGGACACAACTAGACGTTCAAAACTAGTTGAAAATAATATTCATTTAAAAATTAATTAAGAAAATGAAACATACTATGAAAGTAAAATTAATTAAAATTAATAAAAATATAATATACCTAAATCATTATATTTTTTATTGGCTGCTAAAAATGTTCTCTATACACAAGTTTGAATATATAAATTTTCGGATTGTTCTTGAAAAGTATTAGAGATTTAAAAATCATACATTGGAATCTTTTAAAATGTAAAATCTCGGAATACGTGGACTTTCATACCTATATCAGGAATATTCTTGAACATTTGAAATCAATATTTTTTGAATAAAAGTTTTTGTTTTTAATACAAAAATCATACCTATATTTTTCAATGAAATATACTCGAAATGTAATTATATCGTTTATTATTTTGCTTTATAATCATACATGTATATATACATATGGTTTACACACCTTTGAATTATATCTTTTTTTTTAAAGAAAAACAGTTTATATATATATATATATATATGCAGCACCGTTTATTTAAAAATTTTTATGTTACGTTTGATCACGGTACTTCCTAAAAACAGACATACCATATTATAATATGTCGATATATTATTTTAGAAAAAAAAAAAACAAATCGTTTTCAAATGCAGGTGAAAAATATTTTTACAGCAGATTGTTTTAAATAATTAAATATTACTGAAAAAACTATATATATATGTGTGTGTGTGTGTGTGTAAATAACGCAATACTGCGTTCGTTAAAACGAAAACGGTTAATGAACTAAGCTCGTTTGGCCGTTGAATTTTGCTGGCGATGAAAGCTAACAAAAGCGAATGTTAAAGCGAACAGATAAGGCCTTTTCTCGCTCGGATTTGAGCGAATTTGAAGAGCGGTCGCGGTCGCTTTAAAAAACAAGCAAGCAAGCGGCGACCGCGCGTCATTATTATAATATTGTACTTTTAATATAAAAGTGTTGTGCGAATAAAATTGAAATATTTATTATGTGTGTGTGTGTGTGTGTGTGTGTGTGTGTGTGTAATATTGAGTGGGGTATGAATTTTGAACGGCGCGCGCGCGTTACCTCACTAAACGAGTAGTTTGAGAAGCGGCGCTCTTTTGTACGGCGAGCCTCGGCGGGGAACAAACCCAGCCCTGGAACGTCTGGATTTTCTTCAGACCCAGTCGGGGCTGAAGCCTCGCACTGGACGGTCGCTTGCCATTCGCGCTTCTCAAACTTAATTTTATTAACTATTCATCCAACACATTCATAATACAATATTAGAATACGTTATTTATTAAGCGCAACACACTATTTTTTCACTGCTGGCCCCTTTCACTGTTCGGATGCACGCGACTAGGAACCAACCTACGCTTATAATATTTCTAAATATTTAAATATTGACAATGTTGTTCGGTATCACGTAAGTATTTTCGTGTGTGCGTGAAACGTAAAGCTCCATCGTAAAAAGCACATGGCGATCGACGTAGCGCTTTTTCTACGAAAGCGTCTACGTTTTCTACGACACTTCTTTGCGTGTTTACTACGCCTTCTCAATTACTCCATCGTTAATCAGTTATTAGTACGTTCGCTTTTCATTTTTTCAATAAGCCCTACTGAATGAATATGAAAATGAAAAATAAACGAACGCGTGCGTTAATCTCCAATTCCAAATTTATAAATTGAACGCGCACATCGCAGGTTTCCAATTTTAATGAAAAGTTTCAGGCTTCGAAGGACTCGAAAAGGTTGTTGCGCTCCTTATACAATTTTGGCATGTGTATATATATATATATATATATATATATATATATATATATATATATATATATATGATAGTATAGTAACGTGTTTTTGACAAGTACCGGTAATTACGCTATAATTATGAATGATAAAACAAACAATACCGCACAACTACTGCATAGTATAAGTTTTACGACTTTTTAAAAGTCCGCTTTCGTTTCGTTTATTTGTCCTATTTTTACGAGGCATCAATCTCTCGTTTGCGAAAACACCATATTTACCAATTTACATATAGCGACCGATCGTTCAAATGAGAAACTTTCGATTTTTCGATTGCAATCGAAAGTTTTCCTTATTATTTATTTCCGACGACAAAATTATGAACGCGATATGCAATAAAATATATTATTATATATTTATTTAACGCATAAATCTCGGTTAAAATTAGATGAAACGCGGTTTCATTTATTACGATATACAGTTATAAATACAAGTAAATAGACGTCATGAATAATTCATTTAGCGCGGTAATATAAAATTTACGAGGGTCATTAACGAGCGCGAAAGTTCATTTGGAAACGAAATTATTATATTATAGGACACACATTTATTGTCGTCGACTTATTATTTATTATATTATTTTTGATCGGTGCACATCAAAATTCCATTACGCGCGTTCGCTCGTTATCCGCGAAATTAATCCGGATTTTAGGGTTGACACACCTCGTTATAACGGATTTTCATTAACAATATTGCCGTCAAAATTTATCTACTGCACACTAACGTTCGCTATTTTCAATCAAATACACGTCACAACATATTGCCTATGTAACCGATATCGAAGTCAATCAAAACTCTAATATTTATATAAACGCACTTTCATTCTCTTTCTCGTTTCAGAATCAAAAGCAATATCTATATATTAAATATTTACTTGACAATCTTTAGTTTTAAAGAAAATTGAAATCGTGTATATACTATAAAATAAAAGTGATTATCTTTTACTCCAAGTGTCTTCTTAAACTGTTGATATTATTACTATTATTATTATTATTACATATTAATTATCATCAGATAAACTAAATAAACATTCGTACATTATTATATGTTTAAAAAGCGTATATCAAAAAAAAAAAAAAAAAAACATTTATGACTTCAAATCAGAAGCATAGTGCGACTGAAAGTCGATAACTCTTATCATTATATTTTCGTAATGTAAATTTAAGAAATAGTTTTATAAAAAAAATCAAATTGTAAATGTTACAAATATACATATATATATATATATATATATGTGTATATATATATATATAAATAAATATACATGGACATAAAGTGATAATCAGTAGATTGTTGATAATAAATTAATAGATGAGCACAAGTAGTTTTGATTTGATAAGTGATTTTGCATCAGAAAGTATTTAGATTGCATATTTTTAACATTAATATCAGTAAGTGAATTTAAATTGTAATTATAAGTTCTTATCGTTCACGATGTGACTTTGGAAATAGAAAAATATCATATTTAAAGTGCAAATGATGCGTCAAACTCGGCGAGCGGACAACTAATATCGCATATAAAAAGGTTTGTAAAAAATAAATTATTACAAGTATTACATATATTATTTGGGTTGAGAATGTTGAAGAATTAACACATAAGAAAAAAGCATATTTGAAGTCGCTTATGTGAGTAGAATGCGTTTCCGTTTCGGAAGAAAAGCAGCGGTGGCAACCGTCGTTGCCGTCATTGCCGTCGTTGCCGTCGTTGCCGTCGTTGCCGTCGCGTCACTTCCGCTCCTTCTTACTTTTCTCATTTCCTCACTTTACATTTATCTCGCTTTAATTAAAAAGTGACGTCAGCGCTTGCCTACTTTATTATACTTTCAGCGTTTTATTAAAATATAAGTTTTCTATTGATTTAAATGCGAGTATGAATGTTAATAATATAAAATTGTACGAAAAATACGGGCACCGATTTTTCCTTTTCCGCGTTTCGCATGACGTCAAATATTAAGTTTTATAATATTATGGATTGATTTGACGACAATCATCGATCTTCATCATCATCCATCAATATTATATTCGACTTATATTTCTTTCACTACAATATAATATAATTTTTCTCTCCGATCTCGATAAATTAATTTATTCGCTTCGGAAATAAAAAACGCAAAAAAATAAATTAGACAAATAAGTATTTTGAATATGTTTCAGGTAAGCGGATGCAAATGTGATTTGTACAATAAAGTACAATATTATATTATATTTGGTGAGAGTGAAGTTTTTAAGTCACATTTTACTATATGGTATATACGCAAGTGGACTATTATATCTAATATATTATATGATATAATATATCATATTATCGAATTAAAAAAATCTACATACTTACATCGTATATTTTTAATACATTAATTTACAGCAAAAATCGATCGACAAATAAACAATACAAAAAAATATTCTATCTTTCTTCGATATATAATTTTTGTGTACAAAATAAATATCATTTGTTTATATTGAAATAGTTGTCAACGATAAAACGACAACGGAACTAGTTTCTAGTTTGAAATTGTTTTCTATTAAAATAACATATATAATATTTATATATTATTAAAAAAGGAATTAAAATATCAATAAATAGAGCGTTATAATTATAAATTATGTAAACCTTTACTGTATATATATATATATATATATATATATATATATATATATATATATATATATATATATATATTGTGTATGTATGTTATATAAATAGTATGAAAGCAAAGCTTTTGCACCGGCTAGAAACACGGGTTAAATTGCTACAAGTAACTTGAGAAAAGTTTTCGTTTTAGATTTGTTTACTAAACCCTGTCTTAGCACATCATTATATCATATAATATTATATATTATGTTTATATATATATATATATATATATATATATATATATATATATAATACGGTTCATATGTGTCTTTATCCAGATTTTTCCGCCGAAACGACTTAGTATACCAAATAATATTTGATTCCCTCGACACAGCTAACATACATACACATTTCAAAACAAGAAAATATCAAATCGGTTTTCTTTTCGTAAGGAAAAATATCTTTTATTAAAAATTTTACATCACATGTCGAACTTTTTCGAAATGTTACATTTTTCAATATATATATAAATATATATATATATATATATATATATATATATATATAAACTTATTTAATCATTACATGTTGCAGTGCAAACTGACAAAGCTATTGAAATAAATTTTAAATCTATGTTTGTACAATACAATGAAGCAGAATAAATATGTGCATATAGAAAATAAAATACCCAATAATTAAAATCTACGCAGAACTATGATAAAATGTACTCTAGAATAAAATAAAAAATATCAAGAATTAAAATTGACTTCATTTATATTGTAACCCTTGTAAATGCAACAACAGAAAAAAAGATTCTACAAGAAAAGTGAGTTTAAAAGAAGTGAAAGTACTCCAATTTTATACAAATAAAATAGCACTACTACATGTGTCTAGAAATTTGACATATAAAAATAAAATCATATTAATTTAATTTTGTGATTTGTTATTTTAAACATAAATTAATATTGATGAAATACAATTTTGTATTTCATCGTTCATATGAAAAGTTGCATTAGTATGAAAATGTATGAAATTTCTGAAAAGAAAAGAAAAAAGAAAAAACGGTCAAGTTCTCGAAATTTAGATGTCAAACGTACTGAAAAAATCAATGAAGACCTACATAAAACATACCATATAAGCAACCGTGACATATAATAAGGAATCACTACATATTGATCACAAAACTTGTTTTACCGAATTTCGACCCACTTTTGAAACAATTCATTACTGGCGATAAAAGATGAATAAAATCGACGATAGTAAAATTGGCAGGGAATCGTATATTATGAGGTTCCAAAACAACTATTTACCAGATTATAGCAATCAATTCGAAAATATCGGCCAGAATTGTTTAATAGAAAGGAAAATTGTCTTCCATTATGACAACACCAGACTACACATATCTTCGGTAACCCTAAAAGAATGGAAAGCTTAGCTGACCTTTATAAAACTCCCAACTGTTATTCTATTGATAATAATAGCCAATATATACTTCAATAAAATTAATATTGAATGAAAGAAAAATTTTTAAAGATAGCAAAAAGTTCATAAATGAAACGGAATAATTTTTTTGTTAATCTTCAAACACCTGTTGTCTAAAGAGAAGGGAAGACACTTATTTAAACAGTTAACGTGTAATATTTTCAATGTAAAAATCATAGAGAACATAAAAAATATAGAGTAAAAATAATTTGAACTGATTCTAATTCAAATTATCGTAATAATATTATAGTATTGTCGATTATCTTATTCACCGAATACTTCTTTTTTCAATTTTTTTTTCATATAAATAAAAGAACTTGAAGACAATTGAAATATACAATAGAATGGATTATGGATTATGTAGCCGTCGAAGCATTCAATTTCAAATCCGGATAATTCTCGAATACTTGATATATTGTATATATCTATGAATTCGTATAAATAAAAATACCACATAATAGTTGTGTGTGCGTGAAAAATCGATCGAATTTTCCATGTAACGACAATGAGAACCTTCGGTAGGGTCTATAAATGTCGAACTAAAATCTCCTTAAAAATCCTTTTTGAAACGTCAGTGTTAATCGGTGAAAGCTGTCTATTTCTCGCGCTTATATTGTATTCCTAACGACATTAAAACATTCAATTTCATTATGATTAGACTAATTTCGAATTGCGGAGACGTCTAGATATGACACCGACTCCGTAAAAGGGAAAGGCTTTAACATAGAACGGAATAGAATAGAATAGAATGGAATAGGTACCCCGGTAATTTTGTTCCGGCACACGTATTCAATTAAAACGATTTTCTTCGTAATGTGAACGTGAAAATGTGGCATGTTATTCCAGATGTAGTCCCGTGAATGTCCTGAAATGCGATTTATGGACGTTGTCTTGTTCGTTTCGGCAATATTTCAGCGCACGTTCGTTTCGCTGAAAAAAAAATCGAACAAAAGACACGCTAAAATCGGCAAAGGAAACAAAGAAAACCAAAAATATTCTTGCGCACACACATACACACGTACAAATATGTGAACGTGTACGTGTGCATTAATGGAAAAAAAGAGTTTATTTCTCTGAAATTGTGAAACGTGTCTCTTTGATAAGCAATATCGGTCTATAAATCTGAATTCGTCCCTGTTTCACATCGACATCCTACAATTGCCGATCGAACGATCTTGTCGAGTGATTTCTAATTATTTTTATCTCGAAAGGAATTAATCTATGTTTAAATCACCGAAAGCGTCCTTCAAAATTAAATAATGTAATTAATCGCGTACATTTAATTTTACGGTAGACAAAGAGACCATTTTTTCCTTTGTTACATTCGTCAATTAATTTGAGCGAAATAAATTTTTCTCACTTACAACTTTTTCCGTTTTCTTCAACGGCCTTTATTCATTAGTGAAAATAATTAATAAAAACGTAAATAAATCTCTGTCGTATATAGTCGTATAATATATAAATTCACTATTGTATTCCGTTATCAATATCATTGATGAAATTTACTCGAGTGTCAATAATTCATAAAAAGATTCAGTGGAACGTACAAAATATAATACTATTGTATATGTATATATATATATATATATATATATATACGACTGAATGCATTTCAACGAATCTAACGTAAATTATAATAGTTTTCATTAAAATCCAAGTCGAATCGCAATAAAAATATGCGATATCTTTTATAGAGAATGACAGACAGGAGAGCGTTTTGTGTGTTGAACGAAAAACGGATTTCTTTTCGAGCCAAATTTGTTTTCCGCGATTAACGAAAAAAGGGTGAGCATCCATCAATCATCCGGGGCGTTTCCGGAAAACGGATTTCCGGTCCCGACCGGAAACTTTTAACCGACACAAGTGCAGAAAGGCGATTCTTACCGACGGACTTGATATACGCAATAGTGGCAAAGCTATTCTAACAATCACTATAATCTATTATATATTCCAACGGTGATCATTAACATGTCACATATGGTACCGTACATGTACCGTATTATTATAACTTTTAGCTTTATTGTATTAAAAAAAAATCTTTGATTTATTACCTTACTTTTAACTATTGTTTTGTATTATATAATACATTGCACGAGTCGCCGTTGAATTTATATAAAATATAATTCGAACTTGTTGTCTGTACATGAAATCTGTGACGCTATCTACTTAACTCCAAGTTTTACAATTTTCGAATATTGATTATCAAACTTGCGTATAAATCTACGTAACTTTTATGAAACTTTATTCGTTTCGTCCCTTGCCGCCGCCTATATAATAATTTTCTCTTGGGTATTCCTTCTTTTTCATATTAGAGCTTTATATGAATATGTTATACGACTTTGATATACCATATATGAGAATATACACTACACCGTGATTTTAACTTAAGTAATTGCGTTTTTTTCGTACACGAATTAGGAAAAGATCATTCACAAGTCTTATACTCGTAAAAATATTTCTTGAAAACGGGCATTTTATTTCGATTAAAATGTGCCAATAATTTTTCATTCCTTTATAGTATATCATTTAATACTATCTCAATGAGACCCAATTAGAAATTGATATTTTTCACGTATTGCATATATTTATATTATATATACCCGACAACATAAAAATATTTAATCATATGATGACTATATTTGTTTAGATGTCAAATTTTAATTAATTTGTTAATACATAATCAATTAATTAATTAATTAATGTGCGATTCATTCATCTTCGCCGTTCTAATTATACGTAAAAGGAAAAATTTGAAAGAGACACAATTGTACGCTTTTCATTGCGATATTCAAAAAAATTTCCATCTAAACGAACGCTTATTGAATAGCAAAAATATTTGTAAAACCTTTAATTGAAAAAAAGCGTGTCTTCGGCGTTACTTATTTTCAAATCTTTCTTCATCTTTTTATTATTTTCAACGTGAATTCATCAAAAAACATATCTTATAAATTGAAAACGATAAAAAAATCGTCCGATAAACATACATTCGTCAATCTATTATATTTTTATGTTATTTGAAATGCGACGCGGTAAAAATTTCAAACGATAAAAAATATTTCTGTCCCTTCAATCTGTTTGCGTAACTTTTCTTCATAACTTCAATATTTTTTCCTTTTTTATTCTCTAAATCGTATATTCAAGTTGTTCCGAATGCAAAATTATTTAAAAGTCTAAAAGCGTCACAAGAAAGATTTTTTAATCCTGTAAAAATATTTGTTTCCAGAAATTTTGTTCTAACACACCTGATACCGTGTCGCGTCGCACCGCTTGTGCTGTATACAATTACAAAACACTAATCTAATATATTTCTTATATTCGCAATCCCTTTCGACGACGAGTTTAATATATAGTACGTTGAGAAAAAAATACTGAAAAATATAAAAAGTTCTAAAGTACCATAATTAACCTTGCACTTTCGACTTTAACGATTTCAGAACTTCAAAATTCCCGTCAAATTTAAATATATTTTTTGGCAATAAAAATCTGGAAATCTCTATTACATTATATTATATATGGTATAGATCACAAACGTCTGCCGAATTGCATTAAAATTTTATTAACATTTGGCCTTAAAAATATTATTTTTAAAAGATCGTATCTAGTTTTTCTATATAGTTGAGTTATTTCGGTCGCGTCTATATGTACATGTGAAATACGACGGCATTACTATAAATGGAAAAAATGGAAAAATTCACTCGGACTAATTATTATACGTTGAAATTGAATAGGAACGGTCGTCGATTAGGCAGCGTATATAGCAAATTGCAAATAGCAAAATATACCATTATATATATATATATATGAGGTATGCGTGTGTAACAATAGCGACACGCCTTTGATGCCATTAATTGGACCCTATAACGTTGTTCAATTCTATAATAACCTTATTGAATTCCTTCACATTAATTACAATACTAACCCCCTATTTGTTCCAATTACGATTCTTTTCCTTTGCCTAATACTATATAGCATTATACATACCTACTCCATTTTAATCGAATTTATTGTGTGTAATGCCAAGTCACCGTCAATTTATTAATTTATTGAATATACATGGTATATGGTATTTTATTACAAAAAAAATATGCTTTTCACGCTTTGCGATACATGATTTTCAATTTGCATTATACTGTACGACGTTAGACAAACGCCAATAACTACCATATATATATATATATATATATATATATATATATATATATAGTCATTTTATTCGAAAATTAATATAATGTATATAGTGGAGTTGTACGAAGAATAATCGATAACTTAATAAATAGTCAACATTACGACGCTGGTAATCTTGTAATTTATTTACTATATAGAATGTCTTAGCGAATTTGTTCTCACACGAATATATGATAAACACACAAATGTATGATAAAACTTTGACCCGAGCAAAAATCTAGCCTAATAATCCCCATCAATCTAACGGGGGATTAAAGAAAGCTTCGCTCGCAGTAAATTTTCGTAGGAAGTTGTGACTGGCGATTCTATTAAGCTTTTTCTTATTTTTCCGTTTGTTCCCTTCGAATAAAGAGACGCGCGTGCGGTATTAATTACAAAAATAACATTATTTCATTTCGATCCTAACTAATCGGCGACAACCACTAAAAGTTGTGCAATTTGCATTATTTTCTCGCACTATTTTATAAAAACACTACTGTAAAATATTTGTGTGCAGATAAATCAATAAGCTTGTTTTAAGTCATTTTCAAAATATATGGAAGTGTTGAAATCATTTCATTAAACGTTTTTTGTTATTTTATATGAAGAATTGTTATTATCACTATATATAGTATAAAATAATTTTTACTGGTGTAAAACTATTTTTTTTCATTAGTTTATGCAAAAAAGAAATGTTAAAAGAGTGCAAAAAAACGAAAATCCATTATACGGTATATAAGTATGATATCTTATTTCCGTCTCTAAATTATTTTTATACCTTCTTATAAGAAAAAAAGTTTGGAGAAAATTCGGTCGCTCGTCGTCACGAATAACTTTAATAATGGTAATCGAAAAGTTGGATTCGAATCGGCGAAAAAGAAAAAGGAAAAGAAGCGGAATATTAAATAGTTGTCCGAAAATAAATGGAATCCATCGTATGGATTTTCGAATAATATTTGCATAACGAATAAAAAAACGGATACCGGAAAATCACTGGACATTCTTTAAAATCCGTTGTTATTTCAAATCACTTTTAAATATGCAAACTAATATTAATCACCGAGATAGAATCATTTAATATATATATATATATATATATATATATATATATATATATATATATATATATATATATAATAAATTGGTCTCAGACGTGAAAAATCGGAAAATGCGTCTTCACAGTGAGAATTTCACGCGTTGAAGGATGTCAAAGGTGACATTTTCGTAACCAATTTAGATATCATTTAACTTCAAAAAAGACATTGTTAAATCTTTTTTACGAGAAACGCACTTTACAACTTTTTCCCCGAGTAAAAATCAAATTCTCAATTTGACCTTTAATATTTTTACGAAATGGAAAAAAAATACAGTTCGGCTCAATTTTGATTATATATATATATATATATATATAATATAATAATCTTTATTTTTATATTAAAAAATAGTTTTGTTGACAATGGAAAAACTAAATGTTTATTGATGTTTTTCAATATGCGAGATGAATTTTCTATTTGTTGCTGCTCGATTTTTATATTTGCAAACATTGATATTAAAAGGTAAATATCTGAAAGATGGAAAAAATGAAAATTGTATAAGAGTACCGGTGATTTTTGATTACCATAACAATTGTTCCTGACAGGTTTGGGTAAATGACAGTTTACTATATAAACTATTTTTATGCTCTTTTATAACGCGATTAATTCATATTTCATAATATCGTTTCGAAAAAAGGTTATACTTATACGAAATAAAATATTTTGCATACAAACAGAACGCGTTGCAATACTTTATATTTAAACCGTAAAAATATTTAAATGACTCGTCAAAGATTCCACACTTTCGGTTTGTGTTTATAATTGAAAAAGTACGTATTTCTTAGCGTTAAATCGCGCATAAAAACAAAAAGTAACGAAAATAAAAAGGCTGCTTCACACTGAAAATATGCCAAGGTTGAAATTGAAAGGGTTAGGTGATAAAATTGCCGCGATAATAACAAACAACGTTTTTCATATTGCAGCTAAAGGTTAATTTACTATTTTATAATATCCGAAAGCGCTTAAATATTCTTACTATTCTGTTATTTCACATTATCATATTATCTGACACAATATTCCGTGAAACATAATTGAGAATATGTAATAATTGTAAATGCGAATCGAATCACAAAACGAGGGCATTTTAACGGCACTAATATACGGGCAAATGCGAAACGGTCGTTAGTGACCATACAAAGCTTTCACACAGGCTTTTACAAGTTTTTAAAGCTCTCTCTCTCTCCGGTTGAAGTGCAGTAAATTGTACGAGAAACCCATTTCTGTATATACACACATATTATATATGGTATATACATAGTCACTCCAAATTTATGTATAGAACCGGAAAACGTTTCGAAACGAACATTTTCGACTCTACAACATTTTTAAACTTGATCATTTTTCTATTGAATGTTAAATATAAAAACGATTTCAATGGCTTCACTAAATCAAAATACAAACAATTAAAAAGACTAATTATTACGAATTATTACTTTTCGACTCATGCATAGATTATGATAATGATGATTTCGTTATGAAAAAAAAAATACACACATTTATCCGTTTCGCACGCAACAAAGCAATTATTGGCGTTGCGTCGATTCTTTCCATCGCACAATGCGGTATTATAAATTTTCACGAGGCTAAAAATTTACAGACAATTTGAAAATATATATATATAATATAATATAAAAAATCAATTTTACAAGCCGACAAAAAAATTTTCTCGTTACGCCGTTTGCGTTTTTCTTCCTTCTGTTTGCACGCAAAATTGCTTGGCTTATCGATTATTTATTTCACTTTTCGCATAACGAATTTCAACTTTGAGCCGCGAACGAACTCAAATTGAATTATTTATTTACGTTTTTTTTTTTTCACAAGGATTTTTGGGGGAAAACGGGGAATTAATTTGGAATAGAAACAACGACTTCGACTTTTACGTATAGTAGTAGTAATACACATAACATAAAAATTTTCCTTGAACGCATACACATAAAGTATATATTACTTTATTGCTACGAAATCTCTCGAAATACACCATCAATACATATTGTACGATATATTATTTCAAGCTACAATCAGAAGCACACTTTTCGGGTGAAAGAGAGACAATATGATTTGCAGTAATATTATGGAATATGACGTCGGTTATCTCGCCATTATATTAACATGTAGGAAAAAAAGGAAAGCGTAACGAATAAAGCAATTTCCTCGACAAAGAGCTCGGCGTACAAAAGAAAGAAAGCGAGTAGAAATAGAGAAATGAAACGTATAGTATATCGAATAGGTAAAAAGCGTTTAACACGATGAAATATAAAGTACCGAAACTTGAGAATTTTCGTTGAACGAACGACAAACCGATCTTTTATTACTCTCATGCCTATACTAAGGTATTATATATTTATCGTCAAAAACACTACAACTCCAAAAAACTCTATCAAAATTCAAACTATTACCTTAAACGTAAATATTTATAACATCATACTTATGTGTTGTAATATTTATAATACTCCATTTCCGATCGCTTTCGAAAACAACTAGCTAATTTCGATATTATATTATTCTTATTTGTAACTCGATCGAACCGGTTCAAAGGACAAATTATATAATTGCCACAAAAATAATTATAAAGTGAAAAGAAACGAACGAGCGTCAGTCAGTTAGTAGTTAATGAGTACTAATTATTTCCATTCTCCTAATATTTACCGTGTATATTTTATTTCGTTGTTGCGGTAAAGATTCGTCGATTTTTCATGCAGTAAGAGAAGAAAACCAGTAAATGGATAACAAGGGATTTTTGCGATCGTCCCCGAAAGCTTTTCGTTATAATTTAATAACGCTTTTTTACGAGTAAAAAAAAAAACGTGAAACGGACGCGTTTTTTATGCTAACGAATCATCGCGTCAATTCATCCGTGACACTCGAGAATATTGTATAAACAAACAAGTTATGTGACATTATAAAATATAAATATATTTATTTATTAGAGACTAGCTTTCTATTAAAATTGATTTCTATTTAAATTTAATTTGTCACCGTTTGTTACTTTAATATTATAATTGGGAATTTTTGTTTCGATTTTATATTTATTGCTGCGTGTAACATTTTTAATTTCGACTCTCCTTCTTCCCGTTGTCATGAATTTACACGAATGTTTTTCAGTCTTTTTCTTATTATTTTTATTCGAGCGATTCGTTATAAGAATAAACGAAAATAAATTCGCCCTTTCTTTTTTCGAACGTAATAAATCTGTATTCGACGCAAAACAACTCTCGTTTCTTAATTGATCTGCGTGTTTTTATTTATTTTATGACTTGTGTATTTACTAATTAACCGTAACCTTTAGAAGTTGCGTTATCTATTCGATTAAAATTATAACAAACGACAAGACGCGTTTCATTATCTCAAATAATATATACCATATATGAGTAGTTATACAATTAATTTAATAAATCTAGCATAATTCAATCGTAAAATCCATTATACAATGAAGAAATTCACAATATATATATATGCCACAGGCATTATATCAGTTGAATAAACCGAATAATTAATATGCATCCTTCATACATATTCTCATCATAAATCAAAATGAAATGTACAAATTCGAAAACGGCTCGTGTGAAGCGATAAATCGCGTTTCGCTCGTCGCAGGTTTTCCGAGTGTAATCGCAGCCTTAACATCGGGAAAATCTCATTTTCGCCCACCAAACGATTTCTTTCAGGGCGTTAATTCGTCACGCTTAATAAAATATTCGCTCGTCGGGGGAAAACAAGACGTTCAAATGGAAATTATAAGCGTTCTCTTTTATTTATATCTATGTGTGTGTGTGTGTGTGTGTGTGTGCGTTTTTTCTTTTAACTCGCTCGGGTCACTAAAAATTTCATATCTTAAGAGCGCTAACGAGTTTTGCATATTTATGGCGCATCTTTGAGTTTATTTATTCATGTCACCTACGGAAATTTCCATTACGCATAAAAAAATATTTTACGTACTTCCAGAGACGTCACTAGGGCTGCGAATCCATATTTAATCGTTCATTTTTCGGCAATTATTAATTCGTTTCTCGCACGATAATTTGCAATTTAAAAATAGCTCATTACAGTTGTACAAAGCGTTTTTTTTTCTGTTTAATTTTCCATATTATAAGTGAACATCGAAATGTGCTATTCTAGTAATGTAGGTACTTCAATAAACACGACACGATATACGCGAACTATTAATTCTAAAAAAGTGAACTTTTTTTTTAGTACAGCCATATGAAAATTTCAAGAGGTAAAATACCATATATATATATATATAATATAAAAACGTATGTTTGAAAAATACATGAGGCCGAGTCGCGTTAACCCTTTGAATGTTTAAACAGCACATATAATGCATATAACTTCGTGTTATACATAGAAGGAACCCACATAAGTTCGCGCTCATTTATCCAGAGAATAGTCAGTCGACATTTCCATTTCCTCCAAAATAAAAAAGCACATCGTATATATATATAATACGTGTGTTATAATTATCACAAAATAAGTGTATGTATATATTTATAGAAAGAAAATTTAGGACCTGAAATATTTTATATGTGCTTCTAATTTATGGTATGTATGAAAATTAATTATCTATGAAAAGAAAATTTTACGAATCACAAATAGAACTTACTTACCGGTATTATTTTTATCTATAATAAATATATAATAGTATATCTTATATTTTAGGAAGTATGTTAAAAAATAACTAAATAAAAATCGAATCAAAGTAAGAGAATAAAGTTTTCTTATATTAAACTAAGTTTAAAATTATTAATCTTATAATTTGTACTTTTATATATATATATATAGTTAATGTCTGCACTTGGAGCTATTAAACTTTTGACCTTTACTATTTCGACAAGTCAGAATTGTGGCAGTTCAGCTCTTAAGGTCTATATTTTTTTGCATTTTTTTAATTCGTTTAAATGCTACACTTCTAGAAACGATCTAAATTCTCAAAGTACAAAATGCCCGGTCCCCTTAAATCCGACATTGTCACCAATCTACGTCGATCATCAATCTACGTCTTCCGAAAATCTTTTAATATTTTTTTTTACAACACTTTTTTATGAAACTAAATTTTCGTTAATGGATCGTCTGTCCTCAATAGTTTTTTTTTTTTTTTTTTTTTGGTAAATCCTTGAATGCGGAATTTTGAAAAAAATGTAAACATCTAAATGTAGTCATTTCGGGTTACTCTTGGACGTTTTCCTGCCTAGCGAAATTGACGTCGTCCCCATTAACAACCATTTTATTTTAAAAAGCTTTTTAATATCATTATCTCTAAAAGCACGTCTATAAATATCAACCATACTATATGAAAAAAAAACAATTATTTAATATAGAACGAAATGTTGTTTCCTAATTCTCGTCTATCGGAATATACTTTGATAAATCCTTTTAAGCATTTTAAAATTTGCAACTTCAAGAAATATACTCTTTATAACATTAATAGCATTAGCTTGATTTTCACATTAAAAGTGATTTTCTATTCAGATAATACGAAAGATATTTTATATAATTATTATTTAAATAAACATTTTAATACAAAATAAATATTCTAATTCTAAAATCCAAATTTAAAAAAAAAATGTTACTCTTCACAAGTATTACACGAAGAGTACAATAAAGATTTAATAGATAGAAGATATTATGGCAAATTTCAAAAAGATTAATTTTTCTAAAACTTGTATTATATACAAGTTTTAACGCTCGAAAATGTTTGTATAACTAACAAGCGGAAGGAAAATTGAAATAAGCCGATATTATGGTAAAAAAATAAAAATTATACATTCACATATAACAGAACGACACTGCAACTAGAATACAAGTGAACAATAGAATAAAATCACAAATCCTAGTTAGTAGTGAAAAAGCTATTAAGCTATTAACACTCGCAATGAATAAATAATTAAGTTTTATCTTTAATTAATGTTTGATGTTATTTTTTGCCACTGTAAACAAGCGATAAAAGCCAACAAATTTCTCTAATCGCGTCGAGTCGAACGCATTAAAACATCATTAAAGTTTGATCGATGATAACGCCATTTCATAAACATTATTTATGGTATGTACGATAAAAATGTATTTATGAAATTTCTGCAATTAAGTTGTCTCACTTTCACAAATATCTATAAAATTAAATGTATTTCCGAAACAATTTACATAAATATGGTACTTGACGCTGTAAATCTCCACAGGCCTATCGTCTCTTATGATCCCTTTCGCCTCCATAAATTGTCTCCCTTATTTCTTTTTCGAGAATCCCGACTATTTTCTTTTTTCCAACGATAACTTATCGGTACGTGACGAGAAAGAAATTTACAGGGACAAAGAGTAATTCAAATGTTTTCACGTACTGCGTACAACAAAGTTGTGTTGTTCTTTGAATTTAGTTTGAAAACCCTAGATAAAAAAAATATTTACAGATAAATCTTAATTCGCAACAAAAAAGAAAACAGAATATTTTCAATTTAACAAATCTAAATATATGGTATAATACTTTATACTATACATTGCTTATTTCGGCGACTGTCAATATTTACAAAAAATAAATAAATAAATAAAATAAAATCAATGAAAACCCTTTAAATTAGTGATAGGCAAATTGTAGTTACAATTAGTAAAAAAATAGTTACAATCGTTAACCAAGTAAAAAAAATTGAGCGCATCGTCACAAATATTCAGCTATTAAAATGAGAAACAGGACAAAGTTTGCGTAGTAAAAAGAATAACAACCAATAAAAAAACTTAAAAAATATACTAATAGACAACTGTCGATATTTTGTTGAGGTTCGAATTTGGCGACCGCTGCCTCGAGCTAATAAGGAGCAAAGGAGTCTCTTTGGCACAGTTGAAGCGTGAAATTTCGTTAGATATTACGCTATTATAAATGTTGTATTTATACAACGCTTATTTTTAGCAAAACCGTGTAAAAGGTCACTCCAGTGAACCGATTTGATTCGATTTGAACCGCAAATCGGGAAATCGAATCGAGGAATCAAAAAGGGAAAACGTAACATACATATATATTTCACACAAACCTAATATCATAACTCGCGGCTAATTAAGCGAAATCTACTACGATATATTTCATAATGTATATTTATAATAATAAAAATGCTCTTTCAAAACTCTACTTTCTATATACCCTTTTCTCCTTGAAAGTATATAAATATATATATATATATATATATATATATATATATATATATATATATATTTTGAATAACAACAACGAACATTGAATTTTTTATAATTTTTCGATTCGTTCGAAATATGCGTATCATTAAAAATATAATATATCCGAAATGAATAAATAAAGGGAAACAAACACACACACACACACACACACACACACACAATACAATATTGTGTTCGTTTATTTCGCTTCCAACTTTTCACCGGACATTTTCCCGTATCACAAAACTTTTGCATTTTTATTTGGATTTGTTTTTCCCGCACTCTTTCATGTCACTGTTAAGCTTTTTTTGTTATTATTGTTGTGTTTTCCACCGTGGAATTGAATATGAAAATTTTATCCTCTTTGTGCAGGCGCGCTGTGTTATAATCGCCGCATTCTCGCCGTTTACAAGATTATTTTTCGTTTTAAATTCCAAATCTGCATGTATCTCCCGAAGCGCATTAATGAAATAAAATAAAATAAACAAAATTTTCCATTTTCATTTCAGACAAACTCATTGTACTTTTTTATTTATTGGTAAAATCATAAATTCTCGGTTACTCTCAATCAAATTTCCATTTCAGAAAGTGACTGTATTTAATATAAATATTTATTTAAACATAAAAAAACCGTTCACCATTGTGAACAGTAACACTACTGATTAAGTGATTATTTTTTTTTATTTTCAGCGCGCTTGAGATTACTTACATGAAAAAAAAACATCTGAATACAAACTTTTACATTGTGTTGTTTCTTTTTAATTTTCTTTAAACGGTAACATTTTACCCTGAAGAAATTTCAAATCCGGTTTTGCCTTAAGCCTCAAAAAACAAACCCATACTCAAAATTTCTGGATTCTAAACATTATACATATTATTTCGATCATTTCAAATTCCAAAGAAAAAATCTAAAAGAACAGCGAACCTAGTAAATTAAGAATCTTCGTTTGACTTACAATGAATGCGGTCTATCAGAACTATTGCAGATTTTAAAATAATCCTCAAATTTCCAATTTGATAGTCTACAAGTCTATATTAAAACTATGCTTGTAACATATGATATCGAAAAAATCGACGTTAAACTGCTGAACGAACGTTTCCTACCATACTTATAATAAATCTTTAAAAGATGCTGAGATATTAAAATTTAATTTCACGAAATCCTCACATTGTAAAGAATGATTCGTTTAGATAATTTTTATCATCTTGTAAATTGTAACAAGCGAATTTCAATGATTTCAACGAAATAATAATGAATTTCAACATTTTCTATTGTCTTTCAGAGTTCTTTGTTCGATGAGGTTGAGCTGATAGATCCAAGCTTTGCCGAGTGCAGCATAAAGAACGTCAATCACAGTTTCCAAGTAAGTCTTTATTTTTTTTAACGTTACACATTTAATAAAATTGCACGAATAATACGTATATACATCACTATCAATATTTATGGTAAGTGTCATTTGGCATTTAACATTTTCGCTATCGCTCTTAAAACTTTTTAATATGTTTAAAGCTTCTATACCGAGTATTAAACAAAATTCTTTTGCAATGTTAAATTTGAACTGAAACCGAAATATATGACAGATTTTCTACAAAACTAGCGTTTATATCATTTTCAAAGTTTACGATTTCTCAACTGCCATCCAATTTCAGAAGAAACAAACACCAGAATTCGATCGTTAAGTGCTTCTGAAACCGAAGTGTACTTCGCGTCTTCTCCTTGGGTTACTTTTTCATTCTAATTCATTTCATTATTATTTTTTAAATAGAACGGAATCGGTCAACTCTCTTTTTACACGATAAATACTTTTCTAAGCAAGCGTGTAGAAAAAAATTGGGTAAATAAATAGATACAACTTATGGCAAATTTGTAAATATGTTGCAAAACTTTAAAAATTCGTATAAGTTGAAAAACCACCATATATTTTCCGAAAACAAAGTGCCAAAATAAAATAATGAAATATAAATCCAATCGACAAATATTTTGCAATTTAGCGATGAAAATTTGCGTTTTCGTTTCAAAATCGCGATTTTTGACGCGAAAAATATTCATAATTTCGCTGAAAAAACTGCATTTTGCAAACGGTTTTCAGCATTCGATTCGTGTCTTCGATTCAGCTCCGACGATTCAAAAAATTCCAAAATTCGTGTAAAAATTTATATTTATTCTAATTTCAAGATAAAAGGTATTGGGTATATATATATATATATATATATATATGTATATATCAAAATTTTCGGCACTACAATTTATTCATAGTAAACGTTCAGAATTTAATTTTAATTGAAAACAGCGAGAAAGACAAATTTGAATAGTCGGGGTTGGCTTCATTCAGTCGTCCATCAATGCGGGAGACAGCTCTGTAAATAAATAATTTAAACTTTAAAGGTTAAAGGTGGAATCGATATTCAACTTTTTTCCGATGCTCGATGATCATATAATATGTGGAGTTGAACGATTCGATTCGAAAAAAATGAAATTTTCACCTAAGCCGAATAATTATTTTTTCCAATGCAGTATTACATACGTCACATAGTTGGAGGCTCTCAGTTATCCACCTATAAGTGCGAATAATATTCACATCTCGAGCTGGTTTATCGCCTTCAGAGTAGTTTACAGCTCGATTTTATTGACGGCGCTCGACTGCCTTCGAATGGGTTTTATTAACAATTTACTGCGTCTATAAAAAAAATAGTAACTCCATCTTTATAGATCACTTTACGACGTTTGTAAGTTAATAGGTGTGAATAAAGAAAAATTCGTCCATTAATCAATAGTTGTATGTTGCACGCGAAAAAATATGACGTGTACGTCGAGTCTAATTTATTCGCTTTCACAAAATTAATTGGACACAATGAAAAAAATAAGCAACATATTTGTGTGTGTGTGTGTGTGTGTGTGTGTGTGTGTATGAACACATAAAGTTCACAATACTGGCTCGTTTTAAAAGTAATGATTTTTTTGCCACACCTCTTTACCTTTTCAGAAACGTAAAAGCTTTTTAACGACACACCTGTTGGCTTGTTCTACATATAAAACGAGAAATATACCAAAAATTCTAATATAAAAGCAAAGTGTGTAAGAATCTCATTAAATTCGAGTGACTCGGATTAAAAATATATCAAAAACACGAACAAGACGCGTGCCACGCTTGGGAATATTGTTATATTATATTATAATTCGTTATCGTCCATCTTATTATTATTGGAATATTTTTTAAAGATCTCAATTACCGTGTAAAGTTTTGTACTACGCGTCATTATCTGTGGAAAAAAATCAAGCAACACTAAACGATTTTTATATCCAGAAAATATCCTAGAAAGAGATTACCTAGAGAAAATTCGCTATATATTATATATTTACAAGGATATCTTAGATTTAATGGTTGTTATATCGTTAATTTTATATCGGCACATGCCATATAAATGTTAAGAATCACATAAAAAGCGCAAAGTATGATCGTGCGCTATTTAAGGTTAATCCGATGAGAGTTTCTCAAATATTATTTTTAAATTTGATTACGCTTTTTCTATTTCCTAATAATTATATAAGCTTTTCTTGGCTTCTCAAAAATACATATGCGAAAGAATCGTAAAATGGGTATTACTATTACAATAATATAATATATAATAGAAAAACTTTTTCCTAAATATACAAATATTATTCGTGTATTGTACGAAACTTTTTCTGCTTGAATTACGATATATTTTATTCTTCGTTTGATTTCGATTCAATAACATCAAAAGCTCCACTATAATTTATTACGTTTTGATTTCTATAATATAAATTTGAAATCGATTGTAAAAGAAATGAGAAAGATGCTTTACAATAAATAATAATGCGGGTCTGAATCCGGAGCGGAAATAATAATTGTACCTTATTTTGATCAAATTCCTTACCGTCTGCTTCAAATCTGCATCGGAAACACTATTTACTCAATCTTTCAATGGGAACAAGTCATCTACAATATAATAAAATTATCTCTATGTCTATATATTATTGATCGAATAATAAAAAAGTACTATTAAAACTATCCTAAATTATAACGTGAAACAATCAACATATAATGCAATAGTTCTGTTTGAACATTTTTTATTAAATATTTTGATGGACAAAATTTGTATCATTTTTTCAAAATGAAAATGATCAACAAATTTCAAAGTGCAGAGATTTCTACAAAACATGCTAACATGACCAAAAAAAGAAAAACACACACACACACACACACACACACATACAAACTAGAAATCTTTAGATATTTATATATATTATAGTTTAATTTGCGCACAAGACAAAGAATATAATTAAATTTGTAGTAGTCAAGCGTGTAATTCATATCCAGGTATGCGCAATTCACAAAAAGGTCAAAGGTATTCACCGGCAAATATGACGAAGGACAATTTATTTCGCTTTGCGTATTTAATTACCGAAAAGCCCTACAGAGTAACTAACACATCTATTTGGGATCTTTTGATTTTGATTTTGATTTTGGCAGTGAACATTCAAGGCAACAAACTGCAGACCATTCAGTCGAGGATGTCCCATATTTTTGCTATGAAATGAATTTGCGTTTTGACGCATCCTGTACGCGTTCATATATATATATATATATATATATATATATATATATATATATATATATATATATATATATATTGCGTGGAAAATTTCGAATCCATTGGATATGCGCAATTTCGTACACGTCAAGAGCACGTACATGGAAAGTGCGTCTGTTTTTCCGCTTGAATGTTTTCTTTTTTTTCATTTTTTGGTCACAAAGGGCCTCTCTACTATGCGATGCAAAAACGCGTATAAACGAACAAGTACAGGGTGAACATAAAGTTTTTATACGCTTATATACTATTTTTCGTATATTTCGCTTCTTACGATGGCGTAAAACGCTTTACATTATTATGTTACATTTTATGATAAAACTTTATTACGTAATCGCGTCATTTTATTTAATGCGTAAATATTCACATCATACTTCGCCCCGTCTTAGTCTAATTAAAATCGTTATTATTATTAATAATAATAATAACTGAATAAAATATACAAATTCCGATTTCAATTATCGATTATTATATTTTGACAAAATCAAATTTTAACGGAAATATCAAAAATTCCACTTTAAATTTATTTTTATTTTCGTTTCAAATTAATAATGCCTAACTATATTATAGTATAAGATTTCCCAAAAATATGTAAATAGAATTTAAGTAAGCGCGTCTTCAGAAACTTCTCGGTTTCACATTAACATATTTTTTATAATGTTATTTCGGAATTATTTTATCAATTCTACCCCGGGGATCGAAAGTCATATTGAAATGAAATTATATTAAAACTGTCAAAAACATAATTTAATAAGCAGTCGCTATAAAAATAATGTATCGTAAAATATTGTGTATATATATATATATATATATATATATATATATATGTGTGTGTGTGTGTGTGTGTGTGTGTGTGTATGTGTGTGTGCGCAAACAAGTTGAACTTGACCTTTGCGATTTAATATTCGGGCTTCGTTGATAAAATAACGAGACGAACAACCCCCGACCTCGTGTTTTTGTATACACTGCATCCCAAAAAAAAGTTACGTCTCTCACCAATATAACAATGGAAATTATTCAGAGTTTCTCTCGGGTCTTTATGAGTAAAGCATCCCCAGTAAACGTTGTCGCTTATCACTTTTATTCTATACACATACTAAGTTTAATTAAAAAGTTCGTGCACTAAAATGTTTTAAAATTAATATCGTCTAATACTCTTGATTACGAATAATTAGTTACTTTTTAAGAGGCAAAATAGAATAATGATTTAGTTGAAAAAGTGACCTAATTTCGAGTTTCGTGCCATTGATTTATTTTTACGTATAAAAGAGAGTCTTGCCATTTTTCATGAAAAATTTATGAACATATTTCAATTCAAAAAAATATAACAACGATCTGAAAAAGCAATAATCCGATGGTGCAGCAATTTTCTTTTAAAACAATTTTACTACTTGCACGTAGCTCAAATTGTCCAAAAACATTTCAAAATTCTCTATGTTCAAATTAAGTTTTTTCTGCTTGTACTGCATTTCCCTCGAATTTATAAAATATACAATGTCTTAAATATATTTATTTAACGGATTTGAAGCGTTATATAATAAATGGAATAATTTAATGTAATAAATTATGCATAGTCGATTGAAGTATTATTGACAGAGTGTAATTTATTATGACGTTGTATTCAGCTGATGAAATGTTTGGTTTGGAAACCGAAACAAATATTTGTTGACGTGTCCATGTTTAACGAAGGCATAATATAATAAATACTATATAGTAAGTACACGTACATGTACACAACATACTATATATATATATATATATATATATATATATATATATATATATATATATATATATATTGTTACGTCCCCGGGGTCGGGGGTTTCTAGGATAGAAAATGATACGCTCCTATTTGTGTATATCGGTCTTACCAACGGGGTTTTATTACTGACAGGTTTACAATAATCGGCAATAAAGTACAAGAACACAGTAAGAATTATAAATAATGAAGACAATAGAGTAAATACATCAATTAATAAGAATAATCAAAGATACAAACATAAATCATTAATCAGAGATACAAACACAAATCATCAAATGCCAATAGTTAGAGATACAAACATAAATCCTTGAATGCCAATAATCAGATATACAAATATAAATCAGTTACAGAGCAGTTAATAACAATAATGGACATACGTCAATTAATAAAAGACATACATAAATGAGTTACACTAAACAAGAGCGACAAGGGATTAATTACTGGTTACCAAAACCTTAATCTCTTAACCCATATTCCATAGTTGATCCACCGGATTGGAGTATAACCGCTACTCCTTCTGGAACCAGATCGTAGATATCCAACGTGAGACTTCTCGAAGAACGTCTTCCAGACACTCTTCTGGATTCGTAGAGCTCCCAGATGCCGACCAGGCCGCTCCTACACCCGATCGTCCTTCACCGTAGTCTGACGTCCTTCCTCGATCTATCCATCCGGTCCGAGCTTCACAGAGCCAAGGCTCTCACATGTGAAGTCGGGCAGAACTTCGCCTATCCAAGGCTGCTCGCAGACGAAGCTTTTTGTATACTGGTCGTACACCCGTTTTATAGGCGACCGACCTGCAGTCCTTATCGGTTTCAGCTAATAGCGAAGTGGTAACGCCCATTAAATATGGGAAATCCCGTCTACATTATTACTTTGTGATTATCTTCGTCGCTTGGGTTTTTAGAATCCATTAGCATTGTTATCGTAATCCATCTTGTCTATCTTCTTTTACTTTTACAAAGAACAGGGTTTTTCCATATCTTATCTCTAACTTAACTAAATGCCGTTTACCTGCAGTAATTATATTTATTTCTTACATTAAACCCCCCAAGGTCGTAACAATATATATATATATATATATATACTATAGGAATATTATACAAACCGACTTTGGTTTTATTTACGTTACCCAAACGTCTTTTATTATTCATTGCTCGACTTGATGTCTATAAGCGTATACTTTAGATATTACAATTTTTTTTATATAATTACAAAGCACAACCAAAATTCATTATAATGTAACGCGATAAAATCGAAATACATATATGATATAATCGCGTATAAAGCCTTTAAGCGATTCGATGATTGAAATAAGCCTATCCGTAACCAAATACTATTCTAAACATTACTATATCAATTTACATTATGAACTATTTATGTATAATATAATATATAATTGTACTCGTATTACATGTACTTCAAAACGTATTACACTCTCTTGTATGCCACATTTATTTTACCTCAGAACGACGTTTTCCTTTTTTCACATATCTCTGACTAATCACAATTTCAATATGAAACGATAAACTCCATAGAGCTAATCATATTATTTCCAATTTTACCTATCTAGAATCTTGTAATTACTATTCAATTAAAGTTATCTTTAAGGCGGCAAACAAAAACAAAAAAAAGAAAAAAATTAAACAATTTTCCGAGCGCTACTTCTGCTTACTTCACTAAATTGAGAAAAAAATACGTTTGCTTTTATCTCTTTGTTCGCATCTTAAAACGAGATTTCGAAGCAATTTAAACTGTTTTCATTGATTTTCTCTGCGCAAAATGGAAACGATTAATTTTTACCAAAGTATACGTTGAAATAATTTTATAAAAAATTTCTTTCAGCCAATTTTAGACAAAAAAAATGTTTAATTTCAGTAACTCAACTATATAGGTATATATATATATATATATATATATATATATATATATATATTATGCTTAATGTCGATGACCCGTTATTGAGTATCGCGAACCGCTTTTGATCCGTGTTCTAAAGTTAAACAATGCAAATTACAATCAACCCTTATATACCCTATATATATATATATATATATATATATATATATATATATATATATATATATTACTAATAAAAGCATAATTGTTACCAAAATATTTTTATACAAGTTATTAGAATAACATTGTTAACCTTGAGTATGTGCGGTATTATATATATATATATATATATATATATATATATATATATATATATATATGTGTATAAAACATAATTTAAAAATACAGTGTGCCGTTGGCCTCCGGAAAAACCAACAAGAAGCTCGAAGAATATTTTCTCGAGAAATATAACAACGAGCAAGCGAACTGTAGTAATCTACGATCCTCAATAATGAGGATAGGGAGTGCAAAAAAGTCTCGTCTTGTAAATATTAATTTACAAGGAAATTCCTTTGATGTCGCAGACTTTATAAACGGCCTTTTATATTCAAAATATTTCGATTATTTCCATGCCATGAGTCGTAAGCGAACAAGAACGCCGTCGACGCGCAAACTTTTTTCAAACAACTCTTCGTATTTTGTCCAACTTTATTTAATACAAGTGTGTGTGTTTACAGTTTGGTACTGAAATATTAATTCCAACGGAAATATTTGGGATCGAATTACAGTTTGTCGTTACATTGACGAAGCAACCGCTACAAAAGTGTCGTACTTTAAAAGAAAATTAATTATGTAATCTAAGTATTATACATATAATGTAATACAATAATATGACAAATGCGGCACAAAAATGACTTGAGGTTTCCTCGTTACTCGAACATAACATGGCAATGTTTACGTTTATTATTCCGCACTCTCTACCGGCGTTTCTCCATTTTGCATTATTGAATGAGGTCACATTCGGGAGGAACCTTGACCTTTTATCCGTTTTATCCGGTGACATCTCCTTTCTACGTAACAAATTGCACGTAATATTTTAGTAGGCGTTGTGTATATATTACGCATTCCGGTTGTTTCGCTAATTAAATCGTACATAATATTTAATTGGAATTATCGAATGGTACATTTTTTTTTATTCCATTTCGATCTAAATATATACCATACATACTTGGTTATGACTAATGTCCCCGTTCAAACGCATTTTACTCATAATTCAGGATCCATCAAAACAATTTATAATGTTTCATTATACAAGTGTGTGATCGGTCTCTTTACATGCATGTTGTACGGTTAAAATGGTTATAAATAAAAGGAAAAAAATACGCTAAAGTATTGAAAAGGCTCGCGCATTCGACCGGGTGTCAAAATAAAACTTAAATTTAATCTAAAAAACGAGTGTGTTTTACGCGAAAAACTATCGTAATAACAATGCGATGTATGATCAATATACGAGTATATTCTGAGTTGTGATAGTGTTTGAGTGGAGTCAAAATGTTTTACCGATAAATAATCTATTGCCGAAATTAGAATGCAAGTTAGAATGTTAATAGGCATGCATGTATAGATGTATATATTATATTATAGTAAATATGTGTAAAGAAACATGTGGACGCGGTTTATACACCACCGCGAATATTTCATACGCATTTATATATATATATATATATATATATATATATATATATATATATATATATATATATAATACGTAATAAAGTGTGTTTGACCCCCCCCCCCTCGTAGCGTGTAGAGTTATACGCAGCCTCCAAAGCGGTGAATAATGTTTCGACGGTGAAATTTATGACGGGATAACGGCCGTGTCTGAGCAGACCTCGGGGTTTGAGGGGTCCCGGTCTGGGTAAAAAGTGGAGGTCAGGTGGTTCGGTTCATCCCCCTTCGCTGTCCTCAGACTCCTGTTCCAGCTCGTCCGTGACGTCACGCACCGCTTTTGCACTCGCGCGTAAATAAAGTCATTTTTTACGTGCCTTTTTCGATGTGCCGCTGCAAAATTTTCACTTGTAAATCGCTTCGTTAACCGTTTTCAAATTACAATTGAAACAAATCGACAAACGCATACATTTTATAACGATATCTGGCATAGATGATTGCTCAATAATTACATTGCATATATATATATATATATATATATATATATATATATATTGATAAAATTGCCGTTTATAGAGCCATAACCGATATTATATTAATTAAATAAATTGCTTTTTTTCAAAATAGCTTAATAATTTAGTTTCAATTATCGATAAGAGACACAACTTTAGAGTGCCATAGAACCTATAACCCAGAAAGATGACGAAAGATAAGAAGTGCAAGCTTCGCGATTTCTAGAATTCAAAAAATTGTAATTACAATTTGTGAAGATATTTAAAAAAAAGGAATTTAATTACAGGTGATAACACCGTGCAGGTCGCTGGTGTTGTGCGCGGAAACCAGACGAGACATGGAAGAGTGGCTAGCAGCACTAAAAACGGCAGCTCCAGGAGGACCTTCGGATATGCTTAGTGGAGACCATCACTGGTAAGTATTTCATATTATTATTATACAGCTTCTCATTATAATTAATTTTCCGATTGTTTTCTGAAAACTCTCGTTCACTAGTTTCATTAATTATTTTCACCTCCAACGCGATTCAATTAAAGTCTAAATATAAAATAGTGCAAAAATAAATCGCCGCTTTGTTTATTTATTCATTGTTCATTTTGTAAATATATATATGTGTATACAATTAATTATTAAAATTATCTTTGCGATTTAACCAAGCCGATAATCTTTTTTTGAACAAGCTACAGATGATTTTCTATGTCACCAAAATACAATTAAATATAATTCAAGTTAATTCCTCATATGGATAGATGAACGTTAAAATTTTATTAATATAAAACAGACATCTATTCAAATTATTTCCTTTTCCTTCGTAATTTGAAATCCATAAGATGGCATTGGGTAAATAAAAGTAAAAGTTTTTTATATCAAACGTAAAATAAAGATTTCTAATGAACAATAGATATATAATATTTTTATTGAAATCGCACCGCTCAAAGACTTTATGTATTTTCGTCAAATTTGTAATTGTAATAATCAATTGTTGGTTATCAGACAATGCGTTTATCGCAGAACGGAACGTTTCGAAAATATCCTGAATTTTCATTTTAAAAGTTCATTGTCTGCGAATCGAGAGAGGCTTTGACCGGACAAAGTTGCGCCTGTTTCGACAAAATATTGAACCGCTTCGCAGTCTCAAAATTAACATAACAAGCAAGGGAAACAATGCTTATACGTTTATACGTATATAAATTCGTCATTGAAGTACAACCATTTGGATTTAAGAGATTTAAGCCATTATTATCTGATATTATGTCTTTTCTATTAAATATAATTCGACAAGTCAATGCACTTTTATGGAAAATGCCGTTACAGAGAATATTAATAAACGTAAGAAAGAGAACTCGATGAGTCCTCTTTCTTACGTTTATACGTAATTTGAACGATTTATATTTTTATTAATGGTACATTTACAGGTATGCGACATCACACGCCAGACCCACATACTGTAATGTGTGTAGGGAAGGATTGCACGGAGTACCGCCTCACGGTCTATCATGTGAGGTATGCAAATGCAAAGCGCATAAAAGATGTGCTGCCAGAGCGCCTCCTAATTGCAAATGGACCACTTTAGCCTCCATTGGACCCAACATTATCGAGGACGAACATGGAGTAAGTTATTATTTTTTAACGAAACAAAAATTGACACCGATAATTTGAAATGGAATATTTTTTTTTTTTTTTTGGCATATCAATTCGCGTGATATTTTTCCATCATTATGAGGTATTGTATCGTATTGAATTAAAAAAAAATGCTTTTTTCACATACACATCGTTTCGTTGTCGGGAAGAAAGAAACGTCGATAGTAAATCAGTTGAATTCTCTATTTCCCAAATTTAGGCTCGAATGCTTCGTATTTAATTCGAATTGCGATCTAAATCGTGGAAATTTCATTCGTGCTTTTGCACCCGACCCGAATACAATAAAAATAATTTGACGGCACGCGAAAGTTGAAATGTCGCTCGGTTACTTTAGTTGGCTCGTATTGGCTCGTATTGACTCGTATTGACTCGTTAATTAACTGGCAACAACTTGTATTGATAACGATATTTTTCATATATGTGAAAATAAAATTCGAAACGTAATATAATAATTATAAATAAAGGAATCGCGCTTATTAAATAATGGTGACAATAATAATCCAACGTAAGAACGCTATTGTGCTGTCGGCCATTTCGACCGTAATTTGGACAGATAATGTCGCCCTTATATTATATCATATATATATATATATATATATATATATAAAATACTATACACGGCAAAAACCCTCATCTTCTCCCTCTATCCGTTCTCAGCTCGCACACTCCAAATTTATAACCTGTACCCGAACACAAACTATATTATTATCTCAGCGTATTTATTTTTACCACATTCCTATTATTAAAAACGTCTATATTATTGTCAGCGCGTACCAACTTTCTCCTTTTCTTCCATTTTAATCGTGATACGTGACCCCAAATTTATGGACCCGAATGTCCTATTATGTGTTACGACGCTGAGGCATAATAAAAATAATTCCTGAGAAAATCAACCGCCGCACCATATATTAATGTTTTAATCAACTTTTTTATTTTCGTCTCGCAAAACATAATATAGATATTAATTTTGATCGTTTTACACAGAATATTACAATGCCCCATCAATGGATGGAGGGGAATTTACCGGTGGCGTCTAAATGTGGAATTTGCGATAAAACCTGCGGGTCTGTTTTAAGGTAAAACTTATATGGTATTTCAACAATATTAATTTGAATTTAGTAAAAACTTGAATCGAAAATTTCTAAAAAAAGGGGACTTTCTCTTGCAATGCTTAATATTTGACATTATGAATTTTATTTATACATGTATATAGACTGCAAGATTGGAGGTGTTTGTGGTGTAGAATATGCGTTCATTCGAGTTGTCGACCAGATTGGAGAGCACCCTGTCCGTTGCCACCTTGGAGAGTTTCTTTAGTGCCACCGACTGCATTGCATGCCGCAGCAGACGATGGATGGAGACCTGAACGTCCGCCGCACGCTAGTCCGCTCCTGGTTTTCGTGAATTCTAAATCAGGTATATTCTCTTTTACTGAATTCGTCGTTACTTTCCTATTTCTTTAATATCACAATATTTTATTTATACAATCAACAGGAGACAATCAAGGGGTTAAATTTTTACGTCGCTTCAAACAGTTACTAAACCCAGCTCAAGTTTTCGACTTAACCGCCGGCGGAGGCCCGGGACCCGGTTTAAGACTTTTCAAACATTTAGATCCTTTCAGAGTACTAGTTTGTAGCGGTGATGGTTCTGTCGGATGGGTACTAGCTGAAATCGACAATCTTAATATGCATGTATGTATCGAGTATTTTCATAACATGTTCATATTTCAATCCCAAACTTGATCGTGGTTGAAAAAGTCATTATTAATATTTACTAAATTGAATTCATTCGTAATTATAATATTTTACGTTTTTAAATCTATATGAATATTGAATGAATTGAAAGTGACATATTAAAATATTTTCTTCGTTTTCGTCAATGTAACCGATTCAAATTATAGAATCCGCTTCAAATTCTAAAGACTAACGTTGTTGTTAATCAAGCATACGTTTCGCAACAAAAGCACCGGGTCGTACAAAAGCGAAAGTTTCGCGTCCTGGGAATTCGTTAACCGGACAAAAACGAATTCGACGAAACCCAAACAAAGGACTAAAAGACCTCAAAATAAAACCACGTTTATGCGAAAAATCGAAACTTTTCGAACTTTAAACCGTACGCCTCATACCCGTTCTCCAACTTTTTGTTCTCGAGCAACACGATTGTTCAAAATGACATTTTGAAATTGAGCGTCGTCCATTAATTCGATAAACTTTGAATTTTAATTCAATTAACGCAGAAACAGTGTCAAGTGGCGGTGCTTCCTTTGGGAACCGGCAACGATTTGGCTAGGGTTTTGGGTTGGGGAGCGGCTTGCGACGACGATGCTCATCTTCCGTTGCTACTAGAAAGATACGAACAGGCATCTGCCAAAATGTTGGACAGGTCAGTAAATTAAAATAATAATAATAATAATATTAACGGCAATCGTTACGAATATTCATTATAAGTGTTTTATTGAAATATTTTAAATAGATGGAGCATTATGACGTTTGAACGACCGATAGGATCCACAGTGGGATCCAGCAGTGGAGGTACAACTACCGGTGAGCGCAGTAATAGAACACATGCATTAGAAGAAGCCATCCATGCTCATCTTGATACTATAGTGCAGGTGAAATATTTGTACTTGAGAATAATGTCACGATATTTTCGTACAAATTTGTATACGAGAATTATATCGCAGAGCGTGGAAGCAGGATGTACAAACGTGGCAGGAAGCTACACGGCAGAATCTTTGTGCGAAGCCATCCAGGAGCTGACGTGGTTAACAAGTAGCGAAACAACAAGACAAACACAAGCACGGCTTACTTCACTACTAGATGCACTGCGTCTGCCCGCTATCCCCTCACCATCACCTTCATTCACAGCATTAGAAAAACATGCTCGAGAAAAGACTGAAAAGGTATTCCCACCTTTCCCTTTACGCGACAACATACACTTCCTTACCTCTCCATTTACGACGTATTTCACTACTAATCAATTTATGACGCGTATCAAATTAAAAAACAAACACTCGGATTCAATTCACGACTCTACACTGTCTCTTTTTAAAGCCACTTGGAATTCCGTTCCATTGAACGGAACGTTTGTTATGCATTTTATATATGTGACTTATTTTGATTTATGTATTAAAAGTAATGTCAATATTAGATACGGTTCTTGCTGAAAAGATAAAGAGTTTTCCTAGAACAAAAGTGAAATTATTCCATCAATTTAAAGCGTCATAAAACACTAAAAAAGAAAATTGTATTTGTATTTGTGTGTAATATATGTAATAATCTTCAATACTGAAATAGTATAATGTCTCTTGGGGCACCGTTTCGCATCTATTTCACCGTGAATGTCATACATTTATCGTATTTTATGAAGTAAAAATACGACATCGAGAAGCACTTTAGGAAACCTTATTTTACATTTAAATTGTGACATTTCTCAGTCAACGTAAAAGCTTCACATAAAGAAAAATATTGTTTCGGCGATTTAAATTTTTGCAAGATTCTATTCTTCAATTCATCATTAAGAACGATATTATGGTATATGTGTTATATTGCAGTATAATAAAGAAATTGAATACTTTCGTACTCTTTCCGGAATTTTTATTTTCTCATTATCTTATGAATAATAACGTCGTTCTAGAATTACATATACCGCATTCATTTCATATATATATATATATATATATATATATATATATATATTGTAAAAATTCATTTGACATGTTATATATAAAATACGTCTTTTCAACACCACATTGCTTTGGAACTCATCAAAACAATTCACTGTCGATTCTCAAAAATGACACTAAATAAAATTTTAAAATTGATAAAATTGTGATTCATTGTCGTTAGCATATCTAATGGTTTAAATTTTTGCTGCGCTTAACAACACTGTGGATACGTAAAAAGCTTGACGAGCATATTCCGATCTGGCTCCGTCTTTAAATCTATCCTTGGCTTTTAGATATTTAGAATATAGAAAAGAAACACTTAATAAATAAACCACAAAAAAAAAATATGTGAATTTCAACAATAATTTTCTTCGTAAAGGAGGAAGTAAACGAAAGAGCGAAACTGGCTAGTTCAAGAGTATCCGAAATTAGAAAAAGGGCAGACAGCTTAAGAAGATCGGTTAATTTAGCCCTTCATCCACCCGACACTCTCAAGGTACAAATTACTTAAGGGGCGCTTACTTAAAATAATTATTGAGAGTTGAATAAAAAATTACTTATACTAATATAGGTGACAGCGTATGAACCTCGAGGTTCTGGTTCGTGGGAATTGCTACCAGCTCCTCGTCAATTTGCCGATGGCAGCAGACGCTCTTCGGCTGCTTCCGATATGGGACCCCCTAGTGATAGGTACGTATTTTAGAAGTCACTACTATGAAAGGAGTCGTTCAGAAACCAGTTAATATAATTAATATAAATTATTAGTGTAGTGCTAAAAAATCTAAAGGATTTATTTTTCAAATTCTTATTGCTTATCGTGATATTTCAATTAACAATAAATGCTTTAAGAATATTAAATATCTATAAAAATAGTAAAAAAAAAAAAACATTTAATCGTACTTTAGTTTCATTCAAAATAAGAGGCATAAAATTCGATTGTATTCATTGGTGTCTGAATGTCTTCTATTCGGTGCTCACAAATTTCCATCTATTTAAATTTATGCATTTCAATAGTATTCCAGATGTAGATGAAGATTTAGCTCGCCTATTTCCCATGTGCATTAGTCAAGCTAGTAAATCCTTTGATCAAAGTAGTAACGCATGCGAGTCGAGGGAAGAAATCAGTCCACAACAAAAGAAGAGCACATCCCTCGGCCTAGCTCCTAGTTTAGAATTTTCAGGATCTTGTGCAAATTTAATGGCAAAACTCAGAGCTGTTAGTGAAAGTCAAAACGAAGATCAGACCGTCGATATCTGTGATTTTAGTTTAATCAATATACCGTGTCTGGTCGTATCCGAAGAAGAATCAAAACAAGATCAACCTGAAAACATTGATAATATTAATGAAGAAGAAAGCTCTTCACATAATGCACAAATTATACAAACATATGAATCTGATAGAATGACTATAATCGACGTAGACCCTCCTTATGTCGAAGAACAATCCAAGACGGAGTTCAAATCATCATCTATCGTTGAATCACCCCTGAAGAGAGGACAAAGTCCGGAACCTGGATCCGAAAAGGATCTATCGGATATTTTATCAGCGATTAGTAACGAAGAATGCAGCATAGGATCTGATGGAGGTGAACAAAAACCTTATCAACCACCTCGATATCCAAATGGTGATGATGTTAATGGTCATATATGTCATATTGATTCTCCAGAAACATCCGACACCACCACCTGTCCAAACTCGGAGACTATACACGGAGAGTCCATCATCGACGACATCGGTTCAGTATTAGGTCAGGACTTAGTTTTAGCTATGGTTGGTAGAAATGGTGAATTAGAAAGTACATTTACCGACGAAACAACGCTTTTTACTTCAGATACAACATCTGACATCCAAATGGACAGCCGTAATCCCAGCTTAGAAAAGCATGACGACAGAATATTTAATTTCTTACACAGGTCGAAAAAATCTATAAAGGATACTTCTGAAGAAAAATTTGGATTTGAAAACAAAGTATTCAACTTATCTGCATCGACAGATGTCAAATATTGTAGTCTGGCTCAATTTGTTGAAGGCAACGATATAGCAAGAAAATCTTTTAAAAGACATTTAAGACATAGCAGTAAGAAAAAAGACAAATTTGATTCAGCTATATCTAAACAAAATGTTTTAAATGAGGAAATTGAATATACAGAAGCAATAAAAGAAGATCAAAACAAAGAATCATGCAATAGCAATTTATCTTCGTCTGCGGCAACAGAAGAAACGGTCCTTGAACAGATTATGGCTTTAAAAGAAGATTTCGAAAAAGAAATAAAAATATCAGAAAAGGAAACTGTTCAAATAGCATTCGATCTAACTATACAAGAAGAAAAAATAAATGATGAAACAAAAAAACCGGAAGTGCAAAAAGATTTTCTCACTTTAGAAATGGATATGGATAGTCCTGTCGGCGGAAGAATGTTTCCAAGAGTATCAGTTGTTGTTGAACCACCTTCTCCATCAAGTAGTGACGGACAAAGAGGTAGTGGACTCACTATCAGTGGAATAGGATTAGGACCGAGTGGATTATTAGGAGGCGGATTATTAGGTGGACCATTATGGCCACGAGAAAGACGATGTTCTGATAATGGTCCTAGAACTTCATTAGATGTTGAAAGATGTCCATCGGCAACTCGTAGAATATCATGCGGTAGCCTTTTTCAACCGGGAGAAGCCGGAAGGTATATAAGATAATTCGTATTCATTTAATTATGGAATTCTTATTATGCAGCAAAACTTGTCTTCAGATTATCTAAGTCTTCGTCGTCTGTATGGGGTAGAAGAAGTATCGCATTTGGAAGTACTAAAAATAAAACTTTTATTGAAGGAGAAAAAAAGACACTGCCAATCATCAATCCATTGGTTAGATTACCGGCATGGCCACATGTTTCTGGTTTAGTTGGAAGATGTTTGTTAGCAAATGCAGATGCTTTGTGTGCAGCTGTGAGTCCATTAATGGATCCTCAAGCAAGTATTTTTAAAAACTATTCACCAACCTTGCATAGGTATTATCGCAATATATAAATAGATCTATATAGTCGCACTAACATTAGTTTTTCAGTTTGCAAATACTTCACAAATATTCAAAAATACACTCGATGATATTAACTTTAATACCATCTTTTCCACAAACTTTTAATATTAAAAATATAATTTATGTGAAAAATTCCTAATAAAATGTTTTTTTTCCATAGGAAACTTTATTAGAAGGCTTTTACGAACGTTCTGTAATGAATAATTATTTCGGAATTGGAATAGATGCAAAGATATCCTTGGACTTTCATCAAAAACGAGAAGAACATCCCGAAAAATGTCGCTCAAGGGCGCGTAACTATATGTGGTACGGTGTTTTAGGTTCCAGAGAATGGTTACAAAGAACTTATAGGTGCATATAGGAAGATATTTACATTTCAATCATAAAATATGTAAATGTATATGTCGAGTGATAATTTTGAATTTTATGAAACAGACATCTCGGTCAAAGGGTGCAGCTGGAGTGTGACGGGCAAAAAATACCCTTGCCGGAACTCCAAGGCATAGTCGTATTAAACATACCCAGTTTTATGGGCGGTACTAATTTTTGGGGATGCGACAGCGGTGGACCATTTTTACCGCCCAGTTTCGACGACCGAATTTTAGAAGTCGTAGCTGTTTTTGGTTCAGCGCAAATGGCAGCATCTCGTCTTATCAATTTACAACGACATCGTATAGCACAATGTAGAAATGTACAAATTAATATTTTAGGTAAAAAAAACAGCAAAAAACAGCAAAAAAATAAAAAAAATAATTTTACTATGATAATTGATCGTAATATAAATTTCAAAAGGCACAGAAGGAGTACCGGTTCAAGTGGATGGAGAAGCTTGGTTACAACCACCTGGCATGATTCGAATTATGCATAAGAACAGAGCTCAAGTATTATGTCGCTCTAGAGCCTTAGAAACATCCTTGAAGTATACATTTTAAACTTTCGTCTATTAAATTTGATAATTTTCTTAAAAAAACAATATTTCTCATTCAGGACTTGGGGTGAAAAACAGAAGCTAACAAGTTACGGTGGCAGCGCCGGTAGTGGAACTCCTCTACAGTCTTCATTAACCCACGCCACTTCGTCGGACGAATTGCCCCCAGCTGAATTGGCCCAACTATTAGTTTTCATAGAAACCGCAAATACCCTCATCAAATGGGTAATTTAATAAAACGATATCCGAAACAAAAACCAATAATATAGTATTGTATGTACATATTATTTTAATGTATTCACACAGCTGAAAATGTCTTCGATAACAACCAGCGGTTGCTTATCGAACGATACAAATTTATATGCGAGAGCATGCGAAGCTTCTACCAAAGTAGACGATCTAACACCATCCGGAAGATTATTGCCTGCTGCTGAATTACGATCAGAACTAGCACGATTGGTATTTCAAATTATAATATACAAGTTGTACATATTTCTTTCATAAACATTAACCGATATAAATCCCCCGATATTGCACAATAACTCATCCGATGGTTCAAAATTAATTTACGATTTTAATTTAACGAAAATGACCGTTTCTAGGCAAAAATGCTTGGAGAATTGTGTTCATCCGGTGAAGCCATTGGAGGTAGTCCTCAATTACAGCAAGCTTTAAAGGCAACAAGAGCCCAACTTTCTTTAGTAAAAGAACACGGTGGATTGGCTTCACTGCAGCCTCCAGATAGTGAGGTAACATTGGAACATTCTTAAACCTTATTACTGTTTCTCATTAATTCAATTTTTTTCGTCCACTATTTCAAGACGATACATAGTTTTTACTTGTTTAAATGGATATATTGATATTAATTGCTTTTAATAGACTGATCAACGAAGTGGTAAACGAGGATGGTTACGTGGAGGTCGTCGTCGAAGCAGCGTCAGCGCCTCAGCCCTAGTCGGAGCAGCTGCCGTCAAAACTTGGGGCACACATGAGGTTGGAATTTGGCTTAATTCCATACAACTAGGAGAATACGTAGATAAGTTCTCCAATAACGACATAACCGGAAGAGAATTACTTTCGTTAGCAAGACGGGATCTAAAAGATTTGGGAGTTACAAAAGTTGGACATGTGAAGCGTATCCTGCAGGCAATCAAAGATTTGCAATAAAATAAAATATACATAAAAACCAAATACATAGTTGATATTTATGCATTTCATTTTATCAAATTATTTGACCATTAATTAATTAATATTTTGTATTCTGGTTTATTTTTATATTTTATTTTTGTATCAATAGAATTTTAAAGCGAAAGCATTTAAATCAATAATTTTGCAATTATATTTATGTGAGAAAAAATTATATATGTATAATAGATGGTTAAATCTTTTGCACTAAATATATTTAATATTTCTTAAAATTTCGTGCGTCAATTTCAACTGTAAATTACAATAAATATTATTTTAATTAAACGGATGCATTATAAATAAGAACGTAAACGAATGAGGAAATTAAATTAAAATTTACTTTTAATGGATTTTTTTAATAAATAATTTATAATAAAATAAATACAAATAGCGACAGATTCATAAAAAAACATAATAAAATATTTGACACTGAATTGTAATACTTTGATAGTTTATATTGAAAATAATATTTCAATAAAATTATTAAACCGGTTTTACTTTGTAAACAGAATTTTTTTTCGCGCTTTTTAAATAGTTTTATGAATACATACATATCCATTAAACAAAAAAAAAAAAACACAGCAATAAATATATTATACTTACTTCATAAATAATATGATGTAAAAGAAGCAATTTTACCAATGTTGCAACAACACGATTGCTATTCCGAAGGGGAAAACAGGATATGTACTATATTTATTGTAATGAAATCATTAACAGTTAAATACTAAATACATATATATATATATATATATATATATATATATATATATATATATATATATGCATGTATATGTATATATATGTATACATATATATAAATATATATATATATATATATATATATATATATATATATGCATGTATATGTATATATATGTATACATATATATAAATATATATATATATATATATATATATATATATATATATATATATATATATATATATATATATTTAAGACTGACTACAATGCCAAAGATTAATTAATTTTGTGATTACTTCTACAAAAAAAAAACATATATTATATATATTGAATCGAAGCAATAGATAAAAAAAATGACTAGTTTCATATAATCTGGTGAAACTTTGTCGAGACAAATAGCTGAAATTAGTAGAGAACTTCTCAATTTATAGAGCGTCAATAGTGTTTAATATATTATAGAATATAATAAATCATGAAACAATATGACCAAATGAGTATGTAAATGTGAATGTAGATCACAAAAAAACGAAAAACTGTTCATCTGTATATAAATATATATGATGGGACGAAATAAAGACTTCTTTTAAATATTAAACATCGATTGGGCGTCAAATATTCTCACAAATAAAACATATATTTCTCCTTATGAACATAACATAATAATATAACAAAAATTTATATATATATATATATATATATTGCATGATTTATGGAATCTTTCAAAAGACTTGCAAACAATATTCGATGTTTAATATAATTTTCATAACCCATCTATTATATATATATATATATATATATATATATATATATATATATATATATATATATATATATAAATTTATACTGTAATTTTTTAAATGCGTCTCTGTAAACGTTATATATATATATAATTATTATATCATATGTATATATAAAAGACATACATTTTAACTAGCTTATAACAAAAACGGGTTGCATATTTGCAAAAACAAAAAAAAAAAGCAAAAAAAAATGTAAATTATAATGAATTCAATTAGTGTATTTAAAGTGTTCTTCATTGTAATTAACCGTGTTAATTAATTATTTGGAACAAAAAATTGAAATATTATTAATAATAGTGATAATGTTTCCTCATTCCTTAAATGAAATAAATTAAAACACCGCTGTGCGGTCAATACATAATTGTAATGTATTAATAATGTATAATATAATACATATTCCATTATTAAAGATTGTGTATGTATAAATGTTATCTCTTCAAACATATATTCTAAAGTCAAGCAATCACAAATCTAGAATGTATCATTCATCATTGTATGGAAGTAGTAGAATACTGCCATTGCAATTCCATCATACAATTAGTGTTGTATAATCAAAATTTTACATCAATTCTATTTTATAATTTATTTTTCAAAAGTAACAAGGTAACAAAAATAATGCATTATACATATACACATATATTTATATGAAAAGTGCGTACGCGTATGGCTATTTGTACATACAAATAATAAATAAATACAACAAATCACGATTTTGTTCGATGATTTACGTTCATTTACGTTCAAATAGCCACGTTCGCGAATTATAAAACTGATCATATGCATGGTCCACATTTCGATCTGAAATTAGCGAGGTATGTGATAAAATTTAGCCTAAGGTCACAGCTGGATCCGCACAGCGTGACATGTGATAAGAGTACAATTTAAGGTTATGCCATTTTGTAAAAATAAGGATTGATAACGTGACATAACCCGATTGGAACTCGTACGAAGGACGTAATATAAATTGCATTTCGACACTAATTACCAAAGATTTCTTTCATTTCTCCTTTTTGTTTACGAAATATCTTCGTGCATGTTTTGGGGGGCCACTGACATACCGAAAAAACCAAAGAAAACGCTCTTTTAAAACCAACCAACTGTCTTACTATAAGACTAAACTCTCTAATAGACAAAACTCGCGCGTTACCCCAACAATCATTTCAATTTCCCTGAATTGCACAAATCTTACTACCGCAATAGAAAATAATAGTAATACGCACTATTTAATTACTGATTAGTTAAGATTATATACCACAATCATTTGTATACCATTCAAAACGAAATACTATAATATATACAATTAGACATAAGTTATTAATATTTAATGTAAAATAATTCTACTTTTAAAGTATTTCTTCGAATAGTATGATAAATTTGAAGCAACAAAAATGTACTTGTAACAATTTTTTTTGTAATCTACTTTTAGGAGAAAATGTTTTTCACTGAAGACAAACATTTTCCTATTCTAAAACTGTTACAACTAAAGCTCTTCTTAGTATGAAAACCTCAAAATATCTAATATGCAAAAAACAACGAACATTGACCTGGCATACTTTATCTTCCAAAACTTAAACTCTAAAAATAAAATATCTTCCTCGAACGTAAATGAAAAATAATAATTATTTTATATTTTTCGTGTTAATATTGAATTTCTGACGGAACTGCTATTTCACATAAAAATATATTAAATAAAACTCCTTTGCACTAAAGAGGCGCTTCTTAGGTGACGTAGCGTTTATTTAGATTTATGTTAAACTTGCAAAAGATAACAGCATCAATAATTAATAAAAATATTAAAAATACAATTTTTGTGCATTCATTTTTATACAAAAATTGATCAGAGAGTGGCAGTTAGAAACTTGTTAATACTTAGGAAATGTTCTCGAGATGCTAATTAGTTCACTACAAAAAGCCTATAATGCAAAGGAGTTTCATATTATTTACACACACTCACATATAGAAGCCGCTGATATGGACTACCATGGGACTCTACCGTATTGACCCAATTAAGTGACCGGTCCAATTGACCAAAAATATAAAAAAAACTGTTAAGAGCGCTTTTGACTGTAATATATGTCTTAAAGGCATACTTTATTTCATAAATATGAATGCAAATAAGAATCGAAATTTCTATAGGATTCGTAATTACCCAATTGCTGTAAAAACCCAGCTACCACTATAATTGATGTCCCTTAAGGTTGATTCTTTTTGGGAATGTCCAGATTTTCGAAATGCATCAAAGATAACGATTGTATGGATTTTGTCATTTTTTTCTAAAAAATACATAAACTAGCTGCTTTTTTATTTTAAAATTCATCTTAAAAATGTTACTAGCATATGAATTTAATCTTTTTTTTTAAATAAATACTCATAAGGTATATTGACACATTTATTTAAATGACTAAACAAAATTAAATTTTGTTCCAACTAAATGGCTTTTTGATTCCTTTTATTTAAAAACAAAATTAATTAATATTTTTAGATATGTTTTGGAACTTTCCATTTTAATCTTATTAATCAATGATCCTGTTAAGCGGTTTCTCTGTGTATATACCATATATGTGTGTGTGCGTTCATATTGGAAATTTGGAAAAATCGGTATTGTACCAAAGTAAAATCTCTAATCTATATGTATGTAATGTTATAAATACACTATATACACCAATACCTCACTTTGCGTCGTGGTTACGTTCCAAAAAAAACACGACACCATATAATAAATCGAGGATATCTTCCAGGGTTACGAAAATACTACTTTTTAAAAAGAAAATTGAACAAAGTAAACATTTAAAAAAACAAGAATAATATAAAATTTTATTACATACTTAAAAAAAACAAAAAAAAAACGTATTCAATTAAAACTAGTGTATGTAAAAAAAAAATATAACTCTGCCAATAAATAAATTGGAAAAATATTTACCATTTTTGTAACCAGAAACAACGCGTAAAAATTTATATAAAATTTATTATTCTCTTTTTAAGAAAAGCACAACACATTACGTGTTATATAAAAATCCATCTTATAAAAAAAAAAAGAAAATTAAAGACTTGAACCCAAAACACCGCAACTTCGAAAAAACGCAAAGCGAGGTATTCGTGTATACAATTTTACGAAAGAAAATAAAAAAATAGCGTCATATAAAATGAAAGTTAAAACACTGCTTAGACCTTATTGTCGCCAACAAAATACGAATATGTTCAATCCATATATTATACAAAATATTTAATAGTTGCCATTTGATCCACAAATTTGAAATATCGTTAATAATCTTAATACCTGGAATTTTCTTGAAAAGACACATTTCCAATGTACAACATATTTATTGGTTTACTTTTAATTTGCATAATATAAAACTACCTCACCGTTTATATAAAAATTTTATTAATAATATAAATTCAAAACTAAATCGCGACCAAAAGTTATATTTACTAAAATATTTTAATAAAAACAGAATCACTTTATATTTAAAAATTAACGAATTAATATTTCAATTTCATACAATTTTTATACACGAATAACTTAACTTATTTCACTAATCATTCTGTTCTTTTCTATTTATGCTAACTTGTCGTTCTTATAATGCGTACATGAGTTATTTTCCGTATTATAAAATAAAAAATTAACGGAATTTTCTAATGTTATAAGCTGCAATATTATAACTAGAAACTAATGTTATAATTTTCGATATAACAGCTCTCGATTTAATAGTCGTTTCTATGTTTTCGTTCATAATGTGATATTCGCATTTTATTAACCCATAAAAATAACATGATAATGACAAAAAAAAATACTTTCTTAAAGATAAAAAAATGACCTTATAATACAATTATTTTTTAAGATACACATTATCCTATTAACAACATTGAAAGACAAACGTGTGCGCGTAATTTATTATACAAGGTTAAAATCTATAATGATATAATTATAATATAGATTAACTGTTAATGTTTCTTTTTATACAAATGTATAAGTGTTTAAATCCAAACGGAAATGTAGAATTTATAACAATTCCTCTATGCAAAGATAATATTTAAAATAAATCCAATAATGTGTTGCACGAAGACTGCAGTTTTCAATACTTCTGTGATATTTTAGAATGCAGTCATTAAACTGAATTGTTTTAAAAATTTAAGCTAAGATCACATTAAGATTATCTAATATATTAAGAAAATTGATCATGTCATTAATATATATCATGAGAAATCAAAAATTTCATGGAAATATTATGGTCCAAAATATATATATATATATATATATATATATATATATATATATATATATATATATATATATATATATATAAATTATATAACATTACTGTTGAAAGCTAAAACCAGTTTTCCATAAATCTATTCATCAACCATCATCATATTAATCATATTGTGTATATTAATTAATACGTAAAAACTCTTTAGGGTATTTCTGTTTCTCCAAAATATTCATAAAATGTTATCTGATATTTCTTGCTTAATGTAAAGTTGTTTAAATAATTCCCCATCTTTATACCTTCAAATTCATGTGTATCATTTGAAAAGTATAATAAATAATATATTGTTAATTTTTAAATTCCATATACATACATATTTGTGAATCGTGTTTAAGAATGTTTATATATATATATATATATATATATATATATATATATATATATATATATATATATATATATATATATATAAGTGGTTCATCGAACACAATTATATCACTACATTAGTCTTTCAGAATATTACTAATATTTTGTTTTACAACGCATATATATATATATATATATATATATATATATATATATATATATATATATATAATATATATGCATATTGAAAAAGTTATCCATTTTATATGCTAAATATTTATTCACTACCTATAAAATTACATTCCCACAAATACTAAATTATATATAATTAAATTATTAATTGATTCTAAAGGTTTCATTTCTATTTTCAAATTTAATCTAAGTTCTATTCTTTTTTATTTAATAACTCAATTTTGTTAGAACTTACTCTTCCATCGTATAGAGTCTTTTTCACTTAATATATGTACCAATTCCTGATTATCTTATTGGTTCATAATCTCGGTTTCAGTTGAAAAAATAAATTGTTTGTTAAAAAAAATAACATCTAATTATATTTAATTTCTTTTCTCAATAAATATTTATCATTTATAATAGGATAACATTTTTAAATCCAATTGATAATTATTAAAATGTAATCGTTCTTTTGAACTAATGATGCTACAACGATTTTTGAATTGCCAACCATAAATTTACAAATTCAAATAATCGTTTCTTTGCGTGTATATATTGTACAATACATAAATCGATTGAGTATTATTATATTATATTATATTATATTATACAATATACTATAAAACAAAAAATATATACCCGTATGTAGGAACTACCAGTTTATCATTTTTATATAAATTACTATATATTTATTTTTTCGTTAAATTATATTAATGTCAAAAATATTCTATTATTATAAATCAATTCATTTCGATATCTATTGTATATTAAATATCTATATTTATATATATATATATATATATATATATATATATATATATATATATATATATATATATATATATATTGTGTACACTGCGTTGCAAACTAATGGAATTGACTTCAAATTAATCTGCGCTGGTACGTGGAAGTAGTTCTATTATTTTACAGATTGTTTTCCAACTGAAACCACTTCAAACTTCAGTGGAACAGATCTATCGTTTTGGTTTCTTTTTCTTTTTGTTCACAGTTTTTAATTTTTAACTACCATATTTACTATTTATTGGTTGTTATAGAAAATAGATTACATATGATGAGCGCTACATTTCTTTGTACAATGAAAAATAATTAACTATTATAAACTAAAAATATATTGATTGCCATTCAAATGCAGCAATATCAGGACATCTACAAATTTAACATGAATTTCAATATTCTCCTCATTATTTTTTTTAATATTCTCAGAAAATGGACGACTACTTTTTCACCCAACCCACAGAAAAAAAAATATTCATCAATGAATTAATACAATAATCTCATTTTATATATAGATACGACAAAAATGTTGTTTTACTTATTTTAAATACTATTATTCAAACCACAGCAATGAAATCGGATTGAAAATACTGTTTCTTTTTATGTTGTTATAAAAATAATAATGGAAAATAATATTTTTTATAGAATTAAAAGATGAAATAATTTTGATTCAATAAAATCATTCCTAAATAAAAACGAATAATATCTCTGTTCATGCAACACTTTCATTGCTGACTCTAAGAACAATTTATATTGTGATCAATTATATCTATCGATCATGTATAAAATAAATACGAGAATCGTCTAATATAAACTAAAAACAATATATTTGCTTACACGTACATGAATTACCAGCAACGAGAAGGATAAAAATTAGTTATCTGCCAAAAAAAAAAAAAAAATTTACTTATTGTCGTCAAAATCAAAAATGAGTGATTATTTATTTATATATTTAAACATTTTTATAAACTCGTATTATTAAATATTGTTTTTAGTACATATTTTCTTCTTTTTTCGTAAATTTTATGCAACAATGTACATAATTTCATGTGTATCCAGTGGAAATATAAGATATGTAAACTGCTTATTTATAATATCAATATATAAATTACGAATGTGTTGCTATATCGTTAACGAGTTCCTTTGTCGATAGGTGCTTTGTATTTAGAATTTATACTATTTTACTTGTCTCTCTTTCATTTCTACTATGTAATGTACAATACTACGAAATATTGTTATTATATTATTGATGTTATTTCCTTATTAAAAAAGAAATGAAAATGAACAATCAATACGAATATATATTTTGGAAATTTATTCAAATATAGTGATCTCATTATGTTTCAATTTTCAGAAAAAAATTCTTCTCACTGAATAAAACATCATTCACCTACAAATTGTGTATTTATTATTTCACAAAACAAATTAATCGTTCAATTGTAGTTTTCTTTCCTAAGATTTCCATCATTTCCGAAACTCCGGGTCCCTGTTCTAAACCACTGAGAACTATCCTCAAATATTTCATGAAAATATTGAACTTGATATTATTTTCTAACGAAAATTCCTTTAGATAGTCCCTCAATAAGGTCTTTTCGAATTTGTCGTCACTCAAACTATTTAACTTTGCAGATAAATTTTGCACTGCCTTTTTATAAGGTTCTTCTAATGCGATATCGCTTCTCGGAAGAATCCATAAAAAGGCAAAATCAGTAGATATCAATTCATTTACGTTTGTCAATCTCCCCGACGACCATTTCAAAATTGACGTTACGTAATCTGTGGACACGTCGATCCTTCTGTCCTTAAATTCTGATTTCACCAATTCTTGAACATGTTTTATCAAATAATCTATTTTTTTATCATCCACCACATTATTTATTAATTCCAATCTGTTACATTCACTTAACAAATCCGAATTTAATTTAGTTGAATGCGCACTGACACGATCCAACCTAAACTATAAAAATAATTATTAAGCGAGTAATTGTTTACTAATATTTGCCAATAATTATAATCATTTGTAGTTACTATTTGTAGTTACCTGATTGACTAATTCGTCCATAGTATAAGCGATTATACCATCCCCAGGAATTCTATCAAAACCCCCGCCGGATAATGTTACATAATTAATTAAAGCATTCGGAAGAATTCCTAAAATTAATCGAAACATAAAAAAAAATCAATATACAATTAAACTCTGTAAAAATATAAAAATAACCATTTTTCTTATAATCTTGTACGCGAATATCGCTTTGCCGTTTACTTAATTTGGTGCCATCGGAATTTATAATTAACGGCAAGTGACCATATAGAGGCGGATCCCATTGAAACGCTCTAAAATATGTTATTTTTATTTTAATGTAACAGGAAAAAAAATAAAGAACGAATAAATAGAAATATATTATATTAACTTGTGCAACAATAAATGTTTCGTTGTAGATATTTGCCATTCAACACCGCGTAAAACGTGAGATATATTCATTAGATGATCGTCGACAACATTTGCCAAATGATATGTTGGAAAACCATCTGATTTCATAATTACCGGATCTCCTTCTGTAACACTCACATCATACGCAATGTTACCATATACTAAATCCTCAAAAGTTGAGCAATCGGACGATAACTGAAATATTACGGTAATGACTACGCTTGAATAAAATAAAAACGATCCGGAGATTTTCGAACCATATTCATATGATTACCTTAAATCTTACACAATATGGACTGCCGTTTTTCAATTTTTCATCAATTTCGTCTGCGGTTAAATTACGACATTTATTATCATATTTGGGTATATGACCAGAGCGTAGAGCGTTTCGTCTTAATAAATCTATTCGTTTATCTGAACAAAAACACATATATGCGGAGCCGTTTCTAAGTAATTTGTCGACATGTTCTCTGGAAAAAAATATCTTTTTAAATACCCACAACCGTTTAGCGCTCTGATTTAAAATAACAAATAAATGCATCACAATTATGTTTGTATTATATATGTACACACTGATAAATATCGCATCTTTCGCTTTGAACATAAGGACCGTATAAACCTCCTTGAAGAGGTCCTTCGTGACATTCAATTCCGGACCACTCCAAGTCTCGGACCAAAGCCTCTACGGCGCCTTCGACTTTTCTGCTTTGATCGGTATCTTCTATTCTCAACACCATCGTTCCATTATTGGATAATGCAAACAAATAATTGTAAAGTGCGGTTCTCAGTCCTCCTAAATGTAAATAACCGGTGGGACTGGGAGCGAACCGAACGCGAACACGTTTGTTAGAATATCTCCTGTGAAACAAACGAGTCCACGGTCGATACCAAGGGACAATTCTTCCGAACATTGTTGGGATCTTTATTTACATCCGAGAGAACGATAACCTAAAAATGACAAACGACATCGGTCCCAATCATACAAAAATTTACACCAAATTAATTTGTTCAATTTTGAAACGTATTACTTATTCATCGTTCGAGTCATATTTTTCCTTTTTCATACACACGTTAATCGACAATACAATACTTATATTTTCTATCGAACCGTTTTTTTTTTATTATTGCTTTGAATTGTTCGAATTATATAAATACAACGATTATATAAATACCGTCTACTTTTAATTCAATTAAAATATAGTGTTTGAATAGCCGCGAAATTAAATATTCATACCTACATCGATTTATTTGAAATTGAGCTATTTAAAAACGAATTAATATCGTACATTTATTAATGTTGCAATTAAATCATCGATTTTATTCAGCTTTAACAAATTATGATGGACTCAATTGTTTGCTTGCAATTAATTATGTCGACAAAATCAATTTTCCCGTCGGCGAATCCGACGGTTTCGCGGACGGGAAACAGACTCGATTTACCCAAAACATAGAACCGATTTACAATTTTAATCAGATAGTCGTCACTGATCTGATTGCAGCGCACCGATTGTGTCCCCGTTCGAAAATGGCACAAGAGTTTCCAACGAAAAGCGGATTGTGTACGATAACGGGAACACAAAAAAAAACAGAAGGTGGCAGAATTGCGAACGGTAGAAAGGCGCGCGGCAAAGTTGTCGCAATAGTTGCGTCGCAGTCGCGGTTGGCTGCAGTGGCTGTCAGGGCGGGCCGCGGCTGCGCCGACCCTCAACATGGTAAGCGGCTGGCGACGCGACGACGTCTCTTCGACGTCGACACGTCTCTTTGAGGTGAAAACGTTTTCGTCGCGGATCGGCCCTCGAGCTCGTCCTCGCGAAATAAAAGGCGACGGCTCGCGCTCGAACGGACAGCCGTTCGAGCTCGAGCGCGTTTCCCGGTTCGCGACACTTTTCGAGATTTGGTTCGCGATTTAGTTCGGCGCCGTGCAAATTGTATTTGCACGTATTTTTTGTTTTGCCGAAAGTGCACGACCGCGTAATTTCAGTAGCGCCAGCGCCGACGTCGTCGTTTAGCTCGCGGGCGTCGTCGTTTAGTTTTCTTTTCGTTTCGACGTTGCGACGTTCAACTAATGATTCGAACGATTTTCATATTTCAGCATAAATTGAAATCCACGCAAAAAGACAAGGTGAAAAAATTCGTAGCGTGCACGCAAACGACGGAAACGATAGCGATTTATTGTTTATCACAAAACGATTGGAAATTAGAACTGGCCAGCGATAACTATTTTCAAAATCCGGCGGCGTATTGTAAGGAACCCGCCAAAATACCGATAGATAGAAAGAAATTAGAAATTTTATTTTCCAAATATAGAGATCCGCAAGAGACGGATAAAATCACCACCGACGGCGTGGTGCGATTCTTGGAAGATCTCAAACTTAGTCCGGATTCTATTTTAGTATTAATCGTAGCGTGGAAATGCAAAGCCGCCGTCCAGTGTGAATTTACGCGGGAGGAATTTTTAACCGGAATGCAAGAATTGGGTTCCGATTCTGTTGACAAACTTAAATCTAAATTACCCATGTTAGAAAATGAAATAAAAGATTTACAGAAATTTAAAGAGTTCTATCAATTTACGTTCAATTATGCCAAAAATCCCGGTCAAAAAGGACTCGAACTGGACATGGCCATTACGTACTGGGAAATCGTACTCAGAGGGAGATTTAAATTTTTAGACGACTGGTGCAAATTTTTACTTGTGAGTGCATTTTCGGTTTGCGGTCGACGTTACTCTTTTAATATTTTTTATCGTACTTTTTATTGTCCAACATTTTCAGGAACATCACAAAAGGTCTATTCCGAAAGACACTTGGAATCTTTTACTCGATTTCGCCACTCACATCGATGAAGATATGAGTAATTACGATGCCGAAGGTGCTTGGCCAGTGCTAATTGATGACTTTGTGGAATGGTGTTTAAAAAAAGAAGGTCGCAAAGGAGCTCCGGCTAGTTAAATAATGTAGATTTTTTTTTGTCGTAAACTACTTAACAATAGTACCACCTTACTAGAAAATTGGTTTACACGTTTTCGGATCAACATTATGAAATTATCCTGACCTCATTTATTAATACTTGTATATAGAATAATCTTCGTGAAGCATATGTAAAATTTCATATCACAATAATTCCTATACTATAATACCTCCCACTTCTAAAAACGTGTAAACCAACTTTTTTTCTTATTTTTTATTGAAGAAGGATTTCTCTCTATTAGCTACTATTTATTATTATTCAAATCGACTTGTTCATTTTTTTTTCATTCGGTACCCCAAAATTTAAAAATATAATTCGTGTTCATTAGTTTGAACTTGTCCGGGCCGGTGGTGGACACCAACGTTCTTCCTCGCTAATTAATTACTCTGTTATCAATCGTTATTCGAATTTTGATGTTTTATATAATCCTTCAAAAATATCATATTTTAAAACAATTTTTTAATTTATTATTTAAAATCGTCAAGTGCATCCAAAAACAAATCGTTTCGTTTTTTTTGTTCGCCGCACCGTTTAGTAATCGCATATTGTTCCTTTGATTGATGAACTACTGGATGTTTTGGCCTAATTTTATTATAAATGGGATGTGAAATTTTATCAGACTGTATCGAGAAATGGGAATGCCTGAAGATCTATACTATAGATCTTCAGGCATTCCCATTTCTCGATTAAGAAATTCAATAAATTTTGATCCCATTTACTAAATATAGATACACATTCTGTTATGATAAATAGAAATTAATTTAAAAAAAATCATCCATTCAATTTTGGGGTCAGAACATACCCCACCGGCCCTTAAGTTTTTTTAGCTCTGACCTGAAAAGATTAATATTTTTTAGAAAATTTTTCATAGGAAAAAAATGCTTGCTATATATATATATATATATATATATATATATATCAATAATAAATTTATACCTTACTAAAATCCTGACAAAGTATTTCAAAGTAATCCTGACAGAACAGTATTCTGTTCAAAATATATGGACTGCAACTGAAGCTAAATATTTTCTATCGAATTTTTCCAACATTTTGGGGTATCTACATTTGAAACTGTGAAATTTGGTGTATATTCTTTTTATTAGGATAATTTTGTAATTTTAGTGCATAGCGCATGCGAATGTATATATTTAAATGTATTTTCATAACGAAATTTTTTATTGTTTGAATTCAATTCAAATTATCTTAATTCATCACACAAAAAACTTATTGTTTAATTAGAAAAAAAAATACGCTGAATAAGTTACAAACAAAATTTCAGCATACGGTATATCCGAATTGTGATCGGTTATATAGTCAACTTTTTATCGCATGTTTTATTTATATATATATATATATTTTTTTTTATCGAATTATATTCATAAATGTTGCCTTCAAATTACACTGATAGCGTTTAAATTATAATAAATTGTATATTTAGGAAAAGCTTAACACGAATATTTTTTTCATAGAATCATGTCAATTCTTCTTACATATTTGACACGATAACTTATATGAAATGTGAGTTTATTGCTTTTGATTAATTATTACGTGCTAATTTAATCTTTTCATAAATTATACTATCGATGTTCACGTTATAAATGGAATGACTAAGAACAATAATTGTCGACGAATTTTTAAAAGAGACGTCTACACTTGACATTCGTTTTAAAGCTTTGAACAAATGTTCAATTTATTTTTTAGCGTGACAACAATTTACAGAACCAATCTTCATATATATAGACGTTATACTTTAAAAAACTACATGTTTATATATATATATATATATATATATATATATATGTATGTATATATATGTATATATATATGTATGTATATGTATATATATATATGTATATATATATATATATATATATATATATATATATATATATATATATATATATTGACTACCCATTATAAATCTGCCTCTGATTAGATTAAATAATTACACTTACTTTTGAACTCTTGAAATAATTTGTATTTTTTGACAGTGATAACCAGTGTTTCTATCATGTATGTTTCATAAAATTTTGATGTAATAATTTTTTGCACTGATTGTTCTTAATTTTCCATTTTGTAAGACATATTATTTCATAGAAAATAAAACAAAATAAATTTTATGATTGTAAATATTGTAAATATTCTACTTTATTGTATCTCAGTTTTTCTGTAATTATAAATATATATATATATCTATATATATATATATATATACACATATATATATATATATACAATTACTTTTGTTTTACTCCCTTTTATATTTGTATTCAAAATTTTATATTTCGAATTATCTTGTATGATATAATTACAATTTTGTTCTATCAAATATAACTTAATATACCATATTCTCGAAATATAAATATAATGTTCAATTGATTTTGCAATTCTCGAATTTATGGCTTTCATTAAAGTTTTTTTTCAATATGTCAACTCGTAAGAGAAAAAAGAATGTATTATCCTGAATTAAAATTAAAAAAATATAGCTTAAATTCCGTTCTTTACGATATATTAAAAAATAGTGGGCGGAGAGGCTCTCCAGAGGATACAATTTTTCGTATTCATTTTAAACTTATTTAAAATGTGTTTACAGAAAGAAATTCGGGGATATCGCTGTTTTTATCATTAAAAAACACATTTTACTACTACTAGATAGCCGTGCAAAAACGTTAGATAAAAATCGAGAAAATTCAAATTTTGAAAAAAATTGAAGCAATAAATATAAAATACAATAAGTAGGTAGTTATTATAGAGCAGGATTTGCTGTACAACTTTTTTCCACTTTGATACCTTTGTAAAATTGATCCGTTTTGAGATAATCGTTGGCAAAATTGCGGTAAAAAATTTTAACACAAGATGTAAAAAAAAAGTATAAATAAATCCAAGTATTTTATTAAACATCTAGTTTGTTAAAATTTTCTTGTATATTAAGATGTATATCTGATTTTCTTAAGCGGTCATTTGACAGCTCACGGCAGAAATAAGTGTACAAAAAATATCGGTAGATTTATTATTAAATTGGTAGACAGCTGCGACATTCGTATTGTTAAGTTGGCAAGATTGAGTGTCATTTTTTGGTGTCTTATATAAAGCCTCTTTCCTCGAAATGTCCGTAAGGTTTTCTTCGCGCCTTCGAGAATTGAGGTTGCACCTCTGTCAAACTGGAGAACACTCCGCCGGAGTCAGGTCTTGACTTATCTCGTTCACCAACTTTTTTTACATTTATTACACATTCTCTTTCTATCCGTCTTTTATTTATATTACATTAAAGAATTCAGAATTTCGCAGTTCTCATGGTCCCTACTTACTATGTAATATGATAATATTTTTTCACAAAACCAAGTTAGAATTTCAATTAACTCTAGCATTAGATGTATTTCAAATACGACGTTTTTTTTTATTTTTACAATATTTGAATAAACCATCTTTTATATTTTGATCTATTAGATTTTTAACGTATTTTATGATTTTACAGAGATTTTATTAAAAATTATTATGTGGAGTTAAAAAAAGCCAATCCGAAATTCCCAATTCTTATTAGAGAATGTTCAGGAGCTCAACCAAGAGTATGGGCACGATACGGTATGTACGATGTTAGTTTTCTTTTCTAAAACACATTAACAAAACTGAAAATTCAACAATTTTTTTATTTTAGAAATGGGTAAAGAAGCCTCCTCGTCGCTGACAAACAAAAATGCACAACAAGTTCTCGATGAAGTGAAAATTTTAGCCACTAAGTGATTAAATTAGAAATATATCTAGTTATTTTGTTTTAAAGTAAACTATTTTTAAATCCATTGGGAAATTCGTAAATTTACAATGTAAATAAAGTGAAGATTAAAATTTCTAATTGTTTTATTTATCGAATAACACATTTTCATTTTATAAAATCACTTTATATAATAAATATATTTTATTTTAACATTATCATTCATAACATATAAATATTTGCACCGCATGGCAGGTCAAATTCATATTTTTGGCTGTATTTTGAAATGTTAAAAAACGTATAACAATTTTCATAAAATATTATATATGTATTTGATATATCGAAAAAGAAATGTAATCAAAAGCAATGTTTACTGATTTAAAATTTTTATTAGTTCTTATATAGTCGTTGATTATTTCTAAAATCAATAATCAATTACTAATTCATGCTTTACTTGTAAATAGTCACTATGTATTTGTTTTTTGTATTTTAAAGCAATACATATTAATATTAACAAGTAGTTTTATTTGTAATATTTTGATTTTAAATTGGTCTGAAAATAACAAACATATACTAATAATTTATTGTATTTCATATCACAAATAGAATTATACTACTGAAAAGCTTTATTACATATATATATATATATATATATATATATATATATATATATATATATATATATATATATATATATACTATTTAACACTATTTGTCATAAAATATCACCCTGCTTGTTTATGCAAAGCGTAAAATTTTACTTATTTAATACATACACAGAAAAATTTGTTGAGTATGAATTAAAAAAATACTATAATTTATCGCATACCTTACTATTTACATTAACACACATTTATAATATTAAGAATACATACATACATATATATATATATATATATATATATATATATATATATATATATATATATATATATATATATGTTAACAATTTCAATAAACATACCATTTTTATTTATTTTAATCTTTCCATTTTTCATTCATAAATAGTTTTAAGACTAATTTTAGTATATTTCGATATACTATCACCGTCAATCAAGCGTAAGAGCTTTAAAAGATCCTGAAAATAGTAAGATTATAATATTTATTTAACATTTCCTGTTGTATATGGTATTTATCGAAAATTTAGTTTTTATAACATATATAAATATAATTATAATTGGTTTTCAACCATTAATATTTCGAAAAACTTTGAACAAAACTATAGATTAAGCTTTTTTGTATTCATAAAAATTCGAAATTTATAGTGCAAATATTACTGAGAATAAAAGTGTGAAACAACAGTAAAATTTCAAATAATATAATATTTTTACATTCTTAATAAGTTTGAATTTCAGTAATAGTATCAAGCACCATAGAAGTTACACTATTAAAGATATTATATTTCTGTTTTAAATTTTTATATTATGAGATTATGTAACTGAATATTTTTTTCACGTTAATTACTTGACTAGTTAAAATAGTTCAATCGATCAATCGTCAATGTTATATGTTTGAAAACAAAAAGAAACACATTGCACATTAACAAGTTTGATAAGTTATGCTCAAAACGACAACGGATTGGCATACGTTTACATAATAACAAAAGTTATAAAACATTTTTTTTTCTTTTTTTGCAAAACTATTAACACTTCATTTAATATTACATTTTTGTTCATACAAATATTATGACTTGTATGGCGGTAAACCGAATATTTCTGGCTGAAATTCTTCCAAACTATTAAGCACTATAGTTGCCCTCTTCGTTAAATTTTTTTCTAATGTTGGATCAGGAACCATAACCACTTGCATTCCAGCTGCTAATGCTGCCTCTACGCCATTGGGAGCATCTTCAAACACCAGACACTAAATAAATAAAATAATAATTTTTCACATATACGGATATTATTATTATTATTATTATTAATACAAGTTAACACTATTTACTATAAAATTATAGCTTGTTATCTAATGTTTTATCTAATAAAAAGCCAAACAAAATTATATCTGTTAAAAAGTCACTTGAATTTCTGCTATCTTGCTATTAATACTGAAGGATAATAATATATCAACAACGATGTCACGTAGCGAAGTGCTCACATAACAGTCAGCATCATGAAATAATTACTTAATTAGGAAAAAATTAAAACTTACGTTTTCTGGTTTCGGTTTTTCTTGAAATCTAGAAGCACATATTAAAAATATATCCGGATTGGGTTTTCCATATTTAACTTCTGGATCCGAACTACCCATAACCTTATGATGAAAACGATTAAACAAGTCCATATAATGCACTGTTTTTGCTTCAACACTTAATTTACCAGAACTAGTGGCTAAAGCTATAGGTATACTACTGTTATTCAAATGCTCTATCAACTTTCTAGAACCTATGAAAATAAATATTAATGTAACAATATGACATATATAAAATTTAGATTTATTCAAAATACCTTTCATCAAAGGTGCATTACGTAACATCTCGTTGCCAAGTTCTATCAATTGGGCGTGGAATTCTGGAGGAGTTATAGGTAATTTCAATTCTTCGCAAGCTATTACTGATGTGCGTTGTTCCGTAGTACCCATTATTTTCAATCTTACATCCCGCGGATACGGTTTTCCATATTTATTTGCAATAAGAGCAACCATTTTTTCATATATATGTTCAGTGTCTGTAATAATATAGTAAATAAAGTAATCATTCATAAAAACAAGATTTACTAACATAATTACTTTATCGAAAAATAAACCAAAAATATATTAAACTTTGGAATCAATCTAAAAACTACTCCCACGTTCCATTTATATAAGTTTGTTAAGCTAGCAATGGCTAAAAACGAAGTTAGTAACGTAGTAGTTAATGCTTATCATGAGTAATAATCATACCGGTAATATTCCCCAACTATCTGATGTTGGGTAGTTAATTTGTATTTGTATACATCAAAATATAACACATATGGATAAATTATAATAAACATGAAGATAATGCCTTATCACGACAAAACCTGTGAATTATTATTATGGTAACGGTGATAAAAAAAAAGTTCACATTAAGTCGTATCATGTGAAAATATTACATAGGATTCGTTTTAACATAAATAAAAAAATATAGACGTCATCAATATAATTATCATATTATAACTAAGATAAAAATTTTATATCTAAGTAAAATTGTTTTTGTAATATATGTATCACTGTATACATAATGATATTATCGTCTTCTATTAAATTTATTGTTTTCAAATGACACATACACATGCATATATATATATATATATATATATATATATATATATATATATATATATATATATATATAAACTTTCTAAAATATAAACCTGTTTATATTTTTATTTTAAGAAACGACAATTTTGAAAAAGTGTCAGTAACCTTCGGGTAAAAAAAGTATTTATTTATAAACGTTCCACGTTCTACAATTACTTATTATATTGGATATAGATAAAATATTCGTAATATTATTACCTTGAACGCGTTAAATTTTTGGCAATAGAGTTGACCTTAATATGGAATATATTTACAAAAATAAATACAGTAAGTCTAAATTTGAACAACAGATTGTTAAAAAAAACTAAACACGTTTTAATGACTTTCTTGTCCCTTTTTTTCATTTTTGACTTTTATTTTAGAATAATATTGTCGTTTTCATTGAAAATTGTGTATTCTATTTAAATTTGATTTAGTCAAATTAAACCTTTAATTAAAATATGCACCACTATTCATATATATTATAATAAGGAACAAAACTATAAGTAAACGGCTTGAATATATTTTTTTATATTGTTTTCAAAAAAAAAAATATATATATATATATATTTAGACTTTTGTTGTACAAACCAAACGTATTATTTATTATTATTAAACAGATAAATTTCACCAATTTGTTTTTTTTTTACTATTTATTTTCGCTGAAAACTTTCAAATATAAGTTTTGAAGTATGGAAAAATTAAAGTAAATGTTTCGATTTACATAGAGCTTAGCTACAAGTAGATGAGTAAAACAAAAAGACTTTTACCTTTCACGGTAACACATAGAAGTGTACGATAAAAAAGAACGAGTGAAAGCTATCTGTGACGCGTATTTGGCACGATATATATATATATATATATATATATAATGTATGGAAATATTACAAGTTACATATGCGCGTACACATATTTATAAGCGTTAACGGTAAAAACACGGTATCGCCTGTTACGTAATTTGTTTTTCTATCGTCATTTTAGCTTCTTACAGGCTAAATTTCAGACTGAAATCGTTTACGATAATTATCGGGATCTTGAATAATTTATACGCGACGACGGCCCATAATTTCTGACGATTTTTCATTGATGATTACCTATTATAACGCCGTCCATGTCAAACAGAACGTGCGTTACGGGACGTAAACGGGATGCGCTGCTTACGAAACGAACACCGCGCCATATACACATCTTACCGCGCAACACTACCAAATCGCACGCCGTACTCGCGGCAACTGATTGGTTATCTCGATTTTCATTCATGTTTTGACACAGATTTAACGTAATAATATCATTTACGACCATTGTCATTTTTTCACATTTTCTTCTTATTATATCTTTAAATCTGAAGATTTCAAAATTAAGCGTTTAAAATTGTAAAGATCAATTAGAAAACAAAATCGGTAATCCGAATTTATAATAATTAAGAACTTTATGAAAGTTGTAGGTTTTAATTTAAATTTCGCAATTTAAGTAAACGGTTTTTAAGCTTATTGATTGGAAATGATGCGCTTATTTTTAAGTGTGATTATTTTATTTTACAGCATGAGTTAGTGTATGGCGGCGGTTTCGTCGGTGTAGATTGAAAGAGTCGGCGTCGCGACGAACGGAGAGGCGAGGGGAGATGATCGGCGCGCTCGTCTCCGTCGCGAGTCAGTCGTCAAAAAGCGTCGCCGTCGGTCGGCCGTGTTTCGTGTTATGTTCGGTTGTGTCGGTCGTTTGAGATGAGGAGCCGCGCGCGTTTTACGCTTTTGGCGCTACTGACGGTGACGACCCTGGGTCGATCGCATCCTCAATCGCAGCCGCTAGCGCACTCCTCGGAGGCGGCCCCCTTATCGTCGAACGTCTGCGAAAATGCGGCCGCCCTGCTCAAGCCGATCGCCTTGCTGTATCCCAACGAACTCTCCGCGCAACCCCTGGACAATGGTACATATCGCTCGTTGCTTTCTCACCCTTTCTCACCGAAACTTTTTATACTTGTATCGAACGTTGAAAGATAATTAATGCGTTTTACTTATTTATATGAAAACTCCGTGATCGATATTCTATCATAATACAAATATAAATTAATCACATTGTATTAAAAAAAAAGTATTAATTGGGGGATTTCTTGAAATAAACATGTTTCAATTTATGTATATCAATCTAAAACTTGTTAGAATTTTTACATATAAAGTACATGCAAATATGTCGAAAAACCAAATTCATGTCGGTATATCAAATATCCATACTTTGTACAACTTGTATATATGCGTATGTATGTGTGTGTGTGTGTGTGTGTGTACGTTTGATATTTTATATAATAATTAGATAATTACCGAAAGACAATATACAATTTTCTAAACGAACGTTTGCAAACGCGACTATTAAAATCTGTATTTTTCAAATCGCATTATAAGGACTTTGAAATGTGTCTTTTTAAAATATATCAATAAACTATATTTTATTGTGAAGATGATAACGACGATTTTAACTGTGAATCGTGATATTTATTATTTCTAATACACTATGTAAACCGTAGACGATGATTATTTATTCAGTCGAATGAGTGGCATTTATCATATTATGATTTAACATGATGGTCGTGATAATGATAGAAAGTTTCCTTTCTTCTATAAGCTAACGATTCCCTTAATTTGCATAATATTGAATATTTAAAGCGCATCTCACGTATAGACCACCATAAAATAAATGTGTATATAGTATTTATTTACTCAATGTATTTTTGTTCTAAAGTTACTTTCTCGCCAATGACAAATATTGATTGGCAGTTGTCAGGGTTAAAGTTTGATTAAAGTGGACAAACTTTGAATATAAGTATCGTAACACCATAATGTTCATGCTCGTTCTATATCAAATTATTTTAATGCTCAATTAATTGTGAAAAAAAATACAATATTTATAATTTCATTCATATAGTGAGCGAATTTACAATTGAGCGAAAATTGTCTAATATTTTTTATTTGAATATTTGTTTATTTACTCAATTATGACTGATAACAAGAATCTTCGATGATTTAGCGACTAGTATATATGGTATAATATATAATCATCTAGTGAACTTTCCGTGTGTGTGTGTGTGTGTGTACGTATAATTGATAACTTATATCATTCAATATATATATATATATATATAAATATTGTTCCTTATTAATATGCCTCAAGGTAATCTTATATTATCTTTCCATTTATACAATAATGCTTTAAAGCATTTCACAATATCTATAATATTATAAAATGACACGATTTTAATGCGCCTATTGCGTACATTCATAATGTAATAATCGATTATGTAAATAACGTAAAGTTGCCAAATATTCCATCATACATTACATTTATAAGAAGTGAACGCTTTATCGATTTATTTAAATATTTTATAATAATATAATATAAAATTTAATATATATATATTTATACGGTGGTTGAGTGAAAACTCGATCGATGATCCATATTGAAATTTGAAATACGGATCTCAATTACCGGTCTCGCGAATTTTGCAAAGTCTTTGTTGTTTTCTGAATCACTATGGAATGCGGTTTTGTCAGTATACCACTGGAAGATGGTCGTGATGATGATGATGATAATAATATTGACGATGACGATGACGATGATCGTTCCGCCGTTGATGATTGTTTCACGCAAAAACCACTTCGATATAAAATCATTATGTTCGCCACGGCACTTCGATAAAATTTCTTAAAATTTTTTAGTCGAAATATTTCAACTTAAATTTTGTAACATTTTTTTTTATATGCATACCGTTTTCTATTTTAACGTTAATCATATCTGTTTTATTTTTATTTATCTTGTTTATATTTTTTTTCCTTACGATTTTTAATGTTCCGATATCATTTTGACAATGCAATGTCCGATAATTTTTCGATTATCTTCAATATCATTGTTTAATTCCATTTGTAAATTATAATAATTTAACTCGCAAACATACAATTTTTAATTGACCTACAATTCTTTGGTAAATTATTTTATTACTGTTTCCTTTTATCGAATGTCTGCCGGTCAGATAGAATACGTAATAGATAGTATTTTGTTACGTTTTCAAATAAACAATATAAAGATTCGTTTCGAACGATTCGCTTTACGGAATTGAATCGTGACTGAACAATAATTTCAGATCGCTAACCCTCGGATTTTTTCGTAATCATGAAAATATCTTCCAGAATGCCATCATACCGGTTTAGTCTCTGGACAAAAATCACCTGTCCTGTCGGTGACAGGTGATCAATGTCCGTCCGTATGTGGTGTTTTTTTTTAAGTTCTATGTATAAAAAATGTCGAGGAATGCTAATCACCATATTTGTAAGCACATTTAATTAATTTATTAACCGGTGTGCTACTCTAAAATACGTAGCCGATCATTAATTCGATGACAATTCAATAACGATATGTCGAATCGAAAGGCTCGTTTAAATCAATATGTGCCGCTCGTTTATTCAAATCGCCGACTAAATTGGCATTTTAGTGATCATATATATTTTTAGGTCGTTAAAAATTACAATAAATCATAATTATGTTCGTATTATATATATATATATATATATATATATATATATATATATATATATATATATATATATATATATATATCAGTGAGTAAAAGCATAAGCGATGATACGGCAAAATAAATACACAATTAAAAATAACATTGAAATCAGATGTTATTTATTTATTAATTTAATGAAACACGAATTTTAAAATATTGAACATATTTGTTAATTTTTTTTTTTTGAGAACTGTACTTTTTGAAAGGTTGTATTGGAAAGCAAAATTCTGTGCAAAACTAGATAATTATCGCCTCATTAATAATATTATATCATTAATTTTGGCTGCGGTGTCATAATGATTAATTGTTAAAGATAATAATAGCGTAACGGATGATCTCTTAAACACTTATTATTTTTATTAGTGAAAAAGGCGACATTAAATATCTAACGAATCGGTTACAATAATTGATTCGCTTTTTATTTACGCCGCATCAAAAATTGATACGCCATTTTGGATTATGGCCGCAGCGAATTAATTACGCGACGATAATTACGATAATTATTTATATTGCATCTATTTGTGAGTGACCCAACACTAATGTATTTTTTTCTATTCCGATAAGGCTGCAACTTCATTCATTACTAGTATTTATATATATATATAATAGTATGTATAGTAAAAAAATACTTCTCGGATATAAGCAGTTCGAAACGTGGTGTGTTTAAAATTTTTGTATTGTGTTTTGTATGTATGGGTATAATATGTATTCTTTCTTGTAATGTGTATGTGTCACATTCCTGAGCCAGTCGGTCCCTCTTTGTGGAAGCCGTTGGATTCCCGGAAACCAGAACCCTCACACTTCAGGGGTGAAACATCGTTCGATAAGGCGAAACTTGGACTGCGCTTCTTACACCTATACATTATGGTTATGCTAGCACTTTAACTACATATATTTTTGTGATGTTGCACCTTCAGGGGCTGTCGAGTTGTACATTTAAACAACACGTTTGATATTTTGCGTTTTTATTATCATTATAAATAATTTTAAGTTGTTCATAAAATCAAACACTATATCAAGTTCGTTTTGCTTTGTGCGTAATGTTTTTTTTTTAACTCGGACACGAGTTGAAATCATGAAAAACATTAATAATATTTGGAATGCAATTTTAGCAACCCTGAAAAAAGTTTACCTGTGCTGTGCAGACGGGCGTCACCTATATATAATATGTACCCACCGCCGGCGCTTCACAATACTTAACCTGGGGTCGTCACCCCATCCATTCCATGCACATTTCTGACTGAAATATTTTACATATTTTAATATTTTTCAACACATCTCTCAAAATCATATATATATATATATATATATATATATGTAAGCGTGTGATGCATTTATTTATTTATCGACGAATATACTATGTAGTTTGTTTCTCTTTCCTGTGTAACTATGCGGACACAATGGCACATCTGAGACTAAACAACTATTGTGTATTTGTTGGTCCTGTCTCCGAACTGTTGTCTTCAGAAGTCGACATGAACCGCTCGTTCTGTTTACTAATAAAATAAACATTTTTTTTTCTAAAACGTAGTCGCCTCCTCCCACCGTGTTTCGATATCTCGGACGAATTCGACTCTTTGGAAATAAACAGTTCTTTGTGTGAAAAATCAAATTTGCTCTTAAAAATGATCTCATAGTAGTAAAAAGCGTCTTTTTTTTGTTCAATGAGCAGAGGTGTTAAAAACATTCTTTTCGCGGAACGCGTCAAAAACGACATAATGAAGTCATAGTATGAAATGTGTACCCCTTCGCGTTGAATTCCGTTCCGTAAACTTGACAGACCACTAAAATGATCATAAATTTAATTTATGGCTCGTAACGTCGCCAACACGAACACAAAAAATACATGCATAAGTCATAAATGACGTGTGCGCCTTGTCTATCATAGTCCTTTTATTGGGTTTCCTCGATGAATTATTAAGTATTCTATTCGATCAAACCCTGCATGTTTCGCTCTATTACAAATTACATTTTTACATTAATTTATTATATATTAACTAAATAAAAGTATTCACGTGTTCATATTATTATATATTTTATCACTATGTTTGTGAATGAAGTTTCAATGGTAACAGTAGTCAATAAATTCTTATCAAAAATTCACTTTGTTACCGATGCCAATTTATTCTTTTTCTTATCTTCGTCATGATATTATCTTGATTTTACTGTAGAGTGTCTACTATTTTTATTCGAGTGTAACATTTTTTTTTTTTTATAATAGATAATTTATTATATAGCAGTGAAATTAAACGTATTGAAATGCAGCTTCGTAAGAATGGAACATTTTGTAAGAAATTCGTACGCCTTTCTATTATCCAGTTCCTCGATATTCAGATATGTGGTCTCTTTAAGCCGAGCTTATCTCCACAATTGGATTGCAAGAATGCAGTTTCCCATTCAATTACCGTCTCAAAAAACAGGGGGATGCGCATACACACATTCGATAAAATTTATATATATATAGATATGCCATGTTCCGAAAATGTATGATATCGCATTATCACTAGAGAGATGTAATTTTATCCTTTCTTGATCCTGTAATCTCCATACAGACACACAAACAAAATGTATAGGGAATTTTGCGATTCGACCACGATATTATTTATAACCCGGCGATTGTGCATACATGTGCACTTGACCGTGGGAACGACGGTCGCATTCCTCGAAAACGGGTTCGAATCCTGCAAGACAGACGAGTGGAATCCGCCCCCGCGAATAATAAGACCGAACCCAACACCACAATGTACCTTTATATATTAGCAGTTCCCTTTTAAAATAGTAATTATATTTTACAAAAAATACATACACACACACACACACACACACACGAAATCACTCTATAATTACGTACATATATAACGACATTTACTGAATTTATAATTCCCATAGTGTGCGATTTGTTTTAATAATATTATTCAACGTTTATTTTAGTAGCATTATTGTTGAGGCTGTCGACGATCGAATTTCTTAGTCATCTTCATTTAAAATAATGATCGTAATCGATAATGACTTAATTTTATTGGCTCTGAGATGTCTGGTATTTGAAAAATCGGTCGTAATGCGCCGTAAATTATCACAAAGAAAATTATAATGAAAAAGCGGCGCGCGTCTGGATTATCCGCATCTAAAACGAGTTAACAGGAAATTAACGCTTTTTTCTCAGAAACGTCGAGTCGGCTTTTTTCTTTGCCTTTCCCAATAAAAGCAAAAAAGAGCACATTTTAGGTTATCCGTAGGAAATGCTAATTTTGGATATTGTCTAAAAACATTCGTTTTATTATTGCATGAAATTTTGCTTCGATCGTAGCTTTTATTTAACGAGACTATAAAGCTTGCTTTGCCTAAAATTCTAGTACAAAATGTAATCCTTCTTTGTAATATTTTTTGTGTGTTTCGAAAAGATCAATGACACTTTTTAGATCGATTGTTGTATTTGCCACCTTTGTCATATTATTTGTAATAAAAAAGATTATCATTATATGACTGGACGTATTGCTCAATTATGGTTTTTTTATTTGTTAAAATATATCTCAATGCTTGAAATATAATTGTCGTATGTACCGGCCGTACAAAACCGGGAACCGAGTCTCTTCCTTATATGAAAAGACTTGATGAATTGTTCAAATACACGATAACGAACACGATTCAAAGTCTAGACGTCGAGACCAGTTCTCGTAAAATATTTTATAATGAAATAAAAAACGACATGTATAATTGGAACAAAAAAAAATATTTAAAAATGCACTTTTTGCGTCACGTTGATTTTGAATAATTCGACAGTATTCAAATTGCGAAATCTTTCGAAGCCACGCATTCATTAATATTTTTTAATCGCATCGGTTTATTCGTGAAATTTCAATATATAATTACTATAAATGGTAAATGCAACAACATTGTATTGACCATTATTTATCAAAGAATAATTAAGGCGAGTTCAATAATGGTAACGATGCATATTATAGTTGGTACATAAAATAAACAGCTGCATTTGCAGTCAAGTTTATAATATTGAAAGAGAAAGAGAGAACCGAATAAAGCCAACAATACTAAAATGGCGGTGGGCGTGTCGAGTTCACAACGAATGAGGATATATTTCAGATGAAAGATATATTAAAACGGTCACTAGTTTGCATAATCGAACGGCAAGAAACAAAAGGTCGAATTCCCAATGCATGTACGTCACACGATATAGACGGCACATAAAAATCGGCAACGTAATTATAATGATAACGATGAATCATCGGACGGTGAAGCCTTCGAAAACGGAAAATGCCCGGGATATTTATTGCATTATACCAAATTGCCTTCGGCTTCGTGGGTTCTCATCGAGCACATTCCTTAAAAATCTCTCGGAGGGTTCTTCACTCATCTTTTCATTATGCTATTAATATATCTACTATTCAAAATGTTGTGAAAATTAATTGGATCATACATTGTTACGCCGATAGTGTTGACTTTATCAATCTTCTACCGTTAGAGAATGTATAGCAAGTAAAATACGAATATTACTATATATATGATGGTAAGCATATTTTTTTATATAGTACGACTCAAATTACGGATTTACTTTGTGCACATCTCTCTCATTCAGCATATACGTCTAGTTCTTTTAACAAATTGCCTTGCAATAATTTACCGACGACCATAATTCACGCTTGAATATTTTTGAACGCCGGGGTAAAGAGATCCTTCTTTGTGCGTTGCTGTGCGAGTTTCAGGCCTCTCAAACTGCAATCCGAGAACGCACTCAAAATTATCCCTTTACCTTATTTATGTTACGGTTTCTTATTTACATGTATAATCATTTTTTTTAAATAATATATAAAATTTTATATACAAACTTTTGCATAACCATATAAAAGCAATGTATAAATTTCAATTTTTATAATATATAGTTAGTTGTACTAATTAAAAAGTAAATGTTTTGTGACAATTATAAAATCAAAAAAAAAAAAAAAAAAAGATTGCCAAAATTTTTTTTTTGAATATCCCTGTTTAGAAGGTAGTGTTGAGATACCACTTCTCTTATATACGATTCATTTTTAAGTAATTAACCCAGCATGCTCGCTCATCTGAAGACGAAACATTTTACATCTAAATTAACACTAGCCTGCTTTTAAAACACACGTTTAGATCTAATATTTTAACACATAATGTGGCACGGTATTCTTTATTTTTATAAAAAAAAAAGTCACTAACGAATTACCGTTTTGTCCTTTTTATTCTTCTCGTCTAAAAATATGCACACTTTATCTTAATTTCGACACATTATCAAAAAAATCGTTTTTTAAATATCATTATATTTTTTAATGGATATTTTTCATTTAATCGTTAAATTTTCGCATAATTTATTATTAGTATCTTTTGATTTTTAAGTAAGACTTAAAACCATAATGTTTATTGGATCAAATGGTAGAAAATCGCATTAAATAAAGAATAAATTTAAAAATTCTTTTTTCGACAAACAAATAACTTCAGAATTCAAACTAATAATTTGATATATTTTGAAGAAGCGATTTACACAAATTATTTAAGAATTATTTTTGACTAGAAGCGTTTTATAATAGTTTCATTGAAATACGTTTTCTCGCATTTCTTTTATATATTTGTAAATGTTTTCTGAAATTATCCACTTTAATAAATAAAATTCTCGTATTCTTAAATACCTGTCTTTACCTATTTTTTTCAACCATATTCCGTTTTCTCTTTAAGATTTTTAATGAGACATTTTTTCTTCTTTTTGAAGATCTATTCGTACTGATTCGTTGTAAGAATGTCACCATATCGACGAAATGGTGCAGGTATATTTCGGTGAAAGCTCATTCCGAGCTAATTGCCTTTCATCAACTTCCAAGAAAACGATTTTGTGATTAAAGAAAAATTGTACACGTTTCATAGTAACTTTTCTGATATAAAATATACCATAAATAACAAATACTATATGAGTCAAATAACAATCCTATATTTTTGAAATTGAAATAGACGACGACATTATCCGTTTATTCGTACCGGTTAAGTGACCGTAGTATTATTCGCATTTAATTAAAATGATAAGCCGTAGAACAATGGTCGTCCTATACTAAGAATATATATATATATATATATATATATATATATATATATATATATATATATATATATATATATATATTCATCATTTTTTTGACCCCTTCATCTCATGCAATCTAATTATTATGTAGTGTTTAATATCTATTATTGAAAGTAAATCCACGATCGGTCATATTAAATTCAATTGGTAATCGTTGTCAGTGTGTGATGATTATTTTTTTTTTGTGTAAAAATCATGAATATAACGGAGCTTTTTAATCCTGCTGAAAATAGTTTTAGTACGCGGTTTAAATTGAAACTTTTTAGTTAGAATTTTACCCCCTTTTCGGGGACTATTGTCAAAAATGCATTATACCTACTGTCATAGATTATTTCGCTTTTTGTATGACCCGCATGTAATCCCTAAATTAAATTAGAATTTTGGAACACCATTTTCTAAATTTATTTTTCAGCGTGTTCGATAATGTAAATCGTTACTAGAAATAAAAATAATTTATGTATTCTGAATCGTATTATTTTTGTCTGTCAAAAGAGTTTTTATTTCACTTCTTTAGTAGCTATAAGTCTGTCAAACGGATTACACAAGAAAAGGGTTAATGCTTCAATCAGTTGTTTCTTTTATTCGGTTTAATCTATCTGCTGACAAACAACTGCTGTTTTTTTTTTATTTCTCAAATGTTAATGGAGATTTTTTCTTGCTTAATTATACTAAACGTACATTTTGACATGTTAATATACGTGGATAATTATTGGGATTTAATCCGGCTTAATGATATCTTTTATTTGTTTCAGGAGGTGTACTTTATTATTTTTGCATATTCATTTTCGTCAATAATAGCCGAGTATAATTTATAAGTGAATTTACTAAAGTTTCCGCCTTCAATAGTAAAATAAAAACGGACTATTCGTTATCCTCTTAGGTAGTTGTCTAAAGCGGAGCAATATTTTGATTAAAAAATATTATACTTCCATCTTAAACAGATGTACTTTGTGAAGAAGTAGATCATTAGTGAATCATATTATCTGCTCTTCTTTATTCCATATTCACGTTATTGAATTTTTTGCTCTCATCATTAATTTACAACTCGTGTTAATACCTATGTGCAATATTATATTGCCATGAGAAAATTTCTTAATAATAATAAAGTCATTATTCAAATAGTGGAATCGCGGCTATTTTAGCCTAACCTGCGAAGCCAACAGTTTGGGCATTATTAATCCCGATTATTGTCCTAAAAGTGTATTGTAGCATCGAATGCGCTTCACTATTGTATTTTCGTGGGATATGCTTACGATTTATTACGTTTCATTATTTATCCATCCATTCTAATAACGATATCTCAGCGATACGGTTCAATTGAGGAAGCCGTTGTGGAGAGCGCTCTATCGTCATAATTTATTTGTCACCATACGTCAATCACGCATATATTCATCTTTTTTTTCCTTCATCATATATCAATTTAAAACCTCGCCCTTTGACGAATCATCCACACTCACATATATATATATATATATATATATATATATATATATATATATATATATATATATTATATATATTGGTTAGTTTTAACCGACCCGTTGTTCACGCTTCCGCAAAACGCGTTTAGCATATGCCGGGTCGATATTTATTTATTAGAATAAATAATTCGAATTAGCAAACATTCTAGTCGGCAGCATTTCAATTCCGAGTTTTCCAGTTTCGTCGATCGATACTATTATTGGTCTTACCCTAAATAGTAATAGCGTTCCGAGCTCTCGGATTTCAATTTCACTTCCTGCAAATAAATCTATATATTCAATAATTGAATTCGATTCTCATCGTTGAAATTACTTTTTAACCGTTTCCATAACCGTGACGGAACGGGAATGAGAGAGAACAAATATGAACCGGTATCCAATATCGACCATCATCTCGTAGCACCTGACGTAAAGTGCTGCATCAGAATGGATCAAATGCTTGTTTTGGTCTTCTCAGTAACGTCTCACGAGGTCCTCTCAACTAAAAATCGCAATCGCTTAGTGATTAGTGAATCGCAACAGTTTAGTTTGAAAAAAAAACGAATCGATCGCGGAAATATTGAATCGATTCTTTGAAGTTCGCAAAAGTTAGGAAACTGCAATTTTTTATAATATTTTACACTTTTATCCACACTTGAAAATGTGAAAAATGTTTTTTTTTCGACAATAGTAATTCTTAAAATGGGACAATATAATTTTTTAAGGACCGCGACGTTATAGTTGGCGACAGATGCTGGACCGCATTCCCCATTCGAGCGTTGCACCCATTTATCTCGCTTCATCCCAAACCAAGACCTCTCTTCCTCTCTGTTTGTTCTGGCTCATCCATTTTTTAATATTATTACTATACGTGTCAGTTTGTCTGCATGTGCGTGTGTAACTTCTCTCTCTCTCTCTATTTTTTTTATTTATTCCATTTTATTTAGCATTCCCGGCCACACAGCTCGCGTGTGATACCTGTTGCGGCCACCTTTCAATTGTACTACCCGCCCCAGGAACTCGAAGCATCGTCCACCGACGTGGTCCTTTCGAATTATTGTATAATAAAATCGACTTGTTTATTTATTTTTCCATTTTTATACATCTGTTAACGGTATAACGCATACATCATATTTTTCAAAGAATTCCACACGCCATTTATATATATATATATATATATATATATATATATATATATATATATATATAATATAGGTATATTGCATTATTTTATAAATGCACTTTTTAATCAACTAATTTAAAAATATTGGGAAAATAAAATGAAGAGTTAGAAAGTTTGTGCTGTATGTAACGTGACTGTTATTTATAAAGTTGATATTGATAATTTATTAGATTGCGGTTAATAATGATTAATTTCATCAAAATTGTGTGTGTGATATTTTTATTACATTTAGACTAAAACTTGAATATTTTATTCAAAAACTTTGTTTTACTTAAACTGAATCGTGAAGTATGTATTTACAAGTCGAACTAATTTATGAAGTCTTTTTTTTTTGCAAATATCAGTTGTTAGAAATCTATATTTTCCGAACCCCTCTATATATTTGTGAACGACGATGTGTGATGTCCGACCAACATATGGGTTATATATTTGTCGTATTTACCATCCATTATTTTACTTCATAACTCCCGAACTACCCTCCGTAAAAGCGGCAAATCGATTTGTGCCGCACAATATTTGCGTCATCGCATCCCTCGATTTACGCCGTCTATTCATTCACTTTATTATCTGTTTTTACTTTTTTTTCACCTCAAATCTTCACCATAGCGGTGCGCGCGCGCCTTACAATGACGTTAATGGCATTATTCTACCAAACTATTTATGTTTTTATTGGTCCTTTAGGAAAGCTCGTTCGTGTGTATGTTTGGATGTCTAATGCAAGAGCGGGCATTCGTATACACGCACCGTTCTTTTCGTGCCTTCATTGAAACCAGAAAAATAGTAATAAAAAAGCCCAACCCTTCTCAACGGCACGGCTAGATGACTCAATTATATACGAATATGTGTACGAGTATCTCTTATTTTGATTGCTCTCTTTGATATATAGTGATTCTGTTTGCTCGAATCTCCATTCTCAGCGGTCGCTTCGTTGAAAGGAAATGACTCATTCTTCTGGAGTGACGAGGAAATTTTCATTTTAATTCAATACCGTCTGAAATAAATAAATAAATGAAAATTGACATTAGATGAGGTATTGATCAAAATTTGTACCAACCGGAATACATCTTTTACGTTTTAGTCATTTTTACTCCAAATACTTGTCTATGGTAAGTGGTTTGTGTTGAATTCGCATATCACAGAATAATGCTTAAATATGCGCGTTTATAAAATCAAAGCTATTTTATTGTCCAATTTTACACAACATATAAATCGATATGTAGCGAAACGAGTGTCCGCGAATGGTCATCGTCTCATTTCGTCCAGTCTATTAATAAGACTCGGAACACGGTGACAAGATGAACAGGTATATTGAGAACTCGATTTCAAATAATTATTTATCAGACTCACCTTCCCATTAAAGTTTTATTCGAAGGTGTTTTATTAGATTTCCTTTTATTCCCATTACGAGATATACCATAGAAGTTGTCCCGGTGTGGCCTCCTGAATTTTGATGAGATACTCAATCAAGTTGCTCCAGTCATTATCCCACATTTTTTTCCACTTCTTTAAGCCCAGTTTTTATCTGCTCTTTTATATTAATGTCTTCGACTTGATGAGAGATATGCGTATTATTTATTAATGTTATTATGATTCATCACCATTATATACATCTCTTCGTTTAAAATTATATCATCAGTATTAGAAATGAAATGTTGATAACAATATTTATTATCTCGACACTTGCTTTAACTTTCTGAGAATAAGTTGGTTTACCTTATTACACATAATTTGCGCATGTCGTGTATTTACTAAATTTGAAATCGAGCCACTCAACTAATACGAAAATTTTAAATATGTTTTAAAAGATACAAAAAAAACAGCGTTAACATTATTTCAATAACCCTGATGATGTCGACGTCCATTGTAGATCTTTGAGTGCGTTAACATTTAATTATCTTTTTTTTAAAACGGTTCTGAGACAGAATCTTGGTAGATTTGCGATTACGGTCAGGTTTTTACGTCGTTCAAAACCCACACATTTCGCTAATTTATCATCGTTAATAATAGGGTTTGCGCTCGAATAATGTTCACATTTGCGTTTTATTATATTTTTTAACGATTTAACTATTAATTTGCCAATTAAAATATAGCACGTTTATTTATTTATTTTTTTTTACTTCATCACATATACAAAATAAGTTTCGATAAATAATTATTATGATATATAAAATGTTATAAATTTGTTCATTTCTCTATGATTTTATTGCAGATTTTTGTAATGCTCAAACGCAATTCTAAAGTGTTTTTTCTTTTTTTTTCATATATATATATATATATATATATATATATATATATATATTGATTAAATCGTTGCATCATGCATGAGCGGCACGTTTGGTGAACCCACGCAAACCAACGACGCCCCCCTTTCCAGGTTCGAATCCCGGTTTTGTAACTTCTTGATTTTTTCGCCCACACAATTGTCGAAACGATAGAATTGCGTTAATTTAAATTACAAGTTACTAAATGTGAACTCTGAATTGCGCTATTTGTTATAAAGAAAACGCACGATTTAACGTTTAACGTTCGATTGAATTTTTCGCTCTTTCTATTAAATATTTAATCGAAGCGTATTGTCGCCGAACAGTATATAGTTAGTTCATCGTAATTAAGCTTTAACAACAACATACGAGTGCGTTTTTTTGTCTGCTGCAATATGAGGAGGCGACTGCCCAGGGGCGACGATACGAGAACAATCTGAGATTCTCGTCTCGCCTCTCGTCATTATCTCGGCACTTGGACCTTCTCTTTTGCTCGCGTCCGCTTTTTTCTTTCCATTCATCTTATCCTCTCTCCTCATCGTCCATATACTGGTTATGGAATGTTGGCCCGTCCAGATGATCTTGCATTTGCAGCGAAATCTCTCCTTTCGAGAACCGTGAAACTCAGATTCGAGGCTCGTCTCACCTGCATCCGCCAAATTGTGTTCGCCGGACATTCTTACCGATGTTTCCATATTCCTTTTCAATTTTAAAATATTAATTTCATTGAATAGATTACATACGCTTTATAATAATATACAATATATAAAGAGAATTGATTAAACAATTCCGATTCCGTGTTTCCATAAATATGAATCCATATATTTTATTTATAACGACAATAAAAAAGCAGATTCTATTCGACAAACGAAATTATCGAATACGATAATCGAAGCATCGTTTCCAATCAGAGATCCGTATTTATTTATAACAAATATGCATCAATTGATTGTTGGAAATAGAGCTATTAATTCAACTATCGTGCTTGTAATACACGAAATTTTATTTTAATATCGTGTCTAACTGGTTTTGCCCATCGCTTTTTTATGGATATATTTTATTATTATTAAATATGTACATATTGACATATAATATCATTCATGTGTAGTTAATGATATTTATATTTGTAATTAAAAAATGATATATATATATATATATATATATATATATATATATATATATAAATCATAACTCAGGTCTTCACATAATACTTAATATTTGTTTGAATAAATATTATATTGAAAAAAGTAAAAAGTATCGATCGATCGATTGAGTGTTTTTGAGAACTTTGTATGCATACGCTTTTGAAATAGATTTGTAACTCGTCCGCATGTTCCAGTTATTCAACTCGAGATGGAATATTTCTTCGATCTTACGCTACTTTCTTATAACCCACATAGTAATTTATTTTCATACATTGTGTATGTGAATTTAATTTGAACGAAATTAGGGCATGCATCGAGCGTAGCAATTGTAAATTGATTGATAAAACAGTCATCGGTCGATTTGATGCGTTTTCCATACACGAATTATAATATCATACATCGACTATATTCTCAGAAGTGAAATACTTAAAAATGGAGAGGGCGAATAAAAGGAACCGCCTTACTATTGAATAAAAACTAATAAAATATCGTGTTTTTCGAATTTGTGGCCGTATCGCTGCATCTTTTTTTTATTTATAATATTTGCGGAAGCCTCCTACGCGAGCCGCACTTTGAGGAGTTGTTCGCGAGAGGACAAAACCGCAGAACAAAACCACGGCGATTAGTCGCCTCTGCCCGTTATTAACTCTGCGGTTCTTGTTTCTTCTATAGTTTTCACGTGAATTCTGAGACAATGCGTCAACGTCATATTTTTTACTAACCGCACTTTATATGCATATAAATAGTACATTTCTTCATTATTTATTACCGAGTGATATAACTAAACGATTTTAATTATCATTGTGTCCAAAATTTTCATTATAACATTGAACATGTTGTACTTGTCAGTAATGCAAAGTTTTTAATTAACATTACATATATAAAATCATCAAAAAAAAAAATATATATATATATATATATATGTATATATATATACCATATATATGTATATATATATACCATATATATGCTCTATAACGACTATCGTTATAGAGCAATTTGTTCCCAAAAAGAGAAAACAGGCTTGAGGTTTTCATTTCTTATTGCCGTAATAGGTAATTTAAGTGGAAAATCCTGTCACGAAAATTTACATCGCGAAAGCATTTCAGCTTTCGTTGTTATGAAATTTTCGTAATGAAAATGTCTCGTGTATTAAATAAATATATTTGCGAATTTGTATAATTGAATTTCATTTTATCAACAAGTATTATGAAAACGTCGCCTTTTACATTGATAATTTTATTATGAAATTTGCATTTTAGCGATAAATAAAATAATTACTCATATTCTTATAAATAGATTTTGCTTACTGAAAAAAAGATAGTGTCCGCGAATTGAATTTTCATCGTGCGTATTTATTTGAAATCATCTGTCTTCTTTACTTTTACTTATAATATTATATACAATTCACGATTTCATCCATGCGTACATTCAGTTAACATTTTACACACACACACACACATAATATTTATTATATCAATAATAAATGTTTATTGTACATCAAAGTGATGTTAAAAAATAAAAATAGACGATAATAATATATATTTTCACAATTGGTATGTTTTTATAATGAATTAGTTTAGTTCTTTGATGTTGTACGATATTTATGCATTTATTGAACAGTTTATACGTGTTAGGTGTTAAGATAAAAAAAAAACAGCAAAAAGGATTGAAAAACGGAACAATTTCGTCGGTTCGTTTCGAACGATTATTACCGATATCCATCAGCGATATTCTTATTACGACTTTTTTGTACTCTCGCTCCAAAAATATTTAATGAACATTTCCATCGATTACATCGAGACGATGACACTCGATCAAAGATGTTCAAATTCCAAAGTGTCGATGATGTCTCGTGGGCGAACTCGGAGACCACCGGAAAGCGTTCACTTCGATTGCTACATAAAAATTCTTCGATCAATAACTATTTTATAAAAATATTTAAATATCGATCCGTAAAATTACTCTATTTCTTTCCAATAAAAATACTGTCTAATTTTCTTATTGATATTTTTATTAATTATTATTTACTTCTTCGGTATTGTTCGTGCATTAAGATTCTTAAATTACATTATTATCGTTCAACGTATAATTTCAACTAGCGCTTTGTCCGACGCTTTGAATTATTAATGCAATATGCTCTCATCATGACGGTTTTTAGAAATTTTAATACATATATAGTACTTCTGAGAAACATCTAATAGACGCCTCCTTGACTATTGAGAGATTTTCATGTGACGCATACTATATATTCTTAAAATTATTTTTATACGACTCGTTCATATGTATTCCATTGTTAATTATACGCCTCTATTAATATTCATTAATACTTTTTACTTGATATTTCAAAACTATTCTACTTCAGTTTAATGTTGTATTTACAATAATCATTCAATTTAATTATCGAACATGTTAAAGTCTTCAACTAAAAAAATTGATTATGCAAGACATCCACAATAGATCCTCACTGAAAAATCTATAGCGAAAATTGTTCACGAGTATAAAGAAACTGCATATTTATAATATCGTAAAAAAAGCATAATAAAAAGTATTACATTTATAAGCAAAAAATGCTTAAAATTACTCATTTTCAAAATCGGCATATTGCAATCAGCGTAACGACCAACATGTAGTGCATCATCGCTTAATTTTGGAACTGTTTTTTGTCGTTATTTGTTTGTAACGCGAATTATTCGGATACATGGATTCTGCGAATCGTAAAAAAAGCTCTGATTTGTTTTTGAACACAATTTCTAAAGATGCAAAATTTATTTAACTTACAACTACTTTCATATAATACCATTTTACTACAAAAATATTCTCACAATGACAACTGAAAATCTTTCTTTAATTTTCAGTCATATTTTTGTACAAGAAATAAAAACGTCAGTACAACCGGTATTTCTGGATGTAAAAATTTACGCTGCAACCTCTTCAAAATTATTAATCAAAGATATAAAATTAATTTTCGTTTGTATGAATCCAGTTTTCTTCTTGGTGAATCTGTTACATAAAAAAATAGCAAGTTTGAAACTTGTCATACAGTCGCAACGTGCAAAAGTTCGAACTGATTAAATTTCAAAGTAATTTCTTAATTCGATTCCGTTCACTCGGTCCATTGTGATCGCAGCCTTAACATTCGTCCTCGAGACTAATTTGTCGAATTAGCGACTTTTTCAAATGCACACGCGAAAATTTTTCAAGCTCGACGCTTTTATTCTCGAACCGATCGCCGAGTTTAAAGACCTCTGCCATTTACGACAAATATTTGCCGAGATGACAAAAAATAAAAATAAATAAATAAACTAATTTATTATATAAACTTATTGTACGAGTAGCGTATTAACGCTCCGCGTGAATACATTAAAATTAATATTATTATCAAACAATAATTATTGTTATTGTATACACGAATAGTCCTGATCACAGATCCCCGAGGCTCTCCCAAAATGTTACCGACCATAATATTAAATGTGTGTGTGTGTGTGTGTAATTATGGTACATTTTTTATACAAGTTTATATGAGTTTGTCTGTCAGTATTGGTTGTTTTCGTGGTGCTTTGTTGGTGGTCCATGGATACGGTTATTTATTATTGTAATTGTCGTACACGTGTTCCCGTGGTATGCTTTTATAGAAAAACTTTTTAAAATTACTTAACATCGATCCATTAACAACATCATCATCATCATCGTCGTCGTACCTTTGGCTTCCACTAATTTATATTACATTAATATTATAATGCAAGGCATATTATTTTCGTTTTTAGACTTCAATTCGTTCAGTTGAAACTTGTAGACGCGTATCAACATATTCGTTGATTACCATATATAATAATTGTATATTTTATTGATTAAACTTTTTATATATAAATTTATTCAATTATTGCTAAAATAATATTGAAATGGCATAAAATTCATCATGATACTTATTGAAAAAGGCAAGACAAGTGAAATTTGAATAGTTGAATAAACAGCATAACTGTCAAAAATATAAACAACGGGAATTATATATGATCACTTATTACAGCATATATTAAGGTACGTATTTTTTTTTAGAAATATCGTAATTTTTATTCGCAGTCCGAAAAGGGTAGAGAACTGTTAAGAAAAGCAACAGCTGTCGAACAGTAGACGCACTTATATTTGCCACATGTGGTTAACACGTATGAAATATTATTTATTTTTCATTCGCATTTCGCGATCTAAACCGTAAGGAATTGTTCTCGAGTTGTGCGCATACCATTTCGTTACCCGGAATCGAAGCGGTTAAAATGAATGATAACATAAAAAAATGGCATATGACCCGATTGATCGTCTCATTCCAACTACTGACGATGTTTTTATCTCAGTCAGATAAGATCTGTGGCGCGTGCTTTTGTGTGTGTGTGTGGGAGGATCGCAAAAATATGCATACAAAAACATTTTTATATATTCATCGATTGTAAGTTTTAATCGACCTTCGTGTTTAATTTTCAATAGACGTCGATGAGATCACAAAATCGAGTGTGATGCTCATCATAAAAAAGAAATATCGAATGCGCGCACATGGAAAAAAACTCGTGTCCAATCATGAAGATATGTTTCGCGAAATGAGTGAAGACAGACAAAACGAGCACATCACAACTATATCTCTCCATCGCGTTAAACTATTTTAAAGTTTAAAAATCTTTATAGCGTCGATAGGAATTAAATCTGAAATTTACAACTTGATTTTTTATTCGTGGCGCCGCGATAACTTGTCGCCGAATAGGCAGTTCTTTGTCTGCATACATTTTATTTATATTAAGACGGATCTTATTGTCATTCTTTTCTCCATCTCATCTTGCATTCAAATGGCACATATAAGCAGTTCTAAAATATTCCAAAATGACGCTTGCATACTAAAGATTAAAATAAAAGTGAGCTCTCGCAGCGGCGTTTTATTGTTGAAATATCGTATATTATACATGTATAACAATACGAGTGTATGCTTATGAATTGTGTAAATTGAATATGGCATATCAATCGATTCTAATTCAAAAGCCTTTTGAATATAAAAATACTTTATAAATCGTTGTGACACAAACATGTCCCAATTATAATTTTGAGTGACATTTCTCAATGATATGTCGTCGATTGGAATCGTTTTGATGTGCCATTTAAATTGCTCCGTCGAGTTAACCTTTTCTCGTCTGATGGACCAATATTTTAATATGATGGATTTATTGTGTTGCTTCAATATCGTAAAAAAATACATATATATATATATATATATATATATATATATATATATATATTGTATATGTATATGTTAGTATTTTTTTAACTTCAACTCATATATGTAAACCTCTTTTTCTCTAATGATTTTAAACAATTTCGTGAAAAATTAATCGTGGCAAATTTATACTAAAAATCTACCGTTTTATTCTGAGACGACCTGAATCGACATTACACCATATCATAGCTAATCTTATCCATTCAAAATCGTGCAGGCCTCGCGTATTATATTTCCAAGTGATATTTTTTTACGACATAGACCATGTTAAAAATGATAATAAAAAAATAAATGTTTGTGTTGCGATGAAGGTGTTTCATGGGATTTTCGGATTTATTTATTTATTGCTCTCAGGTAGTGGAAGCACAAAGAAGGAAAAAAAGGCAGACGAAGCCAACGAGAACTAATAACGGTGAATCGCAGCAGCTGAGACAGAGACGCCTTTTTCCATAGATAGCAGACTATAGATAAGGCAGATCAAAGGGCCGACATGTACAAACCGACTCACCTTTATTCCAAAGAACGCATAATTGTGAGAACATCATGTCTTCATGCGAGATATGCTTTTTGATTCGATCGCAAAATGTCGTGTTTCTCCGCCTCCTCTTCGTATTTTATACTATAATATATTAATTAAACTGATCTACCTTTTTATTCAATTGAAGTTTCCACTGCAAACATACATTTTATATTAAGGAGTTTTTATGTATTTTTTTTTCATCTGTCGATATTAATTGCTATAGATAAAAATAATATAAATCGAATCTGAATATTCCATTTGTTGCTAATACATATTTCTATCGGTTATCCAAACAACTCATCCGGTTGCCGCTTAATGCAAACATTCGCACTTCTTCATGTTTACGTTACAACTAACTATTCATACGTATTATTATCTTTAGCACTAAATTATAGAGTCAACATGCGCTCAACAATTTCACTATTTACTATTGCTTTTACTATTATAATTACAACGGGCGCTCGCACGTCTAATGACTCGTTAATGCTCGGATCTTATTCGGCGGCCGTATCTTTAACTATCTACAAATGAGTCGGTAAATGTTAAAAGACTTTTTATCATCATATTTTATAACGACGACTGTTATATAGTATTCACGGGTTTCTTTTCTTCTTTCTTCTTCCGTCTCTTATCGTCGATTGTCATGACGAGACTCTTATTTAGGCCGCCGTGTTTACCGTTGAAAAACACATTTTTAATTCTTCGCTGCAAACATTATAAATTTTAACCTTCTTTGTTTGACAATGGCGGTTCACTTTTGCTTCCCATTTGTACCGTACCGCTTTGGTAAAATATATTTACGTGTTTAATCTCAAATATACCCTTTAACTCGAGTGCTAATTTAGAACTTGATGCCGTAAAAAAGCAAATATTCGGGGATGTTAACCTTAAAAGAATAAAGACATAAGTAATCCAATCGATTCGTCTCGAGTTTTTTTTTTAATAAAAATCGTAATGAACATTTAAAATTTATTTAATTTTATTGAACGTTTAACAATGATAAATTAAGTAAGCCGCGTTATCTAACGGGCCCTTATAATCAATATTTTTTACTGTCAATCGTAAACATCTTTATGACTTAACGGTTAATCCTTAACGATAACATTCGTAATGCTCAACTACTGTTATGATATGACATTGTTATAAATAATATTTATTAACTCATCATATATTATTGTTATTGGCAATTTTGTTTGTAAATTGTTCGCTGTTATTATTATGACAAACATCTGCTTGTAGAATTTATCCATGCTTAAAGCGTAGCGATTTATTAAATTATAATAATTTTAGTATCGTTAAAACTTAGCCTTATTAATTTTCATGTGTTAAATACACTCATTTTGATATCACTTTAACATTTTCATTGTAAAATTTTCTTCTGATAACTTCTTGACATGCTTATTATTCATTTAATGTTTACATTCTCTGAAAATAATATTAATTATCATATAAATCTTTTAGAATAAATTTTGCGTGTACGTATATAATATATTGATTAAAAAAATGTTCACATCAAAGGGCAATACTCAAATTTGCATTTTTCCGCTCTGTCGCTCTAAAAGTGGTCGTTAGTGAACGAAGAAGGGCTTTTAGTTCTAATTCAATATCCTGTTTCGTCAGACTTTGAGTCCTCTCCATCGAAAAACCCTTCGAGATGAAAACGAGGGTTCCACGATCTCAACTAATAAAGTACTTATAACTAAACACGTATGTACATGTCGCAACATTAACACAAACAATATAACAGTTTTAAACATTTTTATATAGTTTTTGAGTCTATCCTGCAAGCAAGGTGAAATTGTCATTTAAAACTCCCGGGCATTAGGAAGGCAGGTAAATTGTAATTTTTTTCCTAGGTTGGTAGGACTTACTAAAGTCTGTTTGTTAAAAAATTTAAATCATCTCCGAGTTACACGTGTTCTTACAACTCTTGGTTCATCCATCACGATAATGCACCATGTCATACTGCATTGGTTCTTCGCGACTTTTTTGCTAATTACTCGATTCGTATTGTTCCGCAACCACCGTATTCATTTGATTTGGCTCCGTGCGACTTCCGGCTATTCAGTAAACTCAAAAGGCCAATGCGGAAACGCCGTTTTGACACGATTAAGGAGATGAACGCCGAATCGAAGAAGGTCTTGAAGGCTATACCGGAAAAGAACTATTCCGACTGTTTCGAGGACTGGAAAAAACGTTGGCAAAAGTGCGTTTTATCGGACTGGGATTATTTTAAAGGGGATGAAATTCACCTTACTTTTTGGTCACAGTATCATATCGTTAATTTCCCTTCGTCTATCGAATTGTAATTGTTATTAGTATTGTATTGTGTTGTTTTTGTTCCCTTCCGACTCATTTGTTTCGGCGATCAAACAACCTACTGTATATAATATTATATTATATAATACATCATATTTCTTTTCCTTTTTACCTAGTATTTCACCGTATGCCGGTTCGATTCTCTTATATTTGATTCATTGTTGCTGAAAAACTACTTCTGTCCGTAACACAAGTTTCGCAGTGATATTCTTTATTATTGTTATTGTTATATTTATGCAATATGAGATATAACGTTATTGTATATGGTATATTTTTCATCCACACACGCGTATTAATGCCATAATAGATTTGGGCAATACTACTATATTATTACTTTTTGTTATAAACGGATGAATAATATTGTATTTCAATGCATTATATTTTACTTCAAACAGCATAATATCTGCATGTATAACTTGTATTGTGTAATTTTTATTATACACATAACAGTTGAAAGCAAATTATTACTTTTGCATTTTGTATAGCATGTTATTACCAAGAAGGCTCGTTCGACATTAATTATGATGATATTTGAATATTATTAATCGCACTAAAAAGCGTTAAATTGCACGACTTGTTTGCTTACATTAATCGGTTTGTTGTATGTTATATATTATAGCTGGCTTGCATAAAACTACATAAAATTGTCGAATAAATTGCTTCCAGTCGATTTTCTCCAAACGTGAACTGGTTGTCGCAGAAGACCAGATCTTCGGATTAAATTCCAGTTTAGCGATTGCAATTAACACTTGCTTGTTGCACAAGATTGCGTTTTTGTACTTATATTTAGTAATTCAACTGTTTGCATATTTTAGTATAATATATTTCTATTTAAAAAAAAAATACAAACACACACACATATATATATATATATATATATATATATACCATATATCGTGGACAACTTACAATTTAAATCTAAACATTAGTCTTTTCATGTTTTCATTGACATATTGACTACATTCGATCACCCCATATTAACGCTTATTTCGAGTAAATAATTTTAATTCTAAATTTATTATAAATAAGATGAACGATGCACTTAAATACATTGCGAATCATTTTGTAAATGTAAAACTTCCTCAAAAAAATCACAAAACAATAGTGTCTGTCATGGGGTCTTCTGCTATATATCATATAATACAATCATCGCAACACTGATTTCTTTTAATATAACTATTGATTCGAATCAGAAAAAATTGAGGATGCGCTGTCTTGAAATTTACTATATTCATCACCAGAATAAAACATCGTACGTATTTCGATTGTTGTTATCCATCAAAAAGGACACACACACAGTCAACGATGACACAAGTGAAAACAATAATTTAATACCGCCCTCGCACATACGGTACCATATATATGTATGCGCACATATAAACAAGTGTTAATAAATTAAATTCTTGTCACGTATTCGCTCGCGTATATCCATTATGAAGGCAGACGTTAATTATTCCACTTGTCTCACCTGACCACTGCTAATATTACAAAGTACCCCCTCGGGGCGCCGAATATTGGATATTGATCTCGAACTTTTTCCTCTCGTTTTTTCTACGAAACGAGTCGTAAATGTAAATATATTAATTAATGACACGATAGAAAAAACGTTCTCTCTATATATTATTTAACCCAATTTTGTGCGTCGGACTCGTAGTTATTGCCGATTTAAAGTCCAATCTCTGACGCCATTCTTTTATATTCTTCGCGCGCGTATTTCTCATTATAAATTCACGATACAAAAATGTTTTTTATTCAATTTTAATATTATATATCGTTTCCTTACAAACGCTTTTATTATTCTACGTAACAATCGATCGACCTGTGCTTACCGAAATGGTTTTTTGTACAACCCTCACAAATAAATTAGATTTTTGCGATAAGCTTGATTCTATATATTTATTTAATTTCATTATACATTCCAATAATTAGCTGCTATCTTATGCTAATGTGCTCTTAAACAAGAACGAGACATTTTTTTACTACAAACATTTTCTTTTTTTTTATCTTTTGTAAGTAGTTCTCAACTAATGTTACGTAAGATACTAGTTTTACAAATATATAATTAATTTTATTTTTTTATTCAGACACCGTCCATTTCATCATCATCCCATTCAACCGAGGAAATTCTCTATCAACTAAAACTATGATATTAATTATTTTTTAATCTAAATTCTAAATTTCAAATATTATAAAAAGGTTAAGAACCACAATTGTACATAGCGATAAATTCGATCGTTGCCTAATTTATAATTTTTATCTATGATAATGACTGTCCGCAAAAAAATACGATGAAGTATTTTGCCTGTTTTACTTGTATATATTGATATATGGTTTTATTGGATTTTTGACAACACTTTGACTTTCCATTTAAATTCACGGAAGACTGCATTAAGTAGTCACTACTGGAGATCGTCTAGAAATAACAAACCACTAAAAAGCTCGCGCGGTGTTTTAACGACAGCTAAAACGGTTAAAAGATAAACTCTTCCTCAAAACGTTTTTTATCTCTTCCACTTTTTGTCGACGAAGTTCTATTTTGCCAAAGTTGCAGACGTGCATCGTGCGAGTTCAGGACGTTGCCGTCTTTTTTATATATTATACTTAGGCATGTGCGTCCCTTCTTTCGTCATCGAATGGAAAGATGAAGTTGATAATTACTTTGTCCTGCATTTTTATTTATTTTTTATATACTTTGTAAATGCAATGTAATTTTCGATTATTTTCGTCACACAATTTTAGTCGTGAATAGTGTTCGGAAAAGTATAGTTTCGCAATGTGTAGAAACGCGCTAGGAATTCAAACAATATTAGAGCCCGTTAGTTATTATGCTCTGGCATATTATGAGGTCTTTCGCTCTTTATTATGTTTGACCTCTGCCAATGGGGAACAAAGTTTCACCGGCGAGAATGGGTCGACGCACTTGTTGCCGATCGAATGTTGCAATCGTCGTTCAATTTGCCACTTGAACCTGATACATTTTTTTTCTACTCCAATTTTTATTAAACAAGTTGGTTCTTCGTCGTCGTTTGTTTGTTTTGATGGCTGGCAGAAGGAACGACAGAGCAATGCTGAATTCGAATCTCATCGCAGACATAATTCGCTCGACACCCCGACATACGCTTTTAATATAAATAAACCGACAGTGGCTTCCTGCATCCAAATTTTTTTTCTCAAATTCTATTCCTCGGTGTACTTTTTATATTATATGTACTATATATTGTCTTAAAGATTGACCTTACAGTCAAGACATTTTTGGACAAACTTATTTACGTACATTTTATTTTCACGTATGAAAAAAACGTATTCGTTGTGTATATTTACTCGTTATGTTTATTTTGTTGTATGTTGGCCGCTATTAAAGTTTACCGCAGGTGAAGATGGCTGTGCATTTCCTTTCATCGTAACGACGGAGATCAACAACCTTTATTTTTATTTTTTTAATATATATAAATACGCATTAATTCTTTCCTGAATCGCGTATCGCGTATCGTTTTATAATTTCCCTCTAATCGAAGTAACTATTGAGAATTTTAGTTTTTAACCTAATATCATAATTTCCCTCTAATTATAAATCGTTATAAACGATTAAATATCTACAATCTTCAAAATTTTAATTAAAATATTTCTTGCTGTGCAAAACACGTATTCGTAAGGAGTAACCGTTTAATCGGTCGTGTGGTATTTTTATTACATAAATAAAAATATATTTTGGGATGAAAAATATAAATACTCATAAAATTTCAATTATTGTTATTTCTCCGACTAGTTATCAGGTACAAATAATGATTTCTAACAAAAAATAAATATTCACGTTATAAGAGATATATTTCTGTTTACAAACAAATTCGAATCTCTTAAAATTTATATTTTAATAGTAAATATCTCAAATCTTTGAATTTTTTTCAACGCTATTAATAATGCACGTTCAATTAGTCCTAGTTTTTTTTTTAAATTAAATATATCTATATTTTCAACAAAATAATTCTGAATCATGAGTTGTTCATAGGAGTGTTAAAATCACTATTAACAGTTTCTAAAATAATAAAATCTTATAAAATTAAACTAAAATATTGATCGATTTTTTAGTAGATTTTCCTTTCATGTTTTTTCTCTATCGTTTCGTGTTCAAGTTCTGATCATAATTAATCATCGCTGATCGTGCAGATAATTTTTCAATCTCATTAGTTATTAATCAACGATACATTTAGTGTATGGAAAAATTAAGCAGATCCCTGAAAAAATTTCGTACACCGTTAATAGATATATGTATTGTTAGGCGCGTAACAACATTGGCCGATTTTCCTCGCTTGCTGGATGTTGAAAATACCTGGAGATAAGTTGTCACCGCACTTTGTGTAAGCAAAAAAAAAAAAAAAATATTTTCTTTTCATTGACTCGGTCGGTCAATTGTTGGATAATCCTCAATGGTTATTGGTGATGCATTAACGGCAGCCGTCGTCGCCCACTCGATTAGCTGGAACAACGAGTGTTCCATTGTCCACACTTTCCAGCCAATATCTTCAGGTATTTATTTATTCTCCACAACAAAACTCGTACATTTATCGCTCGAGCATCTCGGTTCATAAAAATACTTTAGGCGCCAAGTCCCGACCCGTTGCAATTTACACACCTTTCAGGTAAACGAACCGCCTTGTTTGCTAATTTCCATCGCAAAAATAATATTCACCTTATTCACTGATAAATTATACAATATTTACATAATTTATAGCAAACTAAAGTCTAGTATTAAGATGGCACACCTTCAAGAATCTTAATATACGCTTGTCTATCGTATCCGCTCAAATTTTCTCAGAACATCGTCGTATATCTTTAAATTGATCGTTTATAGCCAGTGGTGTAGCGTGATATGACTATAGAACTATAAAGCTTTAAACCGTTGCCCTTCTTCCCATCGGTCAGCATTTTCCCAAATAAAACTCTTCTACTTATATTTTTATATAACCCGTATATTTTTGAAGTCGATAATAAATACATAATTAAAATGATTCTTTGTAAAAAAAATATTTAGATCGTGTCTATGAAAATTATTTTCAGACCATATAGTAATATAATACACTTTGATAAATCATATCCCACCAAACAAATCTCCACATGTCAAAATCGTAAATTTGAATTATAAATGCTGAAATATTTTACATGAAAACATATTGTAATAAATTATAATGCCAAATGCAAACGAAGTATATTTTAGAAAAAAAATACCGATCGGCAAATGAAAATGATGACGTTGGCGCTATTTTAGCATAAAAGTAAAATTTTGAATATCTTTATAAAAGAATAGTCGTAGTTTATTTATAATGTTACAAACAATAAAAAAAGGTGTAATGTCATTGTTACGCCACTGTTAACAGTGCATTTTCCAAGAAGACAAATCCAACACATTATATTATAATACAAAATGTCATCCCCAATGATAAATATTCATTCTTAACTTGCTATACAAAATATAACCAGTCTAACTGCTGCTCGTATCTATTAAATTATAAAACTAACGAACGCATCTAATTACTATCATCAGTGGTGATCCTTTTAATAATATAAATAGTGTCATAATTTTTTTATTGGCAATTACTCGGATTTTATAACGGCACTTTGTGTTCTAAAATCGCCGTTAGTCGTATTATTAACACATAACTGCCATTCGTGCTCGTGTTTTACATTTATTGTTTATGCATGCGTGTTATGTGTCCAAAATGTCCAAAAAAATCTGCTCAGGTATAAAGATTTCCTTTTCAGTTTTTGACTGATCCTTACCGCCCTGCGATTTGTCCTCTTCTTTTTTTTTATCATGGCCCTTTTGTTATATTCCCATAGGAGAAGATGTTCAATATGATGATGACGATAAACACACACGCATACACCTCGCACTTACGACAGTCGGATTACATTGGGATCCTTCGGTGCTCAAGAAAACGTAGGTCCGTGTCGGTGGTATTAGTAATTTACACAAAAGATACACTTGGCAACACATAGCTTTCGTGTATGTGCATGTGAAGAACTTGGAGGACCACACCGAAGGCGGCTACTCAAAAGGTCTACGACTATAATTCATATTTCTCGACGTCGTAAGCTGAATACGTACTAATAATATTATAATACCTTAAATTGGAACAGTTGAATATTCCAGTTCAAAATTATTATATATAATCCTTATATATACATAGTTTGGTTTTCTTATAATTAAATATACAATTTTCTAATTTTATTTCACAAAGTGACACAATAAACACACAAAGCTTGAAACGATTAAATTTTATGTCTACTTAATCATCTAACAAATGCGTAAATTGAGCGTACGTGTACAAAAATGAAATGTCATTTTGCTCTCGTCCTTCCGATGTGCATCATCTATTCTTTTTTTACTGCTTGTCCTTTTTTTGCCATCGTTTCCCATTATTGTCGCCGAAATATGCGAAGGCTTTTGACAATTTTCACGCCAGAAATAACAAATACGGTGTCCTGTTGACATAATGGCCCTTGCGAGGCTTTTTAAATCTCAATTCGCAATGAGCTTAGTTGACGAAAGTGAGAGCTTTCGGTTCGATGCTTTTGTACGATTGCTGGGCTTCTTTTCACAAACATCTTGAATCAAACAACTGAAAATATCGTATTTTGTTACAAATTGTACTTGTATATTTACTTTTTTTACATATTCGGGTTAAAATTATGGAAATTGGCTCTCATATGCGGTGTTGATCGCATGCTATTTTGTTTACTGTTTTTTTTAAGCTGTTGAATATTAAAAACGGATTGTTTAATCAAACACGCGACGATTTTCTAAAATGATCTGATCTTCCCTATATTAAAAAAAGTACGTTTTATGATCGCATTCATTCGGAGTGGTATACACGAGATATACACGAGAAAAATTTGAAAATTGTATATATAGTATATACATTATTTAATTTATTGATCGATTCAATGGAAATTCATTGCAAAATATTAAGTTAAAAATGCAAGAAGAGACTAGAATTTTCAATTTATGCAATCTTTGTGTTGGTGAAGTCCGGTTCTGTTCAACTCGGTCCAACCCGATTGACTCTTCCGTGGATCTAGCAACTTTTGTGCAAGGACTTGCATTCCTGAACTACAAACAGGTTTTTCTTTGGTTTTAAAACGCGACATTCGAATACTTTAATGGTCTCCCTTGCTCGATTTCATAAGTTCTTTTTTATAAAATATTTTCAAATATGAAATAAATTATAGTATTAAAGATAATTATTACGTAACTTTTTTCTCCAAAATTTGCCGTATTTATTTCTCATATTCATTCATCCATGTAAAATAGCTTTTTAGATGACATCAGAATGAAGAAGAAACATTAATTTCCCGTTTTCCCATTTATAGTATAACGAGAAAATTTTTCGATTTCCCGCATTTTCTACGTACATATCTACAAATTTAATTTTCAAACCAACGTCCACCTTTTAAAATGACAAAATCGATGTTTTTTCATATTATACGATAAGCTATTTAATATCCGAGGCGTGCGATTAATTTATCTTTCATTTTTATAAATCATCTTACAGTATTTGAATTGGACTGTTTCAAACTCTGAATATTTTTTTTGTTTTATTTATTTTTCATCCTTGTTTTTTCGATATAAAGTTACTTTGTCAAAATTGTACGTCCCAGTCAAAACACATCAATCTGTTCGGCACGGAAATCCCATTTGGCGAACGTCAAATTACATATATACCTATATATATATAATTAAAGCTCATGAATTTAGTTTCAGGACTCCTTTTGAATCTTGGAGTCAGGTATGCGGCCGTCGCAACGCCTAAAAAAAGCACCGGCTGTTAATGTGTTAAACACACGCAAACGCCAATCCCTCGTACTTAATCGATACCGATGCATTCTTCAAACATCTTGATATTTTTTCACTACGTGTTTCCACTGAAATTTATACAACGATATTAACGTAATTATACATATTACTGTAATAAAAACCCTAATTTTCTTCATTTTTCTTTATCATATGTAACTTTTTCAAATAGTGTTCGTTATTAAACACTTTCGTTTAAGTGTGAAAAAAAATCTTTTTTTTTTTCATTCAAATTAGTGAAAGAGTAAATCCTCGTTTTTTATTGTAATATTAACAATTTTTATAATGACACTAGTTTTCCAGACTTACTATTTAATAAAAAAAAAACAATAGGTTGAAACGTAAAATGGGTCATTCGTTTCTAAAAAAAATATATTTTACATCAACATTAAATATTTCACTATTATTTTCCCAATATAATATTAATTACTATCACAAAATCGATATTTAATTATAAATTTTCACATAAGATTTGCAACGGAGAAAAAATGTTCGGATGAGATCACATCAGTAATAAATATTATATAGTATATACTATATACGTTCGTATTTTTTACGTTTGATATTTTGTGCATATATACGTGTATTCAAATGTATTTTTTTCCTCTTTTCAGGTGAGTCTCTTCTGCATTCTTCGATCGCTCAGCGTTTCTCAACAGTTCTCCACTTCTCGCCTCTGAGAATATATATATCTTCGTCAACCGGTGGAAAAAAAAACGCGATTCCGTCGACGTTTCGAAGATATCTCACGTACTTTTTACGTTCGCGTACTCTTAGAGTATAATAATAGGGTTTAAATTGTTCATTTCCGTTTTATTATTATTGAAAAAAATGATGAAAATATTTCGTTTTATATTAATTAATTATAAATAAATAACGGGGTCGTTAAATATTTGAGAACACCAAGAAATGTCAGATATTAAAATTGTGACAGGCAACAATCGTCGATGTCTGGAACAAAAGAGATATCTTCTCACAATACCGATATATCCTATGAATGAGAAATCCAAAACGACGAAGCGGTGAAAGACGCTTTATTCTAAATTCAGCGCTTCTCAAAATTTAAATTCAAAGATGGAAAAGAATTACACGCGTCATCGACACTCTTATATAATATTTGTGCGCTATAATGATTTAATATGCGAGAAAGATACTTACTTTCCGAATCCCACGCCCGCCGACAAAGTTTCTTTTTATCATTTTATAACCGTTGTTGTCGTTCAACGTTTCTCAAATAGTGTTGCACGACCTTTTAGAGATTAATAAATAAATATTTTTTTCTATATTCAGAATATTAATTTAAAAACTATTGTGAAAACATTACAAAAATAGAATAATAATAATAGATAACTAATAATAATATATAATAATAATAGAATAGAATAATAATAGATAACTTTGATATAATATCAGTATTGAACTCTACCGCACTTTTATTAAAATTTGTGTTTAACAATTTCTAACAATTGCTATTGTCGGTTAATTTTTACAATTTTCCATATATTTTCGGTTTCAAAAAAATGTCAACAATCACTGTTGTAGCCTTTTAACCCTTTGCCATACATGCAATATAATGTAGTGTCTCTATTTTATTTCACTTTTACGACGGCGTCGTGACTCATAACTTATTCATGCATGCAAATTTTTGACATAAACTGCAGACTGCAGATCACTTCTGTACTGCAGTTTCCTGTAAAATATGTCGTATTCCCGATATACTATCTATGACGACTTAAGATATATTATATATATATATATATTTTTTTTCAGAAATGTTAATTTATATTATGTTACATTACATACGGATGAGTTTTCATTTAAATTATTTCATTTCTTTGTAGTGAATAAAAAGCTAGATTTATTTTCCCTTTTTTATATAATAAAGATCGACACGTTTTGATATAAAGAATCTCAAATTGAATGTAAATAATAGAAGTGAACTATGTATTATTCGAAGGATTCGATGCACTCATGAGATGCACGTACACGTTAATATAAATGAAGTATACAGAAGCCAAAATGAAGAGTGATGATACGCATCATTACATTCATTTTTTTTTTTGTAATAAATCGTCATACAAAAGACCATCATATAAATCAAACAGTGTCTATCTATTTGCTATCGAATCGAAACTATGTATGGCAGAGCGTGACAAATTTTCAGTCTTCGATCGTCCAGGAAAAAACCATGATCGATTATGGCCTGTATGAGACTATTCGTGCCGGAATTTCCAAAGTCATCGTTGTATTTAAAATTAACGTCGGATTGAATCATTATTTTGATACGATTTCTTCCGTTCGCTGTCAGGACTAAGATGTAATTTGACAATGACGGTTTTACTTGGTATACCATAATTGTATTAAAGATCGTTATATCACAAAACAATGGGAATGCGCTTTAATTATTTAAAACCGATATAGTTCAATCCAGAAAACATCTGTCCAACTTTTTGTATTCGGTGTTCTACCACTATCAATATCACTATTACACTTGTACGTATCTAAGATACGAAGGTATAAATTTTGCTTTTTCTCGTTTTTGTTTAGTTGAATGTTTACTTGTCATTCTAACCATTATTTGTTTCCGTTTATGTTTTACCGACTGATAAATTCTTCTCCCGATTTTAGAGCGCCGTTCACGAAAAATGATGTCATAGATTGGAATATTGCTTATTTTTCGCGAATATATCTAAAAATGTAAGTTTGAAATCATTATCACGTTAGAAAACAAATTGTATAATTTTGAAACTATAATAAAAAGTTATTTCTATAACTTTTTTTAATACATTTCGATGTTTTAGATTACAATACTCGTGCAATTTTAGTATATTATATTATACATATAAGGGAGATTTGCAGAATCATCTTCTGACTATTTTAAAATATTCAAGTTTCCTTTTAACGATTCATATTATTATTTTATAGTGTTTTTTTTTTCGCCAAAAACTAAATTCAAATATTTTCGTTAACTGGTTTTGAATGAATCATTGTTAATAAATAATTGTATAGATCGGTTGTTGCAAACTAGTGGTTTTTAAGCGATTCATTGATATTTTATCTCGAATTTTCAGCACGACTTTTAATCCTGAATTCGGAATCATTCCTTTTCCACATCACAAATCGCTCTCCGCATACCTGATTCTTCTTTTCATATTTTTTTTTCTTTGACCTTATTATTAATCGTGATCCGGTTTGCCGCTATCGCCGATGATCCCGTCTAGCTATTTAATTGAAATGATCGAATAGCGATTCATAAAATGGACATTATTACTCACGGTTTCCGGTCTTCTATCAAATATCCACGCATCTCTCTTGCGAATAACAAAATTAACGTTAAAAACTTGCTCACGTTTCTTCTTCAAATACATTAAAATATTTATGTAAAATTTATAATGCGATATGCGTTGATTCGTTAAATTTGTCCAAATAATACGAAAACAAAACACATACACTTTAAGAGGATATTATGTCACTAATTAATTGATCTTTCGAGTGTAGCTCGTCATTTTAAAAAGTGAAACTAGATTGAACACGTTTATTCTTGTTGCATTATATTACACACACACACACACACACATATATATATATATATATATATATATATATATATATATATATATATATTAAAGCAAAATTTATTAAAATTATTTTTTTTATATATTCGCGCAAATAAACGAGCCGCCACAGGACAAGTCCAAAGGTTAAACAAGCGGTTAACGAGAGAGAAAACTGGAACGAGATGAAGAAGGGCGCGTTCGGTGAAATCTCCGAAATGGAATGTTAAATATTTACAATATCGATCAGTCGAAACGAAAGCCATACCGGGGTTCGAGAAGACCGCTTCTTCATAAAATTAAAAACTTCCGATTCGCCTTTGACTTTTGATCATTCGAAAACTTTTCTCACCCGATTTCATTAAAGTCGTCGAATATTTTGTGCCCTGTCATCGCGGCGAATTCTCTATAATAATTTATTAAAGCGATATTCCCACACTGCTGTTCCGTATTTATTATATAGTATATATATATATATATATATATATATATATATATATATATATATATATATATATATATATATATATTATTTTAAGTTCAGCTCGAGGTCAGCGTGTTTTTAACACTTTTACCATAACAGAAGATAATAATATCGCAACAATAAAAAAAAGACTTTTTTGCTAAATCAATGCATTTTAATTTTTCACCGCAATCAAACAATTGCAACCGACAATCATCTCAAGTAACATGTATACTTAGCGGATTAGGGACCGTTATTTGCCAATGCCTATAATTTGAAGCGATAATTAGCGGGTTTTTACCATGATCGGCCGCAGGATTTAACTGTCTCTTTTAGCAGCAGGTATATATGTATATTATTTAGTGACAACGGCACAGGTATCGACTTGCCGTATCTGGTTCTGACTCGTTTTTCTTCGCTATATACCGAATTCCTGAATGGTATTACCATATAATGAGGCTGGCTCTCCGACACAGCCCCGGGACTTTTATATGACTCATGCGACATAAACGACGCGATCTGTCCGAGTTTCAGAACCAAAATTTAAAAATTCGGGGACCGACGTTAAACCGCAACGTGTCCACGATTTTATTGCTCGTTAATAAGGAAGCGTTCAGACCAAATAAAATGCAATTAACAACGCGGAGAAACGACGATTCGTGGTCACGGTTTTTTTTTTACCGTCGACAAGCGCAGGATTCGTCGTGTAATTTATTCAATTGTTTGGATTCAGACCCTTTGTTTGACGCATCGATGTTTCTCAAACTTATTTTTATTTGCATTTTGTATTACATATTTATAAACTAAATAATTTACTTTGATAACTAAATAAATACATAAATTACGCGCGATTCTCCGTGCAAAAAAAATAAATAAAATAAAATAAAAACCCGTTTACAATTTTACGACAACTGCTATGGATGACGTTAATTATAGAAAAAATACAATATATATAGAATTTTACCATATTTTCGAACACAGTAGTAGTTTTCGATAAATCGTTTTAAAAATGAAAATATCGAAACGCGTGGGATTTAAATTATTTAAATGTATTTTTTTAATTCGAGACATTCGTAAATGTCAAATCCAAATAAAAAACGGTTAATTTAAATTATTATATAATACCAAATTAAAATTTTTAAATAACTCCATCAAGTTACTATAAAAAGACATTTTTTTGATTATATTGAAATTTGAGAAAAATACTAATGACAGTAAACAATTGTCAGTTTTGCATATTCTTATTTTTTCAAATTTTTGATTTCCACCGAACTACATCTTGTTCTTCTAAAAATTTCACATATACCATACATAATAAAATTATAATAAGTAAAAATTCATGATATTATTTTGAAATTTATAATCGTCGATTAAAAATTGTGTAATATATTTATTACCGCTGAGGCAGCATTTGGTCTTTAGAATTCCATTGTGCTAACTACATGTCCTTTTTATTAATCCATTAGCAACCATTGTTCTTGTCTGGAAGTGGTTCTATTCAATTTTCTTGTAAAATTTGCTATACTGGAAATCGTTTCATTACTATTTCTATCCGGACAAAACTAGAATTTCGTATAATTTATTGTATACAAATTTAAATTACTCTAATTTTTTCTTCTCTAATTAGTCGTTGTATGGTTGTGATTTTTTACCAGAAATTCTTATCGTGAAATCATATTTAATGTACATTTATTATATTATGAATATCTATTTGTATACTACTAATCGCATCATTACTAAACCACCCTACTCATTAAATATCCTTTGCTTTAATTCGACAGCAATTCGAATTGAGCCATTATAAATACATTACATAGTAAGAAAAAAATGCTTATATTTTAGTAATCAGTATATTATGAACTTCAACATACTTATGAAATACTAATATTGTGATGTAATTATGATACGATATTTTTGACTAGTACTTTTTTAACATGTTTAATACCTACCACAAAGCGAGGACAGGCCGCTATCGATTTATCTTTATCCGAATTCCCTTTCTAAGTTTTGGGCTATATATCGCCCAACTTCTTCATTAAAATCGAATTTAGATTGAACATTGGCGACGAGACGTTTTAGTCGCAGTGTTAAAACTTTTCTAATTAAACGCCGTATACTGGGGAGTGAAATCTATCTTATCCTGATTTTTAAATTACAAAATACTAGTAAAATAATAAAACCTCGAAATAACGCAAAATACTGTGATCAAAAGTAAGGTGAAATTGTAATTTAAAACTCCCGGGCATTAAGAAGGCAGGTGAATTATATTTTTTTTCCTAGGTTGGTAGAAGTGTCTATAACATTTGACAAGCGTCTGTTCATCACGATAATGCACCATGTCATATTGCATTGGTTCTTCGCGACTATTTGCCAAAAAATCGACTCATATCGTTCCGCAATCACCATATTCGCCTAGTTTGGCTCCGTGCGACTTCTGGCTATTCAGCAAACTCAAAAGACCAATGCGGGGATGCTGTTTTGACACAATCGAGGAAATAAAAATCGAATCGAAGGAGGTCTTGAAGGCTATACCGGAAAAAGACTATTCCGACTATTTTGAGGACTGGAAAAAGCGTTGGCAATAGTGCGTTTTATCGAACGGGGATTACTTTAAAGGGGATGAAATTGATTTGGAACAATAAATAAAGAATTTACATTTTATAAACAAATTCGCCTTACTTTTCGATCACAGTGTTATGAGTGTATAGTATATTTATGTAATTATAAATAAAATTTTCGATCGTTAAACGCGTGACGTGACCTGTCCACATTACTTCGTTTCTAAGAAACGTTTATATGGAAAAGTCCATATGTTCCACTTTGGCATTTCTATGGTAAGTGGCTTTTCCCTTATTTATGCACATACATATAATATATATAATTAACGTAAAAATTACTGCGCTTCCGTCAATTTTTGTCGTATTATTACGATTCAGTAATTCATATACAACAAAATTATAATATAAATTTTACATAGCTGTCTCTCCTTTGATTTTGCGGCAATTTCCTCAATATTACTATTTATTTTTAAAATTCCTGTTATCGCAATATTAAAATAAAAAGCTTCCAGCATCAAGTTCAAAAATAAAATAACTAAAACGGTTTACTATCGCTGACTTGCGATGTTCGTATTTTGTGGAAACATTAGCGGGATACATCTTCGCGTTTGTTACTCCTTATTCTCCATTAATCTTAGTTGAAACACATTAGTCTCGCATATTCTCTCCACCTTTTACTAACCGCGTAAATATTACTTACACGTTCATTTTAAACGACTTTTTAATAATGGAAACAGGTATGGCATTTTTAAAGCTTTTTACTTTCCATCATGTAAGCTTTCCCGATTTATGAACGCAATCTATATTATATTCAAAAAGATTTGCTAAATGTAAGATTCGCTAAATGTTTAGACATGAGAAATAAAGTAGAACATGTATGACATGATTTCGATTAAATAAATAAATAAATAAAAAAAATCAAAACGATTTGCCTCCCCATTTAATTGTTCGCTCGTGTTGATTGACGTGGTGGTAAAAGTGCGCTTCATCCCCCCGAGAACTGATGCTGCATATGGCACATTCATTTAAAAAAGTGCACGTGCACGCGTTATACTATAAATTCATTGTTGCAAACCGTTTTCACTATATATTCAAAGCCATCATTATTTTTTATATACATATGTGTGTGCTTTGTGCAGTTTTTGCGGTGTCAATTTATGTGACGATTTCTATTGGATTTTATCGATGATGATGATGTTTTCATTTTTTTTAATCCGCTAAAAAATCAATCTGTATTTGACGAAACATGATACTATATGTCAAACCATTGTTTATTTTGTTTTTTTTTAATAAAATACGCACAAAGATGTGTTTATAAAAAGCGTACTTTTTCGTTTATGTAAACTTTGGATCGATTAAAAATAGCGAAATTGGGCACCCTTTGATGCTTTTATTGTATACAAACCTCCCCTTACTTAGAATGAAAAATCGTTCACATCTAACTAAAGCATCGTTCACACTGCGTGATAGATGATACTAACATTCGTTCTGTTGTCCTTGAGATCAAGTGAATTTCCACCGTTTTACTATTTTACTATCTTGCACCCTAAAATTTAGGTTTCGCAATGTTTCTATTTGGAATTTCAATTAGAACGCGTTTATCTTCACCTACTGCGGTTTTTAGAACATTATTATACATTCAACTGAAAAATAACGTTATTTGTATAAATTTATCATTATTTTTTATACAACTAACGAAATAATAAACAAATCAATCACTTTATCTATCGGTTATTAAAACATATGACAAACACTAATATATAATGCATATTAAATTTTTGATACCGAATCGTTTCCCCATATTAAATAACTTATTACAGCATGAAATAATTAGTAGAGAATTAAATAAGTATTATTATATAACGGTTGATTATTAAAAAAGTGACGTGTATAAAGCTCACACGAATCAAATACAAAAATGCGTTACACGGAGCTTGAATCGCGTTATCGCCATTACTACACCATTTTCTTATCGAAAAACCTTTTTTTCCACGCTAATATACGTTTTGAAACCCATTCGTATTATTTTATAACCCTAACGATATATGTATATATATATATAATGTTTATGAGTATATATATATATATATATATATATATATATATATATATATTTGTAATATTCTACCCTTTTACCCGCATTTTTCGCTAGAACGCACTCGCCGATATAAAAGTATACGGAGTGGTCAAATAAAATACAAACATATTTGACCTCCTCATCAAAATAATTAAACTTTACGTAATTCAATATTTTTGCAAATACTATATATAGTACATGCGTTCTTGTACCATCTCAATGATATTAAACTCTCAGGGGGTGGAGAATCATTTTTAATACGAAAAAGTGAACACACGGGGGTGTTCACTTTTGAATGAGTGAAGTTTGATTTTACTCGGTTATTACTATTGATGATGAAAACTTATTTATTTTAGAATTTTCATATTTCAAACAAAATAGCTATATTCTTTAATAAATATACTATATACGTCTATGCAAAAGTATGTATTAATTTATAAATAATGATCTAGGAAGTATATTCTATTGATAGAAAACATTTTTTGTACTTTAACGGTAACACACACATTTACATACATTTGTTCATGTAATTAAACGTTCGCGTGCTTCTCGATCGAAAAATAATTATATCGTTGGTTTTAGCTGAACGTTATCACGTTTGTCCATATATATATATATATATATATAAATATGTTTTAGTGAAAATGATACAGTTAATACATATTTAATTAATTTATTTTCCAGCTAATGGTGGGGCGTGCGGTTGTTGCAGCGCCGGAACCGTAAACAAACTGTCGATGATCGCTCGTCGAGATTTGAAGAACACGGTGAAGACTCACGCCACCAAATTGCATTCGACTTTTGCATCGAAGGCGAAGAATTTCGACGGTAAGATATCGATCGACCAAGTTTAAAAGTGTTTAATACAAATCTAAAATATTTTGTTCGAGCTTTTGGAACCTTGCTACGCATTTTTTGTGTACAAACAAGCTCTCGATATGTGTACCGTGACTTTTTCACTCCCTTGTCTTGGAACTTGTAAACACGGGAGACCAGAAACGTGTACGTCCGGTGCAGACGTATGCTGTTTACACACGTGCAACATTTACATACATCTATCTATATATATATATATTATATTTAAAGATTTTATTAAATGTAACACGACTCTAAAAATAAATTATTTATTTTAAATACTAATTCGTAAACTCTGATAACCACATCATATATGGTATGTAGTGCAGCAAATACTGACTAAATTTTTTTATTAACGAGAATCGGATACGCCATCCACACTTTGTTAAAACGTATATAAATTACTTTAGCTCGCGAGGGGAAAAAACTTGCCCCGATTTTGTTGAAAATTGTAAACCTCGCTAGGGTGACTATTGTTTTTATATTCGTATTTTGATTTTTTCCTTTATCCACGTGTCGGAAATTTAAACACGAGCCAAGATAGGCATTTAGGAATTTTCGAATCTAAGCAAAAAAGCGGCAGCTGCTATCTTAAAACGCATACGTTTAATACTGTACTTTGATCCCGAAACTTTCGAGCCTTAGGGGTGGGGTGTGTCTTCATTGTTCATAATATTTATCTTATCACATCGATAAGGTTCAATTTTAAACTGTTTATTCTAGTGATTAATTTTTTAATATCGACAAAAGTTCATTATTCCAGATTTGTATAGTACTATAATTTCCTGTAAAGGCCGGCGGCATTCTTTTTATGTTATTCGCACACACATAAATTAAATGGATATATTCTGGTGCTGCATTATGCATTTGTTGTGGCTTTTTTTTGTGACGAAGACGCCGTCCTCAGCATGACGCCGGCGCCTAAGAATTCCACGTTTTCACAACATTCGCGTCCCGAAAACTTTTCCACGAACTTAAAAAATAGAACCGACCTTTTTTAACATCTGACCATCGCGTGTATAAACTTCATCTTTATGACGTTCAAGTTTATTTATTAGTCTACTACTATTTGTACACAATTATAATGTAAATGTCTTGTTTAATGTCCGCGTGTTTAGATCATTTTATTATTCTAACGTCCATTACTGTGATTTAATACTAACAAATCGAACGATTTATATTTTCATTCTTGTTTTTAATTACATTCTACTTTTCTATAATGTGTGATAGTTAATGTAATTTTTAAAGTATCTTTATTTTTAGTATAATATATATATATATATATATATATATATATATATATATATATATATATATATATATATACATTACATATATAATACAATAGCTATGGAAACCAAAATGGCGGATAAGAATGTCCGTTCCCATTGAGCAGAATAATTTTGATACTTTTTATAATACTTGAATTATTTTTTATTATAATATTTTTAGTATTAATTATATTAACATGTGTATAATATTTTATGTTCAATTTGACTTTTGGATCGAATATCGAATATTCACGAATACGTGTCCACATAAATTATTCCACTGTCGAACACTTAACACATTGACATGTTATAGATATTATTTTTCATTTTTTTTTATATTTCTCTAACTAAAATTACCGCAGACGCGACTGTCACATTTCAACGCGATACTCCATTCTCGTAAATAATATTATATAATATCGACAATTTCTCCGTATTTACATCTCATAATTATCACAATGAGCACTCTCTCGTATAGTATAATTCTATATGTCGTCAATTACTTTATTACTGCAAATGACACGTTGTTTAAAATTAACTTAAATTACGACGAGGAAGACAATTTGTCGTCATCAACTTTTCCTTTGATAAATATGGTGTTTCACTTAACGGAATCGATTACAACTTTGTGCCAAGTTTTGGTTAAACGTCAAAAGCAGTTTCCTACAACATGTTGATTATAATCATTTCTAATTTTCTAATCCATCGATTTTCGTTTCGTTATCAGATTTCAAAACACTTTTCTATTTTTTTTTTGTCTATCGTTCGCTTTTATTGTTGTAAACAGCCTAAATGCTTTTTATTTTGACATGTTTTAAATATACTACACATATTTCACTCGAATATAATTATATATGATTATTTCGTTCGATATTCCTTTAAATATTCATGAAACTTGCCGGTTCATATATGGAGTATATAATTTTAAGTGCGAGAATTCTTTATAAAATAGCTGTTTTTTTCTTTTTGTTTTTAGACGTCTTTCTAAATCTGTTGGCTCAATCAAAAGAGGATCTGCACGCAATGTTCACAAAAACCTACGGAATGATATACGAAAAACACGCCGAATTCTTCTCTTCACTATTTGTAGAATTAGAAAAATATTATGTGAAGGGCGGATTGGATTTGGCAGAAATGATGGATTCATTTTTTTCCGTTTTGTACAAGAAAATGTTCACTGTGCTCAATTCCCAATATCATTTTGATGACAAGTACTTTTTTTTAATTTATATAGTGGATATTTTTAAATGTTTTGATGTAATAATAATTAATCCATTGTATTTTTTTACAATTTGTAGATATTTGAATTGCGTGAGTGAGCACATGAGAAATCTTCAACCTTTTGGTGATGTGCCTCAAAAGTTGGCTGTTCAAGTAAAAAGAGCTTTCGTTGCCACTCGAACTTTTACTCGCTCGCTTAACGCAGCAGCTGAAGTTGCACGCGTCATGGGAACTGTAAGTTAATATTTCTTATAGAATGAACTATTTTCTCATTTTAAAATGTTGAATTTTTCGCCAAAATAAAAGTTTTAACTTTTGATAATATATAATTTGTTGTGACTCATTTTTTGTTGATGTGTTATTCACAGGTTCAAGTGGCAGGATGGTGTGGAACCAATACTCACTGTGGAATGTGTTCGGGTGTATCAGAAAACACTTGTCCACATTTGTGTATCAATAGAGCAAGGGCATGTCTGCCTCAGCATGCTGATCTGTCTTTGGATTGGGACTCTTTTGTGGGTAATGACACCTTCTATACTTATTTACATTATACAGTGAAATATTTAATGTTGTGTATGTATTTAAATATCTTTATTTTCCCAGACACCATGGACAAAGTGGCAGATCGTTTACTTGGACCTTTCAATATTGCCATGGTGGTAGAACCAATTAACGTTAAAATATCGGAAGCCATAATGAACTTCCAAGAACGTTCTCAAGAATTATCCCAACGCGTGTTTACTGGTTGTGGAAAACCTGTGTTAGGTCAAAGACCGGCTGATAATCGATATTTATCTCATTCGAGACAATCCAGAAGTGTCAATAACGATAATGATTTTGAAATTGAAACTTCATATGAAAGTTTGTTGAAGAAAAATCCGTTCCTCTTATCGAGAGGTTCGAGAAAACATCTTTCTAATGATCCCAATGCTAATATCGATTTAAAATCGAAAAGTAATATTAATAACAATGTAGAAAACGACAATAATCTTGAAGATGGATCTTATACTAGTATAGATAGAGAATTATCAAAAAATCTAGGTAGTTATAATAATAATAATAATTTTAGAATTAAAAGAGATGCTAACCCCGAACCTGGAAAAAATTCAAAAGAAATTGATTTTGAAACGTATGATTGGGGATCTAGAGGAAAGAAAAAAGGCAATAAAGATCAAGGAAAAGGAAAGAAGAAGAAAATCGATCGTATGTTTTTAGATATAACATTTTCTTTTTTTATATCGTGATTATTTGTTCTACAAGTTTTTGTGTATTCCTTTTTCAGTAAATAATGGAAATTCTGGTTCTGACTTAGATCATATAAATGAACAAGATGATCCTTTGGAGCGCTTGGTACGTGATATACGAAGAAGTGTTCGAGAATCTCGACATACTTGGGCTCTGTTACCTCAAGTGCATTGTAATGTTGATCAAAAATCACAATTACCAATTTTTGGTATTGAAGAGAAATGTTGGAATGGAACCCACGTTGCTAAGTAAAATCTTAAAATCTTTTTCGTTTTTTTTATAAATCACAATTTATCAAAATATTACATTTTGTATATATATATATATTTCAGATATTTGCCATCTTTAGCTGGTGAAGGCAGCGCCGCACTCGCTACCAATCCTGAAGCTAGAAGTTCATCAGGCAGTTCTACTCCCGGGGTACCCACTGCTTCAGTTGTTACGGCTCAGCAGTTTATGCTTAGAACTATTTCTAATAAATTAAAAAATGCTTACAATGGACTAGACGTCGATTGGGGAGAACATGGTAAATTCTGAAATTTGAATACACAATACAATTTAATTAAACTTCACTTGGTCAATAAACAAATAAGTTTATAAAAACTAAACTTATTGATCGAACTTTTATCTTATATTACCAACAAAGTTTGAATTTTGACATTCTATTGAACACCTAGACATTGTATGTAATATCAAAAACTAGCTGATAATACATGAAACGATTCATATTTTACTTATTTTCTAGTCATTCTATAGAATATCGCTTTTTCATACATTACCAGTAGCAAATATATATATATATATATATATATATATATATATATATATATATATATATATATATATATATATATATTATAATACAAATGATCTTTTTTACAGAGGAACCTCACTCGTGGTCGCCTGGATCAGGGTCAGGTTCTGGAGATGATACAGATGACAGACCTGAATCTGGAGGTCCAATTGATCAAGAAGAAGATGGTAGAGATGGATCAGGTGGTTATCCTGATGTCGATTCTGATTATGATACCAAACATACGAACGTTGATACAAATGAAGATGGATTTAGAATTCATTCAAATCCTGATATAATTAACGTACCCGATGAAGACGTAAATCACAACGTGATAGACATGGGTGGTGATCCAACACACATCGATACAAACGTAAGGAAAACTGCTGATACTACGAGCAGTGCTGGAAAAGAAGAGATGTCTCTGCAAAGAGCTTTGATTACTTATCTTTTCCCTATAGTTTGTGTGTGGTTTGGTGGCATATTTACAGACATTGCATAAATGAACAAATTTAAATGAACTCGTGTATATACATTATTTTGAAATTCTGTGTAAAACGACTGACGCAGAAGTAGTCCTGCTTTAAGTCTGTACATAGCTTATAATGGTTTAAACGAACTTAGTTATGATGATTTTTTAAGAGTTTGAGATCAAACAATCACAAATTTTTGTACTCGTGAATGAGATGTGGTTATAAAATAACAAGGATGATACCGTAATTTAGTTTTAATGAAAAATATGTACATTGTAACTCGCTTTTTAATATACATGTGGACACTGCCATAGTTTGATGTTTCATTGACGGAAACATTTTTGTAATTTTATTTTTATCAACTGCCTTAAAATCTCAAATAGTTTCATTTTTATTATTATAACTGATTCAATCAAAATTTGACTTAATTCGTTTTTCAAGATTTCCACTTATAATAATTTACGACTATTTTTGATTTGTTCATGCAAATATAGAATTGTTACTTTATTTTCTTTTTTTATATTCCAATCGTTAACAGGGTGTTAATACGAACCATACTATTTTTAAAAACATTGTATGGAATAACTAAAACAAAAATTACTAATAATTGTTCTGTAATACAATAAAATCACTATCTTAGTACTTGATCTTTTTGATTTCAAGTGAATTATAGCAATAATATTAAGAAAAAAACTTGAATCATATAATATTACGTCTACACTGAACGATTATTTTTTACTATACACTTTTTTAAAATATATAAAGTGGATTTTTTGTAATCACTACAGTCAAATCTAATCTAAATATATATAGTAAAAAAATGTAACGGATACTTAGGAAATAAATAAAGTGAGAAAGGTTTCATATATGTATATACGCTTATTTGAACCACTCATAATATTTATTCGAAAGTGAGACTTATTAATTTATTTATTTATATTGATTATTATTATTATTGAAAATATTTAAAATTTAGGAGTGCATATATATATATATATATATATATATATATATATATATATATATATATATATATATGTATAATGTCAATATCATAAATGTATGTTAATGTAAATAATAAGGTATGCGTTATGTTTTAGTTTTTTTTTTACTTCATACTCAACAGTGCCATGTAATTATTGCGCTTTTATGTTATTTTGTTTATGATCAATAATTTTTAATTCACAAGTTTTACACTTTGTTGTTTTTTTTTTATATACTGTTAATTCCTTTTTACTTTTATTAAATAAGGCTGTATATATAATATAATACACAATGACAATTTTGCTTGATTTTAAAAATAAAAATATCTTTTGTAACATCACTATATTTCTACCATCGATAACTAATTTAATTTATATTAGATTATTTTCCAATTCATCCTTAAAATGATAAAAATTATATATCTATAAAAACACGTATGACTTGATTCTTTTATATACATTTAATAATATACAGCTACTATAAATAACTTGAAAATGGCAAAAGTCTCAATTTATTTAAATTTATTGCGTTTTCACTTTTTTTTGTAAACTTGTGAATAGAAAAATACGGATCTCAAGTTGGAGCTCAAATGATCATTGATTTTTTTCCTTTTTTTTATACAAATATATTTTAGTATTAAATTTTATTACTAACAAATTGTGATGCATTTAAAAATTTCCGTTTATGACTTAGTTCGTAATTGTATATTTGTAATATATATATATATATATTTGATTATGTGATTATGTTTTACATAAATTTATACAATTGTAATTATCTGCACTTGAAATTAATTATATTTATCAATTTATTTTTATTGTTTAAGTGATAACTATTAATAATTTAATTGTAAGACTTAAAAGTCTTACTATTTTTTTTTGTGTGTGCATATATATATATATATATATATATATATATATATATATATATATATATATATATATATATATATATATATATATATTTGTGTATGTATGTATACATAATGAACTATTATTTGGTTTTAACTAGTCTACACAAACTAAAATTAAATTTAAAAAAATCCCTTTCTTACAATGATATTTTTTTATGATCGAAATTGTGAATTGAATTATGGTAAATGAAATTTTACGTATATAAGAATTCTTTATTTTAATATATATATATATATATATATATATATATATATATATAATAAATAAGTTTTGCATAATTATTTTATTTTCTCTTCATAAAAAAAAAAATTTTTTTATAGAATAACAAATCACTAGTGATATTATAAAATTTCTTCATTTTGTGTGTTAATAATTCACCAATGGTGTAGTTGGGATTAACGTTACCCGATAGGGTAACTCTTCAAAAATTACCATCCCTCCACTTAATATTACATTGAAACAATAATTAGAGTTATGTTCTTTTTTTTAAGTCCTTAATGATCGTATGAATTATTAGGGAATTAACAATATGATATTATAATTTAACAATCCTCAACGTTGTTTCACCTTTATTAATATCAATATACGTTTTATGCACACTTTTACGTATTGAGCAAAAATATTTTAAGTACATTTGTTGTGATAATGTGTATTTGTAATGTTGTATTTTAACTATATTGATTTTGATATTGAACTATTATAAAATATTGTATGTTGTATGAGAATTCGTGTAAAAACGTTATCTAATTGTGAGACCAATATTGTGTCATTTTTAACTGCGATTCATATAATAGACAAAATAATTTTTAACAGGCGAAATCGTAAAAGAGAAACTTAAATTATTTGATATGAAACCGTATACGTAAAAGAGATTGATTTTTTTATATACATATTTAAAGGAATTTTACAGGTTTTCTAGAAAATATATGAAAATTAATAACAGCTTTGTGTTTTATTTCTGCATTACATTACATAACATATGGTAAGAAGCGATATTTTTTTGACCGTCTTGTAAAATTAAAATAATTCCAGGACATTCTGAAAGAGAGTTACAACTGAATAACGTAATGAAATGGAGAAATTGTTTATGGAAGGTTGGTTGCACTGTATCGAAAATTGAAGTTGTCAACATTGTCGCAGTGTTGGCAGCTTAGATTCGCTGTCATCGGCGGACGTGGCGCTTTCTTTCGGCTTGTGTCGCTAACTTTGACGGCGGACACCTCTGCTCTATTGCAAGTATTTCATTTCGCATTATTAACCGTTGAACTTTTTTTTTAGTATCCTTTAACGTAATGTGTAATCTTCAGTAGTAACGTTGTTAAATTCTTATTTAAAATATCATTCTTCTACCTTTTCGAAATACTTTTAAAATATCTTGCATCCGCCATTCAAAATGTTAAATTCTAATTTGTTTTTATGAACGTGATTTTGAAGTACTTTGAATCGCTTTCTCTCCGATTGCGATGATATATATACACTTTCGAATTTTGTAGTTTAAGATGTAATGAAATAATTTTGTTTTCGTACATTTTTATAGATAGATTTTTTAGCAATAAATTTTATTCACTTCATCGTAAGCACTAGTTAAACGAAAGTCCGCTCGAGCATTGAATATTGATATTATTCAGGTGTCGTTACATCATGCGTAAATTAAAAGGCGGCGCCGTTAAAGAGACGGCCAAGCAAAAGAGGCAACGCAAAGAGGACTTCGCGAAAGTGAGAAGACAATTAACCACCATAGTCCTACCGTCGCTCGGAGTCATAGTCATCCTGATCGGTTTGTACGTCTACTTCAAAACGAGACCTTTGAAGGCTTATTATGACGAATAAGCGACGCTCCGTTAGAATTCATTTTACTGTTACGTATAATTAAGATTATTCTATGCGTGTCATCCTTGAATTGTTTTTAAATATTTTTTTCAGAGATTACGTAATAACAGTTATTCTTTTCTCTAATCTCTAGAAATGGTTGTGATTTTATTATATATTTATCGTTTTTCCTCGTGATTTTTTTTCGTCTTTTATGTACAAAACTGTTTATCACACAGTGCTGATGTTGATTGTATAAATCCAAAATATTATTTATTTGTACATAAATTATTTATTTTATAAATGATCAACACATAATTAACTTGAAAATACCAAATAGTAATTATTCTTGTTATACTAATGGCCGATGTTACCTCCTTTAACCGTAATTAATACTCGTATTGAATCATATTAAAAAAAAGCCCGAGCAATACTCAAAATCATGAATTTGTTTATTTTTTTTATTTATCGAAATAGTATTATTATATAATAATCAGCATTGATAAAAATAATGGAGGGTAACAAGAAAATAATGTAGTAAAAATGTTCAAACGATAGATTAAAATCATCAGCAAACCATACATTCCTGCTATTGCATTTATATACGAATATATTGAAAAAGCCAAATTTGACTATGAATAATGTCATAATATATGGTATATATATATATATATATATATATATATATATATATATATATATATATATATATATATATATATATATATTATGTTCATATTCAAATATGACATTATTTTAGATTTATATGAATTTGCAATGTATACTGAAGTCTAATTTCGTTCTATCGATTTCTATTACTTTTTTTTTGTAAAGTTTTCGTGTTTGGTTATCATTGAATTCATTGCGATTGAAATTTTTGTACAGAGAGAATATTTTTTTACTTTGTTTAGTGAATAACACTAACATACAGAAGCTGTAAAATAAGATGAAAAAATGATGTTTGTTGAAAATTTTAATAAAGTGTGGTGTGTTCGAATTTTATTATTCAGTATTTTTATTTATTTTCCTTTTATTTTTCAATATCATTATGATACCAATAAAAAATATACAATAATTTGAAATCTATATTTATTGCAATATGACGATACATAAATATAAAATATAACCAAGTTCAATATATTTTATACCAATATATAATATAAAAGATAAAACATTTATAATTTGTTAACTTGCCTGCGTTGAAATTGTTTCCAGTTCAATCTTATTCTTAAATATGTACTCTTGATACCGCTTTATTAAATATAATAACGATTATATATAATACTTCAAGCATGCATAAATTATTAATTCGAATTATGTTGAGATGTTGATCCATAATATTTGTATCCCTGCCAATCTCGAGTATAAATATAGGGATTCTGCACTTCTTCGTATGCCGTTACAGGATATATAAGCGAAGCAGTTGCTTCTTCAAAATGACGATGATGATTGTAATTCCTGGCGAAATGCGGTGAAGATACAATCTGATAATTTACATTAATAGCATGTATGATAAATCCTAGTAAAGCAAAAACTATCCACAGCCCAATAACGAGATAATCTATAAAATAATTAAGAGAATGTACAATTATGTTTTTTATGTGATGTTTATAAAAAATAATAAAACCTCTCCATTGATATGGCGGATCAAAAGCAGCAGACTTGAAATCTTCTACGAAAATTCGTCGTAAAATATCAATAACTATATATCTTAAATATGATCCACAAAAATAATCAACCATTAGAACGGAACAAAATGATCCAACAATTGAACAAGATAAATTGTAACTTATATGCACGCATGGCAAAATTGTCAGTATAAAAATCACGCTAGCAAATACCATCCAAAAAGTTTCATCGAATTGGATAACTTCACCTAAAAAAATAATATTTTTATAGAGCATTATTATATAAATTAATTAATTAATTATAAATGAAAATAAAACATACTAGGTAATATGTGAAATAATACACAAACAGTTAAAAACCCAAAAACAAATGCTGCTGTAAACGGCCAAGATGTGAAAGAAGATAAAGAATAGCATAAGATAAATATGATTGTACTGGTTGTGCAAAATATTATTACACCTAAAAGAATGATAACCATTATGAGATGTAAACAGTTAATCTATAGACTATACATTAAATGATCGTTAAACATTAGAATTTTCTCTTCATTTCTATTTTAATTTTTAAAATGAAATATATATTTTATACGTAGATACGTACTCGCCATAGATTCAGTCATAAAAGTGATGAATGAGTAGATGTTTATTGACAAAAGTAGTAATCCAAAAGTAAAAAATTGCCATGTGAATAACTTAAAGCCAAAAATATTGATGCATAGTCCTAAAACGCTCAGAAGACACACTAAAAATGTATCCAACAAAGATCCTAAAAAAAGACATAAAATTGAATTTTATAAATATATTAAAAAAATTGTGCAAGTTGTAAGAATACTACTACTACTACCGTTACAATCGTCACACCCGTATGTATGTATAGGTACATAAGCTGCACTCGTATCTTTATTTGTAGCTATGACGACATGAAACGATCCTGTTCCAGGATATAAACTAAATAACTGTCGCATTTTCATCGACACCGCGGGAGTCTAGTCGGAGAAAAGAATAATAAATATTTTTTTTAATGGCATTTATACTTTTTGAAAACGTTACGTTACCCGATAACCGTATTTTAGAATATTCTCTACGGTAATCATTTTTTTGAGGGTATCGAAATATTCATCGGCGGAATGATCCCATTCGGTTAAAAATATTTTATAAAATTCATGAGTAACGTTCATAGAATCGACATCGCATTTGCCGCCAACGGATACGCGAGCTTGACTAGCATCGACTTTAATCATGGATGTTCCATAATCAATTCTCATAAACGGCGCGTTTATCACGTTAAACTCCATATTGCAACCGCCCGGAACGGGAGCTAAAAAGAAGAGAAATATATAACGATACGCGATAAATTCAAATATATTGTTAAAAAAATACGATTCGCAGTCGTTTCATTTTAATTCAATTCCTGTATATGAATGAGCACAAGCGTAAGTAGCTTTTATTATTTGAACCTTATTAGATTTTTTAACCGAGAAAGTTGTGTCGCTACACTAATAGTCGTTATATAAAATTGAAAGAATGGTTTATTCACAGTATAAATTTAAGAAAAAAAGACAAACTCGCCCATAATACAATTAAAACGCGTACAGTAATGAATAAATAATTCCCACAACGACTTTAAACATACGACGACAGAACTAACCTATTTATCTAATATTATATTTAACGCGCGAATCGTATTTGATACTTTCGACGTGGCGCTACAATTATTTACCATTTTTAAAATACGCGTGTATCGAAAAATAAAAATTAACAGTATCGTTGGGCGAAAAATTCATCAGATACAACGGTCTCGGGTTTTCCGTTTCTATTAATAAACCAATATTCGTTCCGTTTACGTGATATCTAATATCCAAGTACGGTTTATACGAGAGGGTCACGCCTATCCGATAAGAGTGAACTTGAACGATTATAAATCCCAAAGAAGGAGAAATGTCGGTGACGTTTACGGTGACCGTGGATTGCGCATATAGAATATTTCTCGAACTGTACACTTCAGAGTTAACTTCCGTTGGCAATATGTTATTTAACGATACGAATATTTCTTGACCATCTGAAATAATAAAAAAAAAACGTGACGCGAAATAAAAGAGAAGGAAACGAAAGCTTCACGATAATATAAAGCGAAAATATGTTACGCGCCGTTCAGTTTTTCACAATTGATCAGTTGCAAAATGCATATAATAAAAAACGAATATCTCGCTTCCATCGTATTCTTTTTAATCGTAACGAAACATCACACAATATCGCGACTATTTATTATATTATTCGAGTTTTCGCACGAAGAAAACTTCAAATGTGACTAGCATAAAAAATAAGGTGGACAAAGCGTCAAAACCGTATGACGTTTATTATTGTTTTCGGCAAAAATGTCGGCCATAATGCGCGTATTTCCTACCGTATACGAGTAAAAAAAAAATATCGCTCTAAATCGAAATTCGAACAACTGAAAAAAATCAACGTTACGTATTTTTTTATTTAAATTTTTGTCGTAATCGTAAGCGGCATTGCGAATATTAAAGAACGAAATGCTGTATTTGAAAACATACGAGAAAAAAGAGAGCGTTTAGACGTTGCGGTGCGGCAACACCGCGTCTCTAGTGTCATCTGGTGCCCGAACGGCGTCTCGGTTCGAACGGAGCCGGCGTCGCTCGCGCGGATTCGAGAGTCTCGAAGGGCGCCTCGCATTCTTTCGGCGGTCTTCGTCGCAGTGAGTTCGGCCCGTCTTCGTCTCGCGAAACGACGCAACTCCGCTCTTCTGGCCGAAGAGCCGCGATGCGTTTCGATTCGCCGCTCGACCCCTATTTGTTTACTCCTTGTGCGCTCTCACAACAACGCGCATCTCTGCCCGTGCCGTGTTCTTTTCCTCGCGAACTTTAACTTGTCGGAAAAATGTCCGTTTTGTGCCGCTTTTCCAAAGTTTTAATGTTCATACTAAAAAATATCTCTTTCGAAAAATCGAACGGAAACCGACAATCGTCAATTTTTTCATTTGAATTTTTTAAGTATTTTGTATTTAGTGCGATAGGCGAAAATCGATTGCTGCCCCGCAATCGACACGCCTGTCGTTCTCTGAAGTAATAAAAATATTTTAAATTAATAATTATCGCCCAGTATTCCAGACACTGGACACTATTTCCGTTTGACGGCTTCGAATTTCAACGCTATATTGTGTTTTTTCTTTTAGTTATCGACCGGCCAATAAAAAATATTTGTAGAAAAATGGTTAATGGAAAATGATGAAATGTATAATATAAATTGTGATTTGTTTTATATCCGATGTATCCCCAAAGGCCATCACGATATCATTATACGGTTTCGTTCTAGTTAAATACTGTTCCGTAGTCGTTTTTTAGCGTCTCTTGTTAAATTTTTAAATTGCCGGAAATGAATTTCTAATTAATATTTATCGATATCATAACAATGGAGTAAATCGAGATTTTGCTCTGTCGAATCAAAATTTTGATCCTTTAACCGTTCAGAATTTTAAACTAGCGTAGTAAACTCGATTAACTCGTCATTTTGTGCTAATTTATCTTTTTAAACTTAAAATTGTTTCTTATAAATGACTTTTGCATTCGGGCTATGGAGAATCTAATGAAGTAATCAAATTCATCTACCGAATCGCTCATTAGATCTGCCATTTATTATTATTTGTATTTCTGCAGAAACTTATGAAATTTTTATCGTTCAACAAAATTCACCTGGCATTCTGATGCGGTGCCATGTTTTTATCCGCATCGTATCCACCTGCGGCGGTGGAAATTCCTCCGCTATTCACGAATACGATCATGGAACAACCGCAGAGTTCGCTGCAAGGCGAACCGAGTGGTGAAGAAACGATATCGGCCGTTAGATCGCGACGTCGCATTTCTGAAGCGCTCTGCTGTCCTGTTTGTAGTTGCACTTTGAGACCCGGTGAACTTCAAGCGCATCTCACCATCGAATTAGACAGATTAGCCAAACTGAGTTCCTCTCCGAACAAACGAAGAGCTGGTACACCCAGTACCAGTTCAAATGGACCAAACGAATCTGACGATATCGACACCTCCGGCTGTACGGGCAGTGACGTATATGAAGTAAGCGTTAAAACAATTGATATTTTAATAATTGTATATAAACTGAATCGTTTTCCAATATTGATTTGTCTGTCTTTCAATATATATTTTAGAGAGTGAAAAGAAACAGAGAGAAAAGACTACGCGCATGTCGCGGAAGGAACGAAACCGTTTCGTGTCCCGTTTGTGGCCGCCGACTTTCTACAAGCAATGCCGAAGCTCATGTAGATGCTTGCCTTAGAAAATCGTCACAGATCAACGAAGATGATGATGAAAGTATCGATGTGGAAGTACAGTATTTTATCGATTTACGTAATTGAACTATTTTTATATCCGCAATCAATATTGATTTTCATATTTCTAGGGTGAAGAGAATGCTGAAGAATCAGGCTTCGGCACTTCATATGAATGGTGCTCTGAAGTCCGGGTGCGGGCAGCGGCTTTACAAATGCGAGGTGGTGGAGAACCACCGCATGGAGCTTTACGCGTTCGACGAGCTTCTACCGATACTCATCTAGTACATTATTTTACTTTTATATAATTACGTACATTAATTTATTTCTACAATTGATTTTTTTTATATAGGTTGTAGATGGGGATGAAGATGTTTTACTTTATGGACCACCTCAGTATTCTCCAAGTAGAATTGTTCCATTAGTGAGTGTTGTCATGATAACATAAATATTTATGAATTTGCGATAATTTAATAACATGTTTCTACATTTAGGATGACAGTATGGATATAACTATAGATATTTCAGCAAATACTTCTCAAAGTTCTGTTAATGGTTTAGAATCTGTAGACGAATCTCACACGTCAAACAATGGTAATAGCAATATAGGATGTACAAGTAAAAATGAACCATCAACTAGTTTAGGAAATCAAAATGACGTGGTTTGTATTTGAATTCTCGACGTTTTTATTCCTTAATTTTGATTAATTTTAGAAAGTTTAACCTGTTGTATTTTTGTTATTCTTGATTTTTAATTTGATTTTATCGTTCTTTTTAATTTTTATTCATTAGTTTTTTCTTTTATAGGAAACTTGTCAAGACATTATTATACAAGCGTTAAAATCTAGAATACGTGAACTCGAACAGCAACTTGGCAAAAGTCAAAGAGTCGAGGTATTTTCCTTTTTTTATTTAATTTTACATGTGTGATTTTTATGTTTGAAAATCTTTATATATTTCAGACAAAATGTTTAATATGTATTGGTCCATATGCGGAACCTGTTGTTTCTATTCAATGCTGGCATGTCTATTGTGAGGTGTGTATTACTTTATAAATTTATGAGTTAAACCAATTTCAAATTAAATTATGACGTTGTGTTAAAATTAAACTTTTTGAACTAGCGTGTTATCCAAACTTTTACTTACTGAAGAAAATAAAAATATAGCATCGCTGTTGCTATATACAACTAATATGTTTTTTAATAATGTGTAATATAAATGAATATAACTAAAATTTAATTAATATCATTTCAAGAAATTGATATATATGTATAATTATTACAGGCGTGTTGGCTTGCTTCGCTTAGCGCAAAAAAAACGTGTCCACAATGTAACGCCATAACTACGGCTCAACATCTCAGACGAATATATATTTAAATTATAACATTGTAAATATTGTTAAGTGTATATTATGTTAAAGCTAGATTTTAGCATAAACATTGAACAAATCGTAGGATTTCTCGTTACAGTGAAACATAAATTAAACGACTTCTGTGTTTATGATAAAATCTGCCCTCAATTTTTTATTAGTATTTTAAACGTATATTTTTATTGTATATTTTATAAGTATTGATTTTTTTCTCTAATTTGATTTTCTATAGAGATTCTGTTTTTTTTTGTGTTTTATTGTAATCAATGAAGACTTCTTAATGATTAATATTGTTATATGCTTTTGCAAATATATATATATATATATATATATATATATATATATATATATATATATATATATATATTTGAAAAAATATTCCATGTTAAACAAACATAAAATGTATATATAGTATAATTGTAATTTTGATTTAGATTTACAAAATAGCCTTATGTACGATAGGAATGTTTTTTTGTACTGCATATTCAATTATTCAATTGAAATGAATAAATATTTTTTAATAATATCAAACATTATAATTGTATACCTTTATTGAAATATTTTTAGACATATCAATGAACATTTCGACTTGCTAATTTTAATGAATTATATATATGTATATATAAATGAGTCGCCACATTCTAAATTCTATTAAAATATTGATATTTTATTTTACTAGAACTTGGAATATGTTTTCAACAAGCTGGCAAAATTAACGATTTGAACTATATACAAAATAATGATAATGACTAAAAAATAGTGCCCAACTTTTACATCTCGATATTTTTATCCGTTCAAATGATAAATTTGGAAAGCACTGACTTATAAGTTATATATATATATATATATATATATATATATATATATATATATATATATATATATATATATATATATATATATATATATACATATATGAATTTAAAATTATTTAGCAATTAAAAACTCGTTACTTTATTATTATAATAATACTTATCGATATTTATATGGAAGGACCATCAATCACATAAATATTTATACAGCATATTTTTATATAATAAGTATTAAATAAGGAAATTGATTTTTAAAATGCGTTAAAAAAAACGTTAATTGCTAATATATTATATTCGTACTCTTTATCATTTATCGGCCTCGCTAAATGATAAAGAATATATGTTGTTTTCTTTTTATTTTTTATGAAAAAATAATTTGGTGGCATGTAATGATAATTATATCCAGAATGATTTGACAAATATCAAAAATAATTTAGTGTTTTTTTCTCTCAAGGGCAGAAAATTGAATTAATATGTATATGTCAAGTGGAGATGTATATTATATTTCGCAATTTGATATTTTAACCCACACCAATTTACTCTTTCTTAATTAATATAATAACTACCAAGTATCTGTGGTCTGGTAATCGTGTTATGAGGAGTTCGACGATATTATCATTAAAAAATATTTATATAATATTGAATGAACAACGAAACAATCAAAGTAAGATGAGTAAACGTCGCAAAATGTAATGATTTTGAAGAATTTTTTTTAAATATCGAATTCGTTATTGCCGAAGCATTCGGTTGTACTGTAAGCTGCAATAATGCTTCGCGAAGACCGTATGAGCTTCTGGCTACCAGCGAATATTCTCCGGTATGGCGAATTCTGGCATTCTCCACTGCTAATTTTGCCCACACACATTCCGGTCTTGTTGAATCCTTTAAAAATCGCATACGCTATTATAATTGAATTGAATAACATATATTAAAATGAATATATTGATTTCAACCGTTATGTTGTAGGCAGTGATATTTCCAAACGATGAACCTATATGAAGCAGGTGATCTGGTGTTAACCAAATTAGTTTTGTTAATGGAGGTGATGAACATACTTCGACTTGAAATAAAGCCAGCTGACCCTCGATAACGTTGATCGTCTCATTTGTTGGATACACAGCAGGTCCATCTTTAACATTATATAAAAGATTAATATGTAATTAAATTAAGTGACAGATATTTACTACTACGATACTTTGCGGAAATTGTACCTTGAATAATATTAGAATTTCTTAAAATTTTTAATCTTTCAGCGTCATGTTTTGCAATACCTTTGCATTTAAATTGTCCCGCTTCTTTATATAATATTCCTATAGCCGGTGATGGTGCTTCTCTCGATATTCCCGGAGGCGTACCTACTTCCATTTTCGAACTGGGTCGTCCCCAGCAACCAAAGCTTTCTAAATGTAAAAAAAAGTCACGAACTTATTGTATCTAAGTAAACAACGTATTTGATATGAATTTAAAATAACAAACCCGGTGGACATTGTAACTGGACAGCACCTCCGAGAGCAACTTCCACTTTTTCCTTTGTTGCCACTTGTTGAATATCAGTCGATAATTTAGTAACTTCGTCTGCTTCGTCTACATATAATGTACAAATATTATTTATTTAACTTGAAAATATGAAAAGTTTTTTTCAACATATATATATATATATATATCATATTTTCAAATACTAACATCGAACATTGAGAAAATATCCTATAGATGAATAGTTTCCGAGTATGTGATTTGCTATACATTTATACCAGCCAGAATGTTCTCTTAAAACGGATGTAAAATTCAAGAAACCATCATCACTCTGTGGTACCTAAATATATAAATATTATTTGTCATTATTATTCCTTTTCAATGTAATATACTGTTGCCACTTTTCATACTGGAGGATCTGTTTCATCTCTTCGCCAATGCGGTGCTGATGGCGGATTACTGTCTACTTCGCATTTTAGAGCAGCGGCTGACCCTTCAGCTAAAGGAAATCCAAAGCCGGGAATTCTACTTATACTAAATCTTGGTGCATCTGATAAAGCAAAATATTTGAACGAGAGTGAAAATATTTAAAATGAATTTGATTTTAAGTTTGAATAATTACATTGAACGTGAAGTAATGTCGATGCAATAAGTGGTTCTTCTAAAATCGCATGATCGGCCACACAAGATATAGACATATTATGATGATCACGTCTTATTAATAATTCAGCACTTATAGAAACACCTTCAAATTCTGAATAAACATATGATAGACATTTTAGTAAATTCTTCATTAACTAGTTATATATAAATTTAAATAGCAAACATTTCAACTAAACCTGGATCTTGTTCAGATACTGCTTGTAATTCTGTCGGAGCAGGATACCAATATAATGTAGGTAATGGTCTTCCGCTTTCCACTTTACATGTTAATTTTAATTCGCTGCCTTCTTTTACTGGTAAAAATAAATTACTGGGATCCAAACGCCTGCCAAATACTTCTAAATATGGCTGAGAAGGTGCTTCTGTTTGATAAAATTTATCAATATACTGTATATTGGCTACTATTAAAAGTAAAACATTATGAATTTTTATTATTATATAAACCTAAAACCGCAAGAATTAAAGAATCTGAACGCAACAGCGATCCATTAGAGTTTTTTCCAGAACATATCCATTTTCCTTCATCTTCTCTGGTCACTTCTGTAATTACTATATGTTTTTCATTAGTAATTTGCATTCGGCCTTGTATCGGAACTTCCTAAAAATATGGATAAAAGTATATACATATATATATATATATATATATATATATTAGTTTGTTGTTTGTATATATTTTATATACAAATCAATTCAATCTTTACCTTTCCATCCTTATACCAAATAACCACTTTAACATCATCCGGAAGAACACATTCCAATACTTGTTTAACATTCAATTGTGTCAGGAAAGTCTTTCCGAATGGTGAATCGCTTTGCATATTCTCGTTGAATTCCCTTTTCGATTTTAAAACTTGACCATACTTCTTCTTTATGGAATCGTCATAATCGTCGGATACCTCCAACGTTTTCCGCTTGTTCATGAACTGATTGTATTCATTCATACGATTGCTCTTCGAGTCTCCGGTCTTTTTATTAACAGATTTATTATCACTTTTATTAACTTCTTTATCGAGCGTATTGTATATAAATTTACTTGGATGTATCATAATTCCGTCCATATAAGATTCTGCTCTTTTTCTTATAGATTTTCTTTCTTGTTTGAAAACATCATACAAATCTCTTTCAGATTTTATCACATCGCTTACTTCGCTTTTAATATGAAGAATAGTATCACCGGTGAGCCTGGTGTCTCTTTTTTCATTATTGTTCAATTCCCTTTTAGCTCTTTTAATATTTATATGATCAGCGATATTATCGACGAATGTATCTCTATACATTTTTTTGATAACTTGATTTTCTTCGTTATTTTCACTTTTCAACGATTTTTTTTCTTCATATTCCTTCTCTTTTATGTCGTTCAAGAGTTTTTCGTTATTTTTATCATATTGAAATAGATCGTACATTTTTTCGAATATTTCTTCTTTGTCCAACATTTTTATAAGTTCGTCGTTAATTATCCTAGACAACTGAAGATTCTTCCAGGAACCACCACTATAATGCAATGAATTTGATTTCGAATTCGAAGGTACATCTTTGAAAGAAGTCGTTGCACCTTTAATCAGAACGTTGTATACAATTTTTTTAATTTTTCACAGAAATAATATTAAATTTTATTTTAAAATACTTACAAATCGGTATGAATGAAGTAAATATGATTATGATCATATAAAGCATTTGCAATTTCATTTTATTTTCAAACATTTTTAATCACAATTATAATTAATTGACACGATTGTATTACACTTTATATTTTTTTTATTATAATACATGTATATTTTTATAATATAATTTGTGCGTGATATATGCTAACAGCGAATCTCAATTTATTTAATATTTATTTTGAGATTGGATGAATTTTGTACTCACAAATGAATTAATTTTAACACCATAAAAACACACGATATTTATTAATTTCGATTTTACATATCAAAGCAAACAATGAAAAAAATGTATCCAATATATAAACATTTATTTTTTATAAAAAATATTTATGGATATATTTATATATAAATATTCACAAAATACACACACACACACACACACACTGGAGGAATGAAATTGACTATAGTGAGGAAATTTCTACTTTTTCGAGTAGTTTACTCTATTCTAACGTAGAAGAAATTCAATAAGAGTCGTGATTAAAATAGTCTGGGTATGAAGTGTATGATAAAATAATCGGAAGGGACGAATAATTATTACAGAGTAGAAATTTATATAACAAAAAACATAATCACATATCTAATAATTGATCAAATCATGTGTTTCTTCAATATTGTACTAAAATTTTTAAATTCATAATCACCGTCGTTCTGTAAAATTCTTTTGTGTAATGTCGAATTTATGCAATTGACTGAACGCATTTTTTGTTAAATTATTATTTATGTTCACTATCGGAATTTCGTTTACGACTATTTCACATTTGCACTGAAAAATTATATCGTCTGTTTTATGTATGATTAAAAATTAAACTTTTATTTAATTTTAAACTAGATATAATATTGATTTTACTAGTAGAATGTGCAAGTAAAATAAAAATGTGTGCAGATGAAAATTGGGAAGGTGCTCGAGATGAGGGAGAGGCTGTGAGGACGGCTTTTGCGCAGACTCGACGCGCATGCGATTTACATTTTTACTTTTATAGTATATATCGGTATTTTTGTTATATTTTCAATTCGTGCAATTTTTATTAATGTTTGTGTGTTTTTGTTTTTCCAATTATTTTTTATAATATAAATAATTCTATTCAATTAAAAAAAATCATATTTATAAATAACTTTCTATTGAAAAAATATAAAGTTAAATTTCTATAAAAAAAAATAAGTAGGAATCTGAATATATTTTTTTTGTATTTTCGTTAAAAATTATACATCCTTAATATTATTCATAAACTATAATCTCAAAAAAAAGTATACTTTAAGGTAAATAATATATCCCGTTATATTATATTTGATATGGTCGAAATAAATTAGATTTCGACCAATATTGTATTAGCTCAGCTGTCATCGAAACTCGAAGCTGTCGGGCGAAATACACCAGTTTGTTTTATAAAGTGGATTTCTTGAGGAGAAATTCATTATCATTTTTATTGATAATTATTAAAAATGTGACGCCTTCTTCAAAATACACGTTTTTTTTCTTGTATTAAATACGCGTCATTTCGTTTTCAATACGCTCTCTCTCGAAAACATAACCTTAAATAATATTTTGACTTTTTATTTATTCTTTTAGATGTAATCATACTATTGTTTTTTATTCGAAATTTATAGTTTTTATATTGAATGTTGACTCTGTAGTATTTTATATCGTTTTATTTTATATAATACCAAATAATTTCGACGTCTTGTTTACTTTAATATATCATTGAAGATATATATGATTTTATTAGTTTATTTTTAATAATTTTCTTCAAATACAATGAAGGCTTCGCATTCTAAACAATCGAAACATAAAACCGTTAAAGTTAAATTAGAAAAATTAGATGAAAAACAAACGGAAATATGTCTAGAAGAAAAAGACTTAACATTTTTCGTAAAAGATCGCGTAGAGTTAATGCGACAAGTTTTTACAATTTTGAAAAACAGAGAATTAACCGCAATGGCACCAGATTGTGTACACGGATTAAACGTGGAAACGCTACAAGAAGCGCTTTTAGATGAAGTAGAATAGTTTTATTTGATATATCTTTTATAATGGTGGAAATTTTATTCATTACTGTTACGTTAGGTTCTAGGTATTAGCTCGAAAAGATTGCATTCTATATTAGATGGATACGAGTGTCCATCCAATACTGACAGCTCTGAAGAATCATCCGCAAATGATTTAGAAACTATATCACTAGACAGTATTTCTTCTGATGAAGATGACATATTGAATCAAGATCACAAATCAAAAAAGAAAGTAAGATAAATCGTATTTTTATTTTGTATTTTTTTTTTACAATTTTACCTTATTTATATATAAATTTACCTCATATTTAGCATATGAAAAAGAAAACTAAAACAGGAAAAGACTTAAAAAAGAAAACTAAATTAAGCGACGGCGAAACTAGTAATGCAAAGAATAAAATAAAGAACAAAAAAGAACAAGACAATACAAAAGACGATCCAAATGTTGATAGTACCGGCATGACTGTATTAGAATTGCTCGAATTACAAGCAAGGGCAAGGGCTATCAGAGCACAACTTGCAGCCGTTGAAGTAAAAGGTAAATTACATTTATTTTGGCTTATATTGTAATTTTTACATGTTATATAAATGAATTGAAATAATGATTTCAAATTTTAGATTCGACCGAGGTTGATAAAGAGAATAGTAATTCAGAATCTTCAAAGAGCGATGAAGACGAAGTTGTAATCAAAGAAGAACCTCCGGAAATTGTTGAAATCAACAGTTCATCTGATGATAATGATAATAATCACCCAAATAAAAAAAATAAAAAACATGGCAATTGTAAAATGAAATATTTATATTATATATTTTTCATTTGTGTTCAAAAATGTATCATTTTTTATTTCATCTTGTAGGTAATCAGAAGAAAATCACTGCAACAGATCAACCAATTAATAACAATTGTGATAAAATTTCTTCTGAAGCTGGAAGATCGTCCATTTCTGAAAATTCACAGCAGCAAAATCTAGAACAACAATCTCGAAAAGTAAAACTGAACAGATCTAATTTACTCGTTTCCGTTAAAAATCCGTCAAAAAATGTTCCAACAAGTTTAACTAACGATATTTCAAGTTCCAATAATAAATGCGATATCGAATTAAATAATAAAGGTGTTCAAGATCTGGACAAAACTGATGTCTCAAAATCGTGTAAGAACAGTAATACAAATAACTCTAAAATGCAAAACAATAGTAATACAAATGAAAATGTTAAAGTTAATAATGACGACAGAGTTTTATTAGATAAAATTAAAAGTAGTTATAACAACAGAAACGATGATATTTTAAAGAAAAAAAGTATTAATCGAGATAAGAAAGAAAGTGACGAAGATGAAATCACGTTAGAACTTTCCGATTCTGAGAAGATGGATTTGCTTGAGGGTTTTCATTCTCCGCGATCATTCATAACTGAAGAAAATATCATTGACGAAAAACAGTTGACAGGTTGTGTTGAAATTTTAGATGAAACGTTTACAAGCGAAAATTTAAAATCCATTGAAAAAACTTTATTAAAATCTCGACACAAAAATATTGGTACATCTGGAAACGAATCTGGTAAAAATAACGGTGAAAAAAGAAAAAAATCTAAAAAGGACAAGACAAAATATAAAAAAATAAAGCATACAAATGATAGTGATAAACAAGATAAGCAAAAAGAAAAGAAGATGGACGATTTTGATGCGAACAATGCACTAAAAAATCTTGAAGTTTGTAAATCTAACGATCAAAATAATTCAGAACTCTCTAATAAAAATAATTTTGTTTCTTCATTAGAAAACATACAAGAGAAAATTGATGAAAATAAATCTGAAGGAGAATGCAGCTTTAGTTCCGATGATTTAATAGAAGCTGATAATAAAGACCACATTCTGTGTATTTCGGATGAAGATATGACTGAAATTTGTAGTAATAATAAAAATAGACAGTACAGAAAACGAAAAAAGGCGAATAATGATGAGAATGATACGACGAAAAATTCTCATCATACAGAAATGATAAAAGAGAATTTAGATCTGAAAACGGATGATGAAAAACATACCGAAAATCTTGATATAACAGATTTGAGTGAAAAAAATATTCCTATTGTTGAATATTTATCTTCCAAAGAAGTAAACGAACTTGAATTGAAGGAGAGTAATAATCTGGTAAATTCAAAAGAAGCGTCAATTGATTTATCAAGTAATATTAACGTTGATAATATTTCTGATAATATATTAGAAATATCAGACGATTCTAAGGATGGAGTCAACAATGTATTATCAAAGGAGCCAACGATTCAAGAAATTAAAGAGTTCAGCGAAAAGATCGACTATGAAATAGAAAGAGAAAGACTAGATATTTTAGGAGATTCTTCGATTGATCTTAAAATTAGGGAGAACGAGTCTGAAGAATCCAACGATTTATCATCGGCTGAGGACATATCGTGGAAAACGCGCTGGTTAAAAAGTGATAAAGTCCAACGCGTGTTAGCAACATCTAATTTATGTAACGCTCTAAGGAAAAAAAATAAAGAACTGAAAAAGAAATTAGAAAATAGTGTGTCGAGTACAAGTAATGAACAGGATAAAACTGCGGACAATCAGTTGTCTAATGAGAAAATAACTGACGCCGATATCGAAACGATCGATGTTCAAGTAATTGAAGGTTCGGTTAGCGAATACGAAAAATTAACGTCGTCTACCAAATATGTAGATCCAGTCGTCGAATCGAAATTGGACGAAAAAGCGATGATGACTGACGCCAAACAACTCATGAAAATGTACAAGAAACTTATTAAAATGCACTCTTTGGACGATGAGGTCGAAAAGAAGAAAGCTAAAAAACACAAAAAGGATAAAAAGAAAGAGAAGAAGGATAAAAAGAATAAAACCAAAGAAACCGCAGCCGTTTCTGAAACACCCGTCGTTGAAGAAACGACTTCTAAGCAAAATATCGCAAATGAATCTAAAACAATCGCCGCCGATGATGCTTCGTTATCAACTTCCAAATGCGCACCAATGTCGTCCGATGCTCAAGATAGTTGAATTATATTACTTGATTTCTGTGTATTATCTGTGTTTTTGTACAATATTAATTACTATATAATAAAACAATGTGATTATTTATAGATAATATTAGAATTAATCACTATTTTATATCGTCATGTAGTTGAAAATTACTTAATAAAATAATTATTTTGTAAAAATTTTAATTTAGCACCATTTTTTATTTCTAATTAATATCTAATGAGGTTTAAAATACATACTTTTACTCGATAAATATAGGTAAAAAAACATGGAAATTTGCTTCATGGTTAGAAACCATACTTTTTTTTTATAGCATATACTATTTTTTTTTTCACAATATACACATTAGTAATATTTTTAATAATTAATTTACTTTAAGCGAATTTAACCTTTTTATTTATTTTTTTTATATGAATTTTAAGATGTCGAGAATATCGTTTTGGTAATTTCGTTTTTACGATACGAGACGGAAATTTTATTTATGTATAAAAATTATATGAAAATATAACTTTTTTTTTAATATATAAAATGAAAGCGGTAATTTAAAAAAATACCTAAACTAATCATCTAGTTCCGATCGTGACAAATTCAGATAATTAGATAATACTTTATAGCAATAAAATATCTAAGCAATAAATATCTATTATATAATACATAATGTAAATTCGAAACAACAATAAAGAGAAATAAGTAAAATCGGGTGAATTTTATCTTTTAACTACATGTACCATGTATATATAAAATATGGAAATTTTGTATGCATATATAAATAGAAATGTTTTTTTTTATAATCATAAATCAAAACCATAATATTCAAAACTATCTGTTATTATAACATTCTGTTTGTTGATCATATTGAAGGTTACAAAATCACAAAAAATATATATATATATATATATATATATATATATATATATATATTAAAATCTAAATTGAGAAAGGTCAAGTAAAGATCTAATCGACTGCCTCTAAGAAAACATCGTTGATATAGAACGGCTGAAGGCGGAGATATTTGGTTAAAAAGCGAAATCGACGATCAAATTTTATAAAGCTAGAAAGCATATAAATGGGAAAATAATTTAATCTCTCATAAAAAATTCGTACGTATTATATATGCATATTTATGAACATCTGATAGTAATAATAAACAAAATGAAGAAATTTAAAATATATTTTGTATTTAAATAAAATAGGTATTTATTTAGTTTCATTTTAAAATAATTATTTGATAAAATTTTTAAAGAAGTATTTTCATTAATACTTTTATAAGGTAGGATTCGAAAATATTGGTATTCACAGCATATTAATATATATATATATATATATATATATATATATATATATATATATATATATATATATATATATATATATATATATATATATATATATATTAAAAAACATTTAGTATACCTAATACGATTTTAATTTTAATTGTAATAATTATAAATTTATTTTTTATTCTACGAACGCGCAATTTTCCGCAACAGAATAAATTTCGCACAAAACGAAGTATTATAGATGCGGTGTTCGATTGAATCGAATATGTATTATAATACGTATGCATAGAAGATCTCGATTGTGATTGGTGGACTCGCGAGCGAAACCACGCCCAACGGGCACGCCCCCTGCGCGCTTCGCACCGATCGCGAGCGAGACGGCTCTTGGCCCCGCCCACACATCGCATCCGAACGACGGAAAACCCGGGAAAAACTGAGCGCCCACCGTGAAAATTTTATAAAGTCAGTCGCTCGCCGACACCTGCATCTAAACGTAACGGAAAATTTACGGTGAAATTTTCGTCCTGTTGTGCGTTGTTGTCGCTCTTTTTATCGGCCCGAATTATTTTTTATTTATTAATATTTGGTGCGTGTGTATGTGCGTTTATGTTGTGCATAGAGTAATGTTGCCGTGACAATTTTCTTTTAATAATACAATGAAGTATAGGTATAAAACTTTTGACATTTATTTTTTAAATTACAATTCTCACATTATTATATAAAAAAAAATATATAAGAATTTCATGTTCTTTAAACAAATAATATTTTTATCACACATATTATAAAAAAAGAAAATTCAAAAATTTATTTTATACATTTAGATATATATATATATATAATAATAATTATTACAAATTATATTTAAATACCGTTTCTAATTTATTTAAAGATAAGATTTCTTTTTATAATATAATATAGTATTTTCTTCAATTTATACAAATATACGAATATTCAAATTACATATTAAAAATAATTTTCAAAAAAAAAAATTAAACGAATATCAATATTTGTACGTATTTAAATACAATAAATTTAATTACTAATGATTTTTATTCACACATTTACAATTTTAAGGAACACGAAAAAAATTTATTTGAAATATATTTAAAAGCTTTTTTTTCTTTTTTTTTATCAGATATATTTGTAAATAGACACATTTAAATTAATTACAAATTCGATTAAAATTTAATTTCTAAATTACAAATTACTATTATATTATAAATATTTTTTTAATGTCAGACAAAAGAAATGAGTATCGTATAATTATTATTTCAATAATTATACAATAATTATTATATTACCATATTTTAGGTGCTCGTATTTGATGAATTAAATTTTATATACTTGTTTTATTTGTAACAATTGTTTTAATTTATTCAAATTTACTTTGAAACTTTATATAAATTTATATACTTATTTAATTTTATAATATATTTTCAAAAATAATCACTTTGTACTCATGAATTATTTTTAATTATATTATAATTGGAAATTGTTATAAAAAATACAAAATTATAATTGCATCAAAATGTTAGAAAAAAAACTTTTTTTTTTACGCCGCTGGATGAAGTATGACTTGACACTGTATAGTATAGGGGATTGTCAAAATTTGATGTGATGCTAAACGATTGCATCAGTTTTGTTTATACATGGGGTGAATTTAACCCCGATTAAAACCCCAAAATTGTATTGTAGCTCTATAGAAATTGAATAACGGTAATGGGTCGTGCAATTTTATTATTTAATATTGCATGCGGCTAAATTAACGCGAAATTGAACACACACACACACACATACACACGCTCACATTATCAATACATATACAAAGTGTTTAAAACGACTTTCATTGGGTTAATTGTGAAAAATGAAACATAAAAGAAAAATTCAGGGGGGAAAAGTGTGATGCGTAATTATTGTGTTGTGTTTGTATTGTTGACAACACTGGACAACAATGGAGATAGTCACACTTTCATTATTGCAACCAATTAATTTAATGTTTGATGCCACTTTCATAAAACAAACACACATAAACACAATATACGATTATTATATAATCTCTATATTTTTTTTTAAATTTTCAATATATTCTCTTATTGTGATTAACTTTCATAAAAACGATACATTATAAATACACGTATTTTATTATTATTAAAATAAATAAATCAATTATATTTATAGATCAATCAATAATTTTTATATTTTGCCTTTCTATCTAAATGAAATCAAATCTAAATGTGATCAAAAAGTAAGGTGAAACTGTCATTTAAATCTCCCGGGCATTAGAAAGGCAGGTAAATTGTATTTTTATCCTAGGTTGGTAGGACTGTCTATAACATTTGCCAGGCGTCTGATTGTCGAAAGGTTAAATTATCTCCGATTAACACGTGCTTTTACAACTCTCGGCTCCTTCATCACGATAATGCACCATGTCATACTGCATTGGTTTTTTACGACTTTTTTTTTACCAAAAACTCAACTCATATCGTTCCGTAACCACCGTATTCGCCTGATTTGCTCCAATCAGCAAACGCAAAAGGCCAATGCGGGGTCACCGTTTTGACACGATTGAGGAGATAAAAATCGAATCGGAGAAAGTCTTGAAGACTTTTCCAACTGTTTCGAGGAGTGGAAAAAGCGTTGACAAAGACGGGGATTACTTTGAAGGGGGTGAAATTGATTTGAAAGAATAAATAAAGAATTTACATTCTATAAACAAATTCTTCTTACTTTTTGATCACAGTATGTATATTAAACATTTTTAAGAGATTTAATTTTATTACCGCGGTTTTTATAGTTATATTTCAAGTATAAATATGAATGTCTGACATTAATTTAACATTTATAAAATAATATACAATACTACTAGGATATGCAAATAAAATTAATCATTCCTATAGGTCATTAAATACCTATTGTTACTTTAATTATTAGTCACTGATGTAAAATTTATTGTAATAATTATAATACTTCGAAATATTGATATCATTTGAAAGTCAGTATGTATGAAATATTTTCAATAGCGATTAAAAGAATTATTAATAAACACGACCGAATAACTCCGGTCGAAACGATGGGACGTATGTATACTTATTTATATTATATTATATGTATATCGAAGCAATAAGTAAGACGTTACAAAGCGCACAGCAGGCGCTCTCAGGATCGATTTTCGTAAAACGCAAAAACCAATTTTGTGAAGAGTATTCACAAAGAAACACGACAGATAAGTACATACCATATATTTGGTATGTTAAATACAAATATGCTTTATAGAATAAATAATAAAAAAAAATTTTTTTTTCTTCTTCTATAAGCGGCGTATTCATTGTGACCGTGGCTTATAGTTAGTTATTTCACGGAGTTAATTGAGAAGTGCACATGTGGGAAAGAAGTCCTTTTATCTATCTCTATATATATCTATTTTATGTATAAACAAGCCCTTTTAGTGCAACACACTTCCCTAACGAATCTAATGACTCTCTCACCGTTTTGTTTGTCTCCTGCTGACATGTCCACCTTTATTGTCTTCGAAAGAGTATATTATCATCACAAAAATCTTCAAATATTCTACTACAAAATATATAAAATACGTGTATATTATATATGAATATTTTTCGTTAATATACAAAAATCGAAATTTAAATAAAATTTGATAAACTAAAAATAATATGGATAAACTAATAATAATATCCGGTCGTATATTGATTTTGTGCGACCGGAAAGAATGTGTAAATCGTCAACGGTTGGCGAGTGCTGATTTCCAATTTCGCTTTTCCGAAAGTGAAAACGTCGCAATGATAATTTTCATGAAAATTTTCACATCTCGCCGTGCGGCGGGAAAGCGACAAGATTGCGGCGAGATTGCAGCATCCTGAAAATCCCCATGTTTCCGGTTTCCGTTCCGTTTCCTGCCCAAGATAGATAGGTTTCCGGAATGGAATCGTTTACTTTTATACGACGATTATAAAATCAGAGTGTCGCGTAATTTATATTCCATATTTCGTGGTGATTCGATTGGATTTCTACATTCTAAAAGTGACAACGTATCATTAGTTTAATATCTAAAAATATTATTATTCTAAAACCCCCCCCAAAAAAAAAAAAAAAAAAAACACAATTTATGGCACGTATTTAATAAATCAATATTCATCATTTAAATAGTAATGACAGCTATTTCGGATATTTTAAATTTTCTCACTAAAGAAAAAATAGTTATTAAGTACGAAAACTAATAAAAAAAATATTTTTAAAGGTCAATGAAATTAATTAACAAAAATATTTTACATTACGATTTCTGTCACAAAATTTTCATAACGAAGATCAAAATAACAATTGGATACTAAAAACTATTACGAAATACTGACGAGGGGCGTCTAGCAATAAAATGGGGACAACGAAGAAACCAAATTTTATCCCCGAAATCAAATTTGCCACCCCATGTTCGTCGTTTCTTCTTTAACAGCACTCGATAAAGGTAAATCGTAAATATTGAACGTCAATATATATACTTTATTCATATTTTGATAAAATGAAAAAAAATACACAAAAAAAATAATGTTTTTTTTTATATCATTATTGATTAAATTTGGTTACGAATTGTTCACTATTAAATAAATCTTTAATTAGTGTTCTTCATGTATATATATATATATATATATATATAATAAACGAAAAAAAATTCGAATAAAATAGCAAAAAAAAATAGAAATGGGGAAAAAAGGAACTCGTCGTCGATTTATTAACGAAATGGTTCAATAGTTTCCAATTACAATAGGAAAACATTCGTTTGTTTACTTTTCCATTAGTGAATTGGATTCGTTGCGAACAAGTGTTAATTTTTATTCGGCACAATGCAAAGATTATTGCATTGGAAAATAAAATTATAAAATTACAAAGCTACGATAAATTAATTTATAATATGAATATTTCAAAACATATTTTATCCTTCTTTGTAATGAAAATTATTTTAAAATTTTAACGTGTGTTTTGTTTTCAAATTTTCTATGAAAACGTACGAGCTTTAAATATTTATTAACCTTTAGCCTGATACTTGATAACATACTACTATGATCAAAAAATAAGGTAAAATTGTCATTTAAAACTTTCGGACAGGTAAATTTTATTTTTTTTCTAAGTTGGTAGGACTATCTATAACATTTGACTAATGTCTGTTTGTCAAAAGATTTAGTTACATGTGTTTTTACAACTCTCGGTTCCTTCATCACGATAATGCACCAGTCATACTATGATACATTGGTTCTTTGCGATTTTTTTGCCTAAAATTTGATTCGTATTGTTCCACAATCATCGTATTCGCCTGATTTGGCTCCGTACGACTTCTGGCAATTTTGGGAATGAAATTAATTTGGTAGAATAAATAAAAAATGACATTTTATAAACAAATTCACCTTACTTTTTGATAGTGTTATATATTTTTTTCAAAAATTATAAATTATATTAGTAGTTAAATATATTATATTTCGTACAATTAGCGAACGCGTATCATTTATTTAGTATTGTTGACATTTTTGTTCGTACGAAATAAAATTTGTGATATTACTCGCGCCAAAGTGCGTCATAATGTATACATAAATATGGCGTATATTTGTTGGTATCCTTCCTTATTTCGTTGGAAGACATTTTGTGTGCGGCTGCTGCTCTCCCGTCGTGAACATCTTTTATCGTCTTTGATCAAAGGTTGCTACTGATTTTGACAGCAGAAAGACATCGAATTAACGAAACGCGCACACACGCGCACGCACGCACGTTTATATAAAAATGTAAAATAATCGAAATATCACAAAAATAAATATTAAAAACTAACAGCGTACTTGAATAATTCCTATTGGCTGGTAATTTATATACAAAATGAATTTTATAATATTCTACAATATATTAATAGAAAATATATTAAGTCAAATTTTATTTATTTTTTTCATAAATATTCATATTCTGATTATTTAGTGTTTATTATTGTTGTATGTCTATTAGCTAAAACATTTCGATAGGTGTAAAACTGTGATCAAAAAGTAAGGTGAATTTGTTTATAGAATGTAAATTCTTTATTTAATTTTCAAAATCAATTTCATCCCCTTCAAAATAATCCCCGTCCGATAAAACGCACTCTTGCCAACGCTTTTTCCAGTCCTCGAAATAGTCGAATAGCCTTCAAGATCTTCTTCAATTCGGTCTTTCTCTTCTCAATCGTGTCAAAATGGCATCCCCGTATATTGGTCTTTTGAGTTTGCTGAATAACAAGCAGTCACGCGGAGCCAAATCAGGCAAATACGATGGTTGTGGAACAATACGAATCGAGTTTTTAGCAAAAAAGTCGCGAACAACCAATGCAGTATGACATGGTGCATTATCGTGATGATGGAACCAAAAGTTGTAAAAACACTTGTAACTCAAAGGCAATTAAACCTTTTGACAATCAGACGCTTGGCAAATGTTACAGACAGTCCTACCAAAATAAGAAAAAAAATACAATTTTCCTACCTTCTTAATGCCCGGGAGTTTTAAATGACAATTTCACCTTACTTTTTGATCACAGTCGTATGAAATGTCTTAAATTTATTAAATAGAAAAATGAATATGAATATATAGCAGTTAAATCGTTTTTTCTTTAGCGAAACTATATAGTCGATATATTAATATAATAATAATAAAAATAATACATAAACTTATTGTTATGTAAACAGTATATTCTCGTTTTTTTTTATAGTGTTCCGTAATAATAATAATAATAAAAAAACGTAAAACGTGGAAATTCTGGGAAATTCGAGTCGAAGAAAATTAATGTTTGCTTTTCAGACGATTAGCCCCGAAGCCGATGTGCGTTTATCGAAGAAGAATTCGAAAATTTTTATTAAAAAATGTTGCCCCGAGATATGTTTGTGTAACAAATCCAATAAACCTTAACTGCGGGGAATAAAGGGTGTGTTTCGAACCCTCTCATTCAAAAAAAAAATAAAATAAATAAAAATCATGTATTATATAACGTATATACCATATATAAATTGTTCTTCTGCTTATTTATTTCATTATCTCATTTATTTATTTCCATAGAAATAAATATTTCAGTTGAACATTTTACATATAAAATAATGTTTTTCTTTTATATTAAAATACAATTTTCCATTTTTGTTGACAGGAAATTTTATAGAGTCATGTGCGATTTTGCAATTGTCAAGTGGCATCGTCGACAATGAGGACATGTCTTCCGAGAACTTGGTCGATTGCTCGTCTTCATCAGCCATTGAATGTCCGCCAACGATTAGAAATTGGAACGGGTATTCGTGATCATCATATAAAACCGTTTTCATTGTTAAATATTTTTTAAAACTTTAAATATGCATCGTTCATATATCGAATTATAATTTATTACGATATTTTCAAATGCGAAACATTTCGACATTTACGATTTCATTTTTACATCGTTTTTAATAGTTGACCATCTTAAATTATAACATAAAATTTATAGTAAACTATAAAATTATAATATTGCACTTTTATAAATAGATTTGCTTATGACTAATGTAAAATATATTTTGATCATTCTTCAATTATTTTTATAAGATTTTCACATCATTATTTTTAGAGAATGTATATTATATTATTGCATATGAATTCAAATGCACAGTAATTGAATAATAATTAATTTTTATTTTAACAGTGAATCATCAGAAGGCGAATCAGTTATTGTGAAGAAGGAACCCGCAGACAAAGAAAATGAATGCGGTAATCGTAAATTTATTTAAATATAATTAATCAATATTCGCACAAATAAATTTAATTAAAATTAATAAAAAAAATATTATAATATATGGAAGAAAATGTCAAGCACGTACATTTTACATTTTTTTTGTATTGACTTTTTCGTAGTGTTGTGTCTTGAAAAATTAATATTCGAAGACGGTTTCCTAACAATACGTGCATCTTCAGCAGCATCAGGTAAAAAAAAATAAAAACCAGATCGGCTTTCGGAGACAACAATCACAGTCACTTGACGGTGGTGAAACCCAATTTGAATATCAATTTTTCATCGTTCAATATACTCCCTTCTCAGCATACGGGGTGTCAATCAATCCGTTCTCGCGCTGAATATTAATTGATTCTTTTATGAGAAAAAAATAATAATATAAATATTAGCATTATATTTATTTTGTCTTCTTTTTCAATTTTTATTTCAAAATAAAATATGCAAAAATAGTAGAAAACTGTGATTTTTTTTCAGTAGTATTCAACTTTTTTATATATTACTGTGATCAAAATATACGGTGAAATTGTCGTTTAAAACTCCTGGGCATTAGAAAGGCAGGTAAATTTTATTTTTTTTCCTAGGTTGGTAGGACTGTCTATAACATTTGCCAAGCGTCTGTTTGTCAAAAGATTTAATTGCCTTCGAGTTACAAATGTTTTTACAACTCAACACGATAATGCATTAGTTCTTCGCGACTTTTTTTGGCAAAAACTCTACTCGTATCGTTACACAACCACAGTATTCGCCTGATTTGGCTCCGTGTAACTTCTGGCTATTCAGCAAACGCAAAAGGCCAATACGGAGATGCCGTTTTGACACGATCAAGGAGACAAACACCGAATCGATAAAGGTCTCGAAGGCTATTACCGGAAAAAGACTATTACGACTGTTTCGAAGACTGGAAAAAGCTTTGGCAAAAATGCGTTTTATCGGACGGGGATTGAAGGGGATGAAATTGATTTGAAAGAATCTATATTTTATAAACAAATTCACCTTACTTTATGATCACAGTTTTATACCTTGGATCACGACAATGTATTTATCAAACTTCTAAAATTGAGCTTTAATTTTTTGTAGTATTATAATATTTTTAGATTACTTGAAATACATGAACGATCGATATGTCGATATACTAGTATATAATTGATTTCTTTTCTATGAATTGAAATAAAAACAAAATCATATCGCATAGACATGTCGACGTTTTCCATACAATGAAAATAATAAATAAATATCGGTGGCAAGGGGGTGGGGAGGTGGTATTGTATCAATGGAATTTAATTCCATTTGTTGATTATGCATATATATATATATTGTATTATTATAATTTATTGTGTATTTTGGTCACGTGTAACCCATTAGGAGTCTCATACCATTAGGGTAATTGAGATGACTTGCAAATGCCGATTTAACATGCGTTCATACCGATTTCAAATCTCTGTATATTTTTATTGTCTATATATATATATATATATATATATATTCATGTGCTTGTATTATTTACATTTTTCATTTGTAAATGAAAGGATTTTTTCATTATATTATATTCTACAGAACGCTACAAAAATTGAAACAAAAATATTATAAAATTATGTATTCATGTATAAATACTTTTTATTAGATCTTGGGCGATAAATACAAAATTATTAATATAATCACTCAATAATGAAAATGGTGACATTTATAGGTATATATATATATATATATATATATATATATATATATATATATATATATATATAAAAGGTTAGGAATCACTTTCTTAGAAGAATAATATGCCTTTAATAATAAATATAAATATTGAAATTTAAATATAATAAAATAAAGAGAAAAAAAAGGTTCGTAAAATTGAAAGCACTGTCTAAATTATTGATTTTTTTAATAAAATTTACAATTTAAAAATTAACACTAATCGTTTTTAATTAATTGAAATAAAATGATTGAGAATAATAAATACTACTTCTGAAATAAAAATATGGGATTTTTTTGATTTCTTCTCTAAATAGTTAACATTTTTTTGTGATATCTTGTATTACACGTTTGAAATACGTTCATTTTTTTCATGCATTGTCATGGCGTTGAAAAATTATATTTTTCACACAATTTCAATAATTTATTATTTTTATTTCACACTTTTTTTATAAATGTAATTATTCCAAAAATATGTTTCGATCATTTTCATTCTTGATAGCAATAATCGGCGTATATTAAGTTTTCAGTTTGTATCACGAAAAGAACCATAATATTTTTTTTTAAATATTATTATATAATATTCAAAATAATTAAGTAATCTAAATTAAGAATTTGTCCTGATGATTGATATCCAATGATTTTCTTGATTTGCGTCCATTTAAAAAGAAATACAAACCATCATTTATTGGCATATTAAAACAATTACTACAATCTTTCAAAAAGCTAATTGTTTTTTCATGTCTACATTGTATCACTTTCTAAAAAAAAAACACAAATTATCTATTATATTCTAATATACCAATTATAAATTGGTTTCGTTATATAAAAATTCTAAATAAGAACTTCATTATTATTTATATATAAGGTTTATTTTTTAACTTAAAATACATATATATTTTAGTAGAATCGATAAAGTCGTTTATCTATATTGTAATCTTAAATGTACTTATTTTTTTTAATAATTACTTTAGCTTGAAATTATAAATGTAAAATTTGACATAGAAAAAAAACAAGCTAGAGCATTTGTAGCATTAAAAAAAAACTAAAGTATAATATAGTAGATGGATGTTATAGTATTATAGAGCATTTGAAAGTGCTAAAATATGTATACCGGTCGATGTTTGCGAATCTGTGCTCTTTTTGAGAGAGCGAAGTGGTTTGCATTACAACATTACATTATTAACTGCGCCCTGGGATTATCTGATATTCCCTCGGGCTATCCGAAAGTATTATATACGAACAAATTCAGGGCTGTCACTCTTTTCAACTTTCAAATTACTCGAATTTTACATACAATTGACAAACTATTATTTTTTATATGGTATATACACCCAATTCTTTTTTACACGGTAGATACGTTCCTAGGCAAACGTGTAGAAAAAAATAAATTGCATACGATATATGGTAAATTTAGGAATACGTTCCACAACATGCGTTTTTCGAAAAGAAAAAAAAACGCGCAATATAATAAAACCCATATTTATAAATCTATAAATTGATTCTTGCATTGTCATCGAGAGTGAGCAAGTATGAAAAGTTTCAGCTCAATCGGACATCGGGATGTGCTAAAAAATATCGATTACAAAATTCCACCCAGTGCAAAAAAATATATATTATATATTCTTATCGGTGAACCGCGCTAGGTGTATTTATAATAAAATTAGATAAATTTCCAGACACTTTACCATGGGACCCAGTTTGTCGCTGCTTGCCACGTGAAGGGGGGGGGGTCAATATTAAAAATGGAATAAATTTAGAATGAAAAATACGATGTAATATTTTTTTTCATGATATATATATATATCAAATATTTATTGAAGTGATGACATCATAATTTTATGTAAAATTGGCGATAAATTAATGCGTTAAATAAATTTAAACAGCCCTGAACGGGGTGCAGAAAACAAAAGCTGTATCGGAAGTTGCATTACAGAGCTGTTGTTTAAACATTCATGGCGGTAGCAAAGGGACGGGCGATGTTTAGGGTCGAGAGGGCGCAGCCCCCGCGTCTACGCCACCGGTTAATTAATAATGACGACTCATTAACAATGTCGACGATTAGCCGTCATCATCTCGAACCGTTTAACCGTTACCATCCATCACCGTAAATTACTTTTGGCATCAATAAGCCAAAAGTAACCTGACCCTTTATATTATACTTACAATGGCTATTATTATCTCTCTGGCGCTTATTTTAATTCTGTACAGAAAATTATGTTATTGCTCCACTTCACTCCCGGAGAAATTGTACTTTTGTGTACTTTTTCCGCGTGTGTCAACAAATATGGTATCAACAGGGAGATAATGTGCAAACAAAACATTATATCCAGTTAATATAATTAATATTGACTTAACCCCTACACATCGTGAAACCATTTTCGAAAATTAATTAAATCCATACCTTAAATGTATACACACACACACACACACACACACATATATATATATATATATATATATATATATATATATATATATATATATACATCAACCGCAGCTGAATTGATATGTTATGGTTATACATACTTTATTTTATAGCCAAAAACTATTAACTCAAAGTATACACTAACAGCATTCTATATTGAGTTTTTAACATAAAAAATAAATTAAAATTTAATAGTCATATATTTAACGCAACAAGAACGAAAAAAAAAACTAGATTCCATTTGAAACATGTTCATATATTATTCAATGAAATCTATTGAAATTATCACAAAGGTTGAAACGTTGCCGCCGCTTGTATTATTTTTATTTATAGAATAGCGTTTTTTCGAAATTTGCATACTTCATATCTTATTGAACAGGATATAATTATATAACGATGAGTGTTACAAAAACAAAATAGAAAAACCAAAAAAAATAATAAGACTATTATTGCGTTTATAGATGCTGAATGTGTTTTATCGTCAAAATCGTCTTGGAAATATAACGTAAATTCGTCGAATTACTTCAAAAAACTTCCAAATATATCAAATTGCGAAGTATCCAGTAACGAAATTGTCGAACGCAGTGGCGGTTCAAAACTTTTAAATCCCCCAAATTATCCCACTGAAAAAGATTCCTCTTGCTGCATGCCACAAACACCTTGCTACAAAAATCAACAGAACCAATCGTCGACAGATATCCATCATCATCAGAGTTCATGCAATGTCAATTATGAAAAATGTTCCACTGAAAACAATAATAACAACGGCGAAAGAACAAGCATAAACTCCAGATCCGAGGATAATTTGACTTATAACACATTTTCTGTGGAACCACCGATAACCAATTATCAACAACTATTGATACCACAATTTAATGAACAAAATTCTAACGCAAAATCACAAAAACAAACGGAAAATCACACCAGAGAATATCCGTTTCATCATCATCATCATCACCATAATCAAAGTGATTTATTTGGAAGGCATTGTAGTTATGTATCATTGTTAAACAATAATAACAGTGAACTTGCCGAAGAAGCAAATAGACAATACAGATATTCAAGTGAAAAAGACTTGCATTGTCAATATGGAAGAGAAAACGACCCTGAAGTCCCTTATATATATCAATACCAAGAAAGAACACGAGATGATGAAAGGAGAAGTGAAATAGCTAAATTTGATAACTACATTACTGCAACTACTAAATCTTCTACGACAATGAGCGATGGCAGTATTTCCATGGGGGCTATAAGCAGCTCTAGAAACGATGTGGGACCTTATGATGCAATTGGTCAAAGTCCACCAAAAAATAGAGGCAATATCCTCGCAAGTCCTGGAAATTCCTGTATAGTTTCCAGTACCGATACAGGAAGAACATATTCTGAAGATGGAGTCAGTCAAAAACCATCGTGGAGTGATAAGCCGAGTAAATATAATATCACATTTATTATATATGTTTCCAGTATGAAATATGATATAAAAATATTTGAATTTAAGGTGTTAGCGGTAATAGACAAGAAGTGCTTGTATCGTCTAGTACTAGATGTGAATCTTCGGCTCCTCCCAGAGTCGATCTTGTATCTACAACAGCACCCGGTAAAACTTAAACGTAATTCTAACAATATTAATAATATTACATGCAAAATTATTACGACAACACATTTAATTATAGCGACAAATCCTGGAAACGGATCAAACGGTCCTAGTGCGCGAAGAGGTTCATTACAATTATGGCAATTCTTAGTTGCTCTATTAGATGAACCTGCTGCTGCAGGTGGATGTATAGCATGGACTGGTAGGGGACTTGAATTCAAGTTACTCGAACCCGAAGAAGTAAGTGATAATAACTAATCGATTTCATGATTTTTATCATCAATCACTCTCGTTTTCACCAGGTAGCAAGGAGATGGGGCATGCAAAAAAATCGACCGGCAATGAATTATGACAAATTAAGTAGATCTTTAAGATACTATTACGAAAAAGGTATTATGCAGAAAGTTGCCGGTAAGTACTAGTTTATAAAATTTACAATCAATAAAATATAAAAATACATATCTAAACGTGAAACATTTTCAGGCGAAAGATATGTATATAAATTTGTTTGCGATCCAGATGCGCTTTTCAATATGGCATATGGACCGCATCACGCTGCAACAGATGTGCATTCGCATCATCCATCCAAAGCTCATTTAGGACCGATATCAACGCAGATTAGTGTAACAAAACAATCGATTTCAAGTGAAAATCCAGAAAATTTGTGTATGAAGTCGTCTCAATATAGTTCAAATCAAATACCTCCGATGGATATTGCAAAAGCAACGGCGTCTCATCAAAGTTATCATCAGAACTACGACGTCTTCAGCACATTGTACAATACGACACATCATCTAAACTATCACGGAGCGCATTTATCTTTGCAACAATATTTAGGCGTCAGCGCTCACACGGGTTCGGTAATGAGCGGTACTCTTCAGCCGCATCATGCCGGAGTCCATTTGGGTTTGGATCAACAGTCGCATCAGCACGATTACCATAGTCAACATAACCACCAAATACAAACGAATTCCAACTGGAACGTTTCTAGATATTATCATCAAAATCAAGTAAATTACGATGGATAGTAATAAACAACGTTTGCGCATAATATATCATATCTTAATTTCTTTCAAAATTAAATTTACTGCAAGTCAAAAAAAAATATTTATTTATCCCACATCGTGAAGCACTCGATATTTTTATTACTGAACTAATCAAACGATTAAAAATGATTTAATTAAGTCAGCGTAATAAATGAAAAAGGACAATATGTTACATTTTCAAAAAAGTATCACTGCTCAATATAAAACACAATATATATATATATATATATATATATATATATATATATATATATATATTATTTGAATGAATTCTAGATTGATTCACTGTAATTATTTTACTGCACAATTCAATACTCTATTGAATAAGCAAGCGTATATGTAAATAATTGAATTATATATATATATATATATATATATATATATATATATATATATATATATATATATTATATATAAAATACTTTTACTGTCATGAATGTAAATATATTTTCAATGGTTGTGCATTTAAAACAATGACGATAGTAGAAATTGTTCTATTACAATTTCTAAAATGAATCAGTATTATTGAAAACGAAAGTTGTCGGTTATTCAGATTTCAAATGTGTTATTAAAAATAAAGGATTCAGTTTTAAAAATGTGTAGTTTAATTTGTGAAAATGAATAAAAAAAACAACATAAAAATAGGAAAAGAAACAATTTATTAATTTATTATGTCATAATCTATAAGCAAATATAATAAGTAAATAATGAATATTCTAACGGCGAATAATCTTCTTCGGAATAAATGAGGATTTTGAACGACTTAACCTTTTGTCTTATTATATTCTCTCAAATGGCTCAAGACCCAGATGGGAGTGAACCAAATGGAGCCGAAGATGATGGCGGCCATCACGACCCTTTGCTGAAAAATAATAAAGATAGTATTATGAGGCGAATTGATTTTTGAAAGTTAAAAATTTAAATAAAGCTATAAACGTCGAATTACGTAACTTTGAGGTTATGCGTACGGAAGTTACGAAACGCGAGTCGAATCAAAGTGAACGCGAAAATCTTTGTCACACGGTAAATTAGTAAGTCAAGTAAGAGGTATAATGATATAAAAGAAATATTTAATAGAAAGAGAGGAGCTCACCGCGGCTGGCACTTTGGTGCGAGCAGGAATCCCGACGGCGATCGGAGTGTTGCTGAGGCCGCGACTCTGTCGACCGGCGACGACGAATCCTCGAGAGGCCGTCAAACCGGCGCTCCCCACTTTCGACGCTAAGCTCATTTCGATCTCTTTTATCTTCCGACTGCGACTAAACTCTTTTATCTTTAGACCGCGACTACTGGCGCCCCTTCGATATATCGATTATGACGTATCTCATAACACGCCGTTTGTCGACCGTGAACTGTCTCATTGAAAAAGGGAACATTTATAAAATTACCTCGATTAAAATAAAATTTTATTTTGCGGAACACTTTTTCGATGACGGAACGTGAATCGATAACAGATTTATTACTTTTAAACGCATATCATGCTTGCGAGCGCTCCCTTTTTTTTAGTTATGAGAATGTAAATTTGTAGATAACAAGAAGAAAAAGTATTTTTATTTTTTCGTTCATTTATAAGTGTTTCTACACAAAAAAATATTTCTTTACAATACTACCCACCCTCACTAATTATAGTAAAATATACGTATTACTTTTTTTTAATCATCATTAAATTTAGTACAAGAATAAAATAGGCATTCATAATTTTTTTACAAACAAGCTAAGTAATCTAAAAATTATTCTTCATCTTTGATCTCCTTAAAATTGTTCGAGTTAATAAAACACTACAGTAAGGAAGATTTAAGAGTGAATTAGGAAAAAATGAAACACTGAAATGGTTTTAAATTCTTTATTCGTATGTAAAATTAGTATTTCTTCATCACCAATACACAAATATATATATATATATATATATATATATATATATATATATATATATATATATATATATATCATGAATAAAATTTCGATATGTAGCTCAACCAATATTGCCTGTCGTTTTTAAAAAAAATCCTTATAAACTAAATATAAAATATAAAGATCTTTTCAACAAAAAAAAAAAAAGAAATCAAAAATCAAACGAAAATAAGTAAAGTCAAAAGAAATGTTATTTTTTGAAAATATAGTTCTGTAAATAAGAATTAAAAAAAAGAAAACAGTTTATAATATATTCATATAAATATGACTGAAAACAACCACAATCAAAACGCAATATAAAATATATATATTTTTCACATTAATTTTCGTTGATTGAGCTACTACATTATAAATCGTAAAAAAGAATTATATGTCTATGAAATTAGAAATTTAATTAAATACGATATATATATATATATATATATATATATATATATATATATATATACACATCATGTTCTCAATAATTCTTAAGGACTAACTAAAATTATAAGCGCATGATTGGTCTTATATTTAAAGAGAATTGCCACAATAAAAATACAAATATTAAGTATACAACATAGTCGAACACAATTTCAATTTATTTTCAATATTTATTTACAGATCAAAACTGTTCAGCAAATTTTTATATTTTTATTGTACGCAGATTCGATGGGAGCAACAAATAGAAGTTTTAATTGAAAACTGTTTCTTCACATTTATCACAGGATGTTTTAGTAAAACAAAATACATATGTATATAAAAAAAAAAAAATATTACTGTGTAATTGCAACAAAACTTCACACAAAATCACAGTGCGAAAGAAATATTAATAAAATAAAATGAGAGTGAATATATTATTCAACAGTACTTTTTTTTAACGTCGTCGCATAAGAAAAAACCGAATAAAAACTATTAAATCGAGGAATAATTTATTATTTTTATGAAATACATATTAAATATATATATATATATATATATATATATATATATATATATTATCTACACATGAACGTGACGGTATACCGAATTGGTATATGTTGGTTTGTTAATTGCACAAAACGACAAAGAAAAATCACAGTTCAACGCATCATTTTCCACCAACTCTTCCGAATTCTATAAATATTTTCTTGCTTATCATTAAAACTTGCAGTTAAAGCGATCAATAAATGCATAATCATCATTTCAAAGCACATACATATAATTAATTATATGGCACTTTGATGCTAATTACTTAACTAAGAAAATTTTATTAAATCCATTCCAAAATCTACATCAAAATATTGGACAAGTGACGTTATTATGTATTTAAACGAATTAAAAACAAAATTGCACTGATTTATAACGTTAATTTACTTCTTATAAAACTGAATAATCCAATATATAAACCGATGATCTCAAAGATACCACGGATCATCGGTTCTCGATGTCCAACGTTATATTAAATTTTCGATGATTATATGTATTATATTTTTTTATGTCATGTAAGAGTCCAGTTCCAAAAAAAATATATTAAAAAACACTTTAACAGATCATAATGATACTTTTAAATTTGAGCATTTCTTCAAATATAATTAGAGACTAGTTAACAATGTTTTATAATGAAATTATTGTTAAAAAAATACTGAAAAATAAAATAAAATAATTAAAATATATAATGAAAATTTCTAATATAATATTCCAAATAACTATACAATCTATTATCGAAATTACACATATAATATAATATACAAGTTTACATATAGTTTATTCTTGGTAAGATAATAAAATGAATTAATTATATTTCAAAAATCGATGTAAACAATATTGATGTAAAACAGATCATATTATATGTATATTAAATATATAAAAAAATATCAAAAACCGTCATAAACTAGTCTTTGATATTGAGTTGTACATTTCATTTACATTTTTAACCAGTCTCTTTCGTTCATAAAATAATACGATTATTTATCTCATTTACATGATAATTAAAATTATCCAATAAACTATTACAAATTTACATTGAAAAAAATCGTAGTTTTGTTCATTTTTTAATCTAAAAATTATTTCAATCTAATAAATGATTTTATTCTTCCCTATAAATATTATATATAATATATACATTAAATATACAAAAAAGCGCTCTGTTTTTTTTTGGCAAGTTTGTCGTTCCTTTATATTGGAAATTAAAAATCTGTAATTATATTGTTAATATTAAATATTGTTTCCAAATTTTAGGGAACTCGTGATTGAATAAAAAAAAATATTTCTATAATAATCGGGTTACATTTTACCTTTCGAATTCGGTTTATTATAATTTCTGCGTGCAGATTATATATTATTTAATATATCTACGATTTATGAACTTCATCAAAATTAATATGACACAAATTATCTGAAAAAAAAAAAACATTGCACTTGTAAATTGTGCACTTTTTCTTACAAATTCAATTTTACAGTTACACAAATACTGTATTGAATTTAATATAAAATATTTTTATTACATCCAATAAAAAAAAGACATTACTACCAGGATTATATTTAATTAATAGTACCGTAGATTTTACGATTTTTTGGTGTTAGTTTCATTATCGATACGAAAATAAATATGTTCAACTGAAATTTCAGGTACATTTAGCTCACCTTCATGCAAGTAAGTGTTAAAAAATAACAGTGGAAATTTCTTCATCATATTTATATAATCTGCAAAATAATTTTCATAAATATAAAAAGTTTGGGCGACTAGTCGAAAAAAATATATAATCCTGCGATATCTCATAATATTAACACGAATTTATCATTTAATAACATTTACTAGTATAAAAAAATAATATTAATTTTAAGAAGTTCCAGAATATTAAAAAAATAAAAATAAATAAAATCGTAGTAGTATAAATATGAATAAAAAAACGCACGTTTGCTTCAAAATTTATGATATGAACTCAATTCAAAAATTACGACCATTATAATAAATATAAAATATCAATTATTATAATCCTTAAAAAACGAATATGTGATCCGATCACTAACTTTTTAAATTTTATCTGTTAAATTTTGAAAACCCAAAAATATATTTATATTTTTATGACTGAAGAAATATATTTTTATGTAAGAATGAAAATTATTTAAATGATATGACGACAACGATGATGATGATGATGATGATGGTGGTGGTGGTAGTGAAGATACAGTACTTACTTTTTTTATAATAAAATATAAGATGTTCCATTTAATATATATATAAGTACAATATTGGTTGTTGAAGACATTACTATATTTATAAAATATATCTCCGCAGCATTAATACGAACTGTTAAATGAATTCCTAACACAGGACTAATTAATTATACATAAAATGAAACAATTAATATAAATCACAGTAATTAAAGGATGCAGTTTCTAAATATGAAATTAAGAAGGTTTGTGACATATGACTGAAAAAAAATTCTTTGGTGGTATAAAATGTATGATAAAATATTTATAATAATAAGAGACATCAATAAATTTCATATTCTCCAATACACAATAATTATATATTTAAAAATACACTGTTAAATATTAAAAAAAAATAATAATAAACAGTGTTAAAAAATGTTCATATATAATTACAAACTTATGAAAAAACGTACGAACTGTATAATTAAAAAAAAATGAAAATGATAATAGCAATGGCACCTTTTATTATATTTATATATATATATATACGTATAATTATAAATTGTCAAGTTTTATTTGTCAATATATCTCATGTTAATTTCTTTTTACACAATATAGATTTTCAGCTATTGATTGAAATTAGTAAACCTTTCGGTTTCTTGTTTTAATTAATCATATTAAATATATCACTTTCTTGAAACCAAAAGGAAGATTTATACTATTCCTTTGAAAAGAATTGTTTTATAATACTATAATGTTTTTTTTTCATATTTATATACAGCTATTTACAAAGTCCCACTAATTATGAACAATATCTAAAGATTACCGTGTATAAAATAAATTTTATAAACTTCTCACTTGCATCGCCCTTGAAAGGAATTTACCATTGTTCCCTTTATCATATAATATTATACATACATTTCATTGAAGTGCTCGTTTAGAAGCGGCGACACGATGATGCTTCAAGTCATTTGAATGTCGCGGATCAGACATAGGAGTGTAACCACCGGCGATCGGACGACAATGATGAGCATGACGAGCGTGGAATCCTCGATATCCACCGCGCAATACGTACAATTCAGGATGTAAAAGCGAAGGATAATAGTCTTGATTTAAATCACGGTCAGCTCGTCGTAAAAATCGACATCTACAATAAAATTTATAATATTAATAATCCATAGACAGAAAAATATATGCATCTGTTTATGGTTTTCAAGTAATGTCATACTATTGTGATCAAAAAATATAGTGAAATCGTCATTTAAAACTCCCGGGAATTAGGAAGGCAGGTAGTTTTTATTTTTTTCCAAGGTTGGTAGGACAGTCTATAACATTTGCCAAGCGTCTGATTGTCAAAAGGTTAAATTATCTCCGATTAACACGTGTTTTTACAAATCTCGGCTCCTTCATCACGATAATGCACCATGTCATACTGCATTGGTTCTTCGTGACTTTTTTACAAAAAAATAAACTCAACTCATATCGTTCTACAACCACTGTATTCAAATAATTTGGTTCCGTGCGACTTCTGACTATTCAGCAAATTCAAAAGACCAATGTGGAGACGCCATTTGGACACGATTGAGGAGATAAAAACCGAATCGAAAAAGCTTTGGCAAAAGTGCTTTTTATCGGACAGGGATTACTTTGAAGGAGATGAAATTAATTTGAAAGAACAAATATGGTAAAGAATTTACATTTTATAAACAAATCACCTTACTTTTTGATCACAATGTTATAATAAAAAATCTCCAACTTACAATTTAGGACCTCTCTCCAATGAAAATTCACAATGAAAAATTATAACTCTTCGTTTTATTGTCGTTGTAGATGACGATCTTGGTAAATATGGAGTTAATAATTTTTCTTGTAATAAGTCTTCTGTAAATAAATTTTGCGCTCCTACAATATGACCACCCTCAAATTCATACGGATAACGGCAATCTATAACCTATGGTATTTAACATAATAATAAATTAAATTTTCAGTCAAAATAAAAATATTGCACTATAAAATTTAATATTAATACCTGAAATGAATCGACTTTATCTTTAAATTCACCCTGAATGAGTGCCGCTAGCGTATCACTAGATATCGCTTTTAGATCCTGATGTTTACTTTCTTCTAATGGCAAGCAAAAAGGTCTTGAAAAATCCCCAATCAAATTTGGTTCATTGTAAGCTGTAAATCATTTACTAAACGTCAAACTCAATTCGATAATATTTAATTGATTTTTATTCATCTAACTATATTTAACCTCGAGCTAGTGACATTTTAATGGTAGCTTCATTATCTGAAATTGTTCTTTGTAAAATTGGTCGTGGATTTGACGGTTGAATAACGGCTCTTAATATTTGACTCTTGCGTCTTTTTGGTAAAACTATATTATTTGACTCCGTCTATGAAACGAATTATGTTCAAATAAAAAAAAAACACGAGCAAATAATACAATTAACAAAAAAAATACCAACCTCTGTTCTTTTTCGAGCTTTTCCGGGTGACCTAAACAAAGCAGCTCTGACTCTCTCCACACCTTCATCCGTTTGTAAACTAAGACAACGTCTGAAAGAAGGTCTTTCATGATGCCCAACATTTTCATCTACTGTTTTTTCTTGTATTCTATTAGGTGTAGTTTTAACTTCATTTTTAATTTCACCAGATATTAAAGCTTGTAAACTTGATGGAACAATTGGTACATCTTCGGTTTCTTCAACATCTGACATACATTCTTCCATTTCCGTAATACAACCACTCTCCAGAGAACTACTACTTAAACCATTAAAAAGTCTAGAGGGTTTAGTGCTTTTAATCGCTTTTGGAGTTTTTTTCATAGCAAAAATATCCCAGTTCTCTTCGTCATCAAGATGCTTCAGTGGAGATTCATATGGTGATAATAGTACATCTCCCTCAATTCCAGAATCCACTCTCATTTTTTTTGTTTTCGATACGTTATTTTCTATATCTATTTCTTTATCTACATGTGGGGATTTTTCACCGAGTTTTCTATTGGTAATTGGACTTACACTGCTCACTTTTGATTTTAACGAAAAAAAGTTGTATGAAGATTTTTTCAAATCAGTTTTTAACGGACTTATTAAATCTGTTCTTTTTGGAGGCAACGTTTTCGGGGCTATAAATTTAAAACTAGTCGCCGTTTCAGCATCTTCATCAAAATTTAGCATTCTTGTAGTTTCCGATCTAGCAGGCATCTTTCTAAAAACTTTGGGTGTAATATTAAAATTTTCTGATGTTTCAAAATCACCTATTGGTGAGCCAAATTGAAAATTGCGGGCGATGATGGTTCCAACTTTCCCAGATGATGAACAAATATCTGGACTGTCTGTACTGATGATTTCATATTTGGAGCATCCTGGTTCGGTAGAAAGATAAGCTGAATCAAACTCCAATTCTAAATCTTGCAAAGTATCCAGATCAGGTGGAGAATGGGAAGATGTGCTCGGTTCGCAAAAATTGGGTTCGACTACAAAATATGTCTCTGATTCTTCGTGAAACTGATTTGGTAATTCTAAGAAGTCGTTGCAATAATCAGAAATGGGTTCGTCGACTTTCATACTACTTTCGACATAGCTAGATGAATTTTCAAAACCAGAATCTCTGGAACCAAAATCTTGATGTAGTGTATTACTTGAATTACCTTGGGGTGATTTAGGTGAGAAATGGTTAATTAAACTATTTCGGACAACGGAAAACTAGAAATATAAAAAGATGTATAAATATCATAAAATAATATTATATATAAAAAAAATATTAATTTTTCATTTACCTTGGAAGGAGTTTTTCCATTATCTAGACTAGGACTATAATTACAGTTTTCAGTGTTATTCCTATTAAACGCATTTTGTATAAAGGGACTAATATTTTCTTTATCGTTACAAGATTCTGGAGATTGTAATCTTTTAAATTTTGGACTTAAAATTTGTACATTAACTATTTCAGCTTTTCTATTCCACAAAAACGCATTCTTTTCTAAAAGCGGAGAATTACAAAAGTTATTCTCGATGGATTTCAAAGGTGAATTCTTTCTGGCCATAAAGACGTTGGTGTTTTTGTCCATCTCCCTCGCCTGAAGAAATGTGGACTCTTCTTGCATTTTAAACGGTGATTTATTTTTTAATTCAGCAGAATTTCCCCAATCTTCCGAGTAATAATCTCTGTTGTATTCGTCGAAAGATAGTGTGTGAGGCAGCATTTTAGATGAAAAGTTGCGAGCGTACGACTCATTTTTTCGCGTTTGAGGAGTTTTTCCAGCTGAATTTATGGTAAATTTATCGGTTATCAAACTGAAACAACAAAAAAGGCAAATATAAAAAAATGTCGTATTTTTTTTTAAATACTAGACTTATTGAACACTATTTTCATTCACAACCTGATTTAATAAATATATAATACACACGTATATATTCTCAAAATTCAGCTTTATCATCACCAAGAATTCACGCACACACGTGTAAAACATTTTTTTTTCAATAATAAATTCGACATTTTAGAAAATTCATTTTTTATACGCGAACGATAAAATTTATGTAAATTAAATGGCCTGTTATAAAACTTAAATAAGTGGCTAATTTTAATAATTACACGACGGCTATTTAACATATGCAATAAGCCGATAAGATTCCCACAAAATCTTTTAATATTCGGTACGTTTTGAATCTACGATATTTTTTTTCTAATAAGATTATTTTTAAACAAACATTTACACCTGCTTATATGTTATGTAATCTGTCACGAGAATGTTGCAAAAAATATTTTTCGAGATTGCATGATCGCAGTTGCAATTTGGTATATAACTGAAGATTCAAACCGCAGATGATGGGAATGTATTTCGTGACTGGAAATACGGCATGGCGATGAAAGGGGTACAGTCAAAAAAACAAAATTAAAGGTCATTATAGCCCTTTTCCAAAAGTGTACGTGCACAGTTCGACTCGTGTAAAACGCTGAGAAGAAATTGAAAAACAAAAACATAATTATGGATGTCTTTCATAAGCAAAATTGTTCCTTATATCAAAAATTGCAAATGTGACGAAATTCAAAATTGTTAAAGAACATAATTCCAATATAAAAATATAAAGGAATAATATTAACTTTCACCAAAGTTTACACAAAAAATAAGTGAAAAAAATATATACATATATATTAACAAATTATCCTAACAATAATGTAATAGAAAACTTTTACATTGAATTACTATTGAAATATTTTATAAGATTAATTTATTTTCTTTTATCTATCACATCCTTTTAAAAACCACTGTCAAACTTTGCATAAAGGTAAAATCGTTTTGAATTAACTGAGGATATGAAATGAATTTATTTCGATATAATAGTAATAAAAATAATAATTTAAAAAAACAGAAAAAAATAATTTCTCAATCATTATTCGGATTCAATAGACGCCTACGAAACTTTTAAGGCCAAAATTTTTGGCGCGAAATTATCTACAATATGATTGCGCATGCGCGTCACGTCAAAAAATGCATGTCGCTATTCTACTCATTCATTCATGCTTTTTCGTCGTTAATTTTCGCATGTACAACAATATGAATTCCAACATAAACACACACGCGCACACACACACACACACACACACATATATATATATATATATATATATATATCATAATATATTTACAGATTACTTTCGATGACGATGATCTCATATATGCACAGATATGTGTTTTTTATACGTTTGCAAACAACTTCACAGTATCCGACCTTGAAAAAATGCGGCTCATCATCAGCTCTTTTTTTATTCATCCATGTTCGCGCACATATCTGCGATAAGTGTTCAATCATCGTCAATTGAACATCTTAAATATAAATACAGGTATGTCGTTATTACTACACATATATCTATTTTCTATATTATTATTATTCGGTTTTTTTTTTAAAATCTTTATTGTATGTTATAGAACAATTTATGGTTTGCAATGTGGACTCGCCTTCTCCCGGTTAGAAATAAATTAACGTTTGGTCAACAGTATAGTTGAACGATAAATCAAACAGAAATATCGGCGGATAGAATGCAGTTTTTATAAGAATTCTCTAAAAACCTCACATAAATTAGTGAGGACTAGAATTTTTTGTTTTCATAAAGATTTATACTCGTTTAAATCATTCTTATGTGTTTTGAAGAATTATAATATCAAATTGATATTATAATCTTTTTTTTTAATTTTCATTTTAAAATTAATATAAAACATCAATACACTGTATGGATTATCTCTTAAATTTCAGAAAATTCTATAATCACAACAAATACTTCACATTAAATATCACATGAATAAATTCGAGAAACTACAAGATATATATATATATATATATATATATATATATATATATATATATATATGTCAAAAAAATTAGGATTAGGATGACACTTCTAGTTTCGATTAACAACTCAACGATCGAAACTAGGAAAAAACTAGCGGAACTGGTTGTTCAGTTAAAGCCACGCCTTTGTTGTTTAATTGAATCTCATCATCCGCCATGTCTTTCTTCTTCTCCAATAGTGGTGATTCCCTGATGCTGCAACAGCACCTACTCGTGAAACATTAACAGCACCACCGACGTCAGTCAATCGGCGACAACGAGGGACGATGACCCTCGTCATCAAGCGCCTCGGGAGAAAGAATACCCACCCTGATCGAAGCGGAAGTAAAATAAAGAACCAGTTTTTACCATTTTCTCAGATTCCTGAGAAAACGCTTGCGGATTGTGCAATTGCTCGACGGCACATTCGATATCCTCGTAATTACAAAGCATCTACCCTATTTATATGTGAAATTTGAAAATATATAGATTTATTTATATAAAACAATTTAACACATTACTCGCTGATTCCACTTGGCAAAATGAAAATATATATTTTGCAATCTATCTATCAATGATAAAGACGGCCGTCACAGTCATCTATCAATTATTAATAATTTCTCATCGATAAAACGTTATACAACATTCGCAAACGTACTTTTCGTAAATATAAAGAACATTTATTGCCACGATCAGCTGTCCATGAGTGATCACAGGTTTATTTTTATATATTATATGTACATAGTGGTGGTTGTAAGAAAAGACAATTCATCGAAACTGGTTTCGCACGACGAAATTTCAGGTGTTCGTTTCTCGATACCCAGCATCTCACATATGTATGTACAGATGTTCTTAATCTATTCGTATATGCTTAAAGAGCACAATTATATAAGAGAAAAAAAAGAAGACATTTAACCGAAATCCTAATTTATATATATATACCATATATACATATCAGAATAAACATATTAACGAATTAAAAGTATTATATTAAAGTTATAATAAATATGCCGTAAATGCCAATATTCAATACACTGGAAATCAGTTTACTAAAACCAACCGTACAAAGTTACCTGCTTTTTTTACTGATTCAGCTATTGCAATTATTGTAAATGGACATTATCAAAATCGATTACCGATGTATGGTAGTCATATAAAATTATGCTGGCATCTTAGATAATAAGATTAATTCAAATCTCCCCTATATACTATACAATTAAAGGTAATTGTCGTAAAATTAAAGAATCGAAGGTATACGCTAGCCGTTTTAAATATAAACAAAAAATGGTTAAAACTGTCCCATGCTGAGAGAAACCATAAATAAATATTAAGTATCGAATAAAAAAATGAAAATAAATATACCATACCAAGACTGAAATTGTAACAGCTACCCATATGCCAACCGCATAGCACACGTGTGTGGTTAACCGTTGCGGTTTAGTCAGACCTCGTATATATTTGAAGAAATTATTTGTTGGGATTCGGTTAAATTAGAATCGAAGGACGTTAGCGATTCTTGGTAATGTTGAAGAAGCCATAAATTTTTAAAAAAATCTCCGGATGCAATGGATAAAGTTGAGTGAGAACCATCAAAACTGTCAAGGATAGAAACGTATAAACAAATCTGGTATCCTGGAAATGAACGTGTCGAAGCAGAACGTGGAAAAAAAGATCCAGTATTAACGGTCACATATTGACGGTTGGTTGGAATGTGATTTTCTTGATATTTGCATTGGATGAGCAGGTGGTACGCAGACATCTGTTCAATTCTAGACTCTGGAGACAAAAACTTATGATACAAGACGGCATCATTACATAGTTGTGGTAAAATTGACGACAACAACCCAGAAGTAGCAGTATTATGAAAGTTGGCCTTTCTACTTTCTTCCTGAGAATAAAAAGAAGGGGACTTCATCCATACATAGTCAATTGTCTGAAACCGGTCGATTCAAAAGAATCACAAAAAAAAAAAAAATGCTGAAAACCAATGAAATTCTCTAGTCATACGTTATTATGCATATTCATTCACGTCCGTTATTTTTCAATTATACAATAAAGAGTTCCAGACACCTTAGCTTTTTAAAATTCAAAACCAAACAGATCCACGAATGTCTCGACATACCAAAGTTGAATTTGTAATTGAGTTCCTGTTGACATTGCTGAAAACTTGCAGACAAAATATACAGCACACAACGGGATCGACTTATGATAAATAAAACAAAAATGCTGTTAAAATTAAGGGAATCTTTTCATATATATATATAAGAAATTTTTAAATATTATTAACAACAAATATGAGAAGCTTTATGCCAAATTACTCTCATGACATTTCCAATCATCTCCCGGAGAGCACAATTTAACATATGGTGTCGTAATTTTATAAAATTGCAAATATTATACGAAGTAATATTTTTACTAGAATAATGACTACTAACAAACGACAGATAATAAAGAAACAATAAACCATAAAAATGTACATGCGGGTTGCTCCTATAACGACACGAAGCAATAAAAATAATAAAAACGAAAAGAATTTGAACACGCCGAAGACATTCATTTAACGATTTGGTCTTGGAAAATATCGCTGACTGTGGAAGACCACTACCAACCAATCGACTTCGCGACGATGCAGAGAAAGAAGAAAACTGATTGAAGATACGAAATATTATAATATTTCGACTAGATAATGAGAAGTCCTGATTTCCAAACTTCTTTCTACGATTACTTCTTTCATTCTCACTTCTTTTGATCCAGTCGGTGCAAATTTAGAAAGCATCAGTAAATAAATGGAATACATTCAGGAATGTTAGCGGTACAATAACGGCCGTTCGCGCCAAAAACTCCCCAGGGTCTCGACCGTTTCTCTCACCATACAATCTGGACGAGAGGGAAAGTGAACTCTCCACCTCTCCGACTTTTTAAGCGACGACCGAATAAATAAGCAAAAAAAAAAAAAAAAAAAACGTCCAAAAGAAAAAAGTACACGTAGAAGAAGAATTCCGATGAAAACAACGACCAACAGAGAACAGATCGAGTGGTTGAAGATATTCATTCTCTTTGAACTTTTTTCTTCTTAGAGTATAACCGCCATCAGTTTCGGCTGGAAGGTGACTTCCAAGCGCCCTCTCAGACACGCATACACAAACTTTATATCTATCTATATATCATAAGTTTCAAACAAAAGAAAATATTTCTTCAATATGATGTTAATACTAAATGTATGTCATTCAATATATAATTATCATAACAAAACATAAATAAAAAAGGATATATATATATATATATAATATCAAAGGAAGTAACATTCGTGATAAAATAAACTGTGGTTTTAATTACAACATATCGCGACAGTTTGGTCAATTAATGCTTACATACAGTACATTGTGAAAAGAATTATTTCAATTAAAATTAATAAACACAAACTGTCGCAAAAGCCAAACAAAGGTCAACAGCAATAGTAAGAAAACACCAAGAAATAAAAAAAATGCTCATATTCGGTACCGAGTATTAAATAACGATGTTTTCGAATAAGAAAAAAAAATTTTCTTGATACCACCATCGTCTGCGTTTCTGAGAATTATAAAGTAAATCACAGTCCGCATTGACTACATTGTTCTGAGATTTGCGTAACGATCAAGTGCATCCATCGATGCCTTGAAATAACATCCGTTTCCGTCGCATTCAAAAATACGACCCGAAGCATCCTATATCTTAAATCATTGTAGTATTTCTCAACTAAAATATTATATTTTTCTCGAAATTTTGTTTCTTTTCTGATAAATTTTATTATACGTTTCATTTAAACTTTACAGATAGCATCGATGTTTGACAAAATCCAGATAAAACAGATATCCGAAAGAGCACTAAAGTTCCACAAATACGCTTGTTTATTGGTAATTTTCATGGTGATGGGTATGTAGCAGCCGTTAACAGACGCGCCATATGCGCGATAAGCGTTAACCGTTACGACCCCAGATAACGCGATTGTGCTAACTCCACTTCTGCCAAAAGCTCTCCATTTTAACGTTGGAAAAAATGAGCAAAACCGCGTTTGACGTTCGTTTAAACGACTCGTCGGTACTATTAGTCGTTTTTCCTTTGAGAAAGAAAACACATGGCGATAAAATCATAAAATCCGAACGCGATGTGGAGGTCTCGGTTTAAAAAGCCGAAATGTCAATGTAAGAAAACAGACTAAATATAAACATGATCAGTGTCTTAAAATGATACTATAAATATACGAAATATTGTAACATTTCACAGAATCTGTAAATTTTAACGATAAAAATCGTTAAGACATATACATAAATTATATAATAACAAAAGAATAGTTAATTCGATTTATTAAAAAATAAATCAAAATTGCAAATCTTCTTTAGATATATTTAAAAAAAAGCTCACGATTGTTATATTGCTCGACGTCGAAGAATATGCTAGCAGAACTAGAGAGAAAAAACTGATATGACCACCCGAGGGTTAAAAGCGGAGATCTAAAAAGTATTAAAAACTAGTTCTTCATAGTAATTGCTTACGTGGAAGGTAAACACTGGACAAGAAAAGCGAGGTTGGCGAACTCAAACGATCGGCAAATACACGGGAAGTGGAAATTGCTGAAGCTTTAATATATGTACATGATATATTCGATACAAAAAAAAAAAAGTTTATCTCCTTCCCTCCATTGCTGCTAAAAGTGGTGCATTTATAGAAGTCGATATGGTGGTAGCAATGAAAAAAAAATGTTCATGGTGGTGGTAACGTTACGGTGCTTGCACTTTGTGTAAGCCAAATACAAAAGGGGAGCCTTCCCCTTTGCTCGAAGAATGACATTGACCTCTAAATGCAACTATTCGACCCATGAGGGTTGGCATCGAACGTGCAGTTTCATTAGCAAATTAACGGCTTCGAGCAGCAAGGGAATAGAGGTTAGAAGGATAGGCAGCTGCCGTTCATATTAAAAGCTTAACATCTAAAATTCATCAAATAAATCAAAAATTTACACCATAATCAACTTATTTCAAAGTGTACTTTATTTTCGCATTAACTTACGATATTTGATTAGATACAATCCAAGCTTTAAGTATATTTATGAAAAAAAAAACCATTAATCTTAAGAAAAATATTTGTGCAGAATAAAATTATATTTCTTATCCGAATTGGTTAAATTACTTATGCTTGACACGTTTATTTCGATTTCAAAAGCATAAAGGTTCATTTATAAGGATGCTTACTGTTTTAGTGTTTTTTTTTTCCTCTTCGAAGAGTTGAAAAGAATAGCTCGTTTGAGCTGACATCTCATCCATAAAATCATTAGCGATGGATGTAATGGACGGCAAAAACGTCGCGGCAAAGTTCAATAGTTCGCATAGGCATACTACTATAACGAATATATTATATATCTTAAACGAAGAGTCCAATAGCCTTGATCTCACACGAATTCCTTTCGAAAGAGGTCCAAATATATCGACATGAGAAAAAATAACTGGTTATTTATTAGACGAAGAGAGAACGGGGAAGGCAGATCCGAAAAGCTAATACCGAAAGATTTACGATAACATACTTTTGTTGTAGGCGAAAGAGCTTTGGTAAAATGGGTGTGACTCTGAATCGACAACAAACTCCAACAGCCAAAACGGAAAATACATTTGCAACAGAATCAATTTAATATTACAATAGTCAAAAAAAAAAAAAAAACATACAAAAATTGCCAAAGGATATCGCTTAAAATATCTCAATGGACTTACAAATTTATGAATTTCTAATTGGACATTAATTCTAATAGCTAGTTTTTAACTGATATAGTGTGATCTAACGGTCCTTTAACATTTAAAATTGCTATAAAAATAAACAAGAACTGTGTATTATATTAAAACAAAAACATAAATTGGAGTTTTATTTTTCAAATTTATAACAAAATAAAAGTATGGGCTTCTTTTATTTTTGCACTCCTGTAAATTTTTCGTGACTACCAGACGAGTGGTCTGTAAAATATTTTGTATTTAATTGCTTGTTTAAGTCTTCAAAAGTTCATTGGGGACTTTTCGACAGCAGACAGCGAGGTGATCAGTTAATGTCCTGCCTTTTAGATACCAACTTTTGGTGAAAGATTTTACGAACAGCTATAATAGAACCGAACCGTTAAAAGTATACATGCAACACTGTCTTATTGAAACTAGGATCATTGGTTGATGCAAAAAAAATATATATATATATAATAATAATAATAATAATAAAATGTGAAGAAACTATTAATCCGCTCTATAATTAGAAATTAACTAACCGGACACAATAAACTATACGAAATGATATATAGCGTGTCGCCCAATAAGAAACGAGCAAGTTATGAATTAACAAACGCCTTATGATAACCGAAAAAACAAGTCGCATAATTAAGTGTAGCCGTCGTAGCAAAGGTTGATGTTATTTGTAGTACGCACATTTCATTCAGCACAAGGGGAGAAACAGCCAAAGCGTAGTGTATGTATGGTAATAGTAGTTTCCACTTGGAAAGAAAAGTAAGGGTCGCTAGGGTCATTGGAGCACAACGTGAACACCTTTCGTGTTCCGGCCACGTGCTCCTTAGAGCGTGCTTCCTACGCACGCGCTTTCTTTCATTGCTAGCGTTTAAACTATAACAACATTTGGCCGCTCGTATATCGATATAACCAACCCGAAATGGTAAAAATATCGAAGGCAGATGGTTCGGTCGTTTTGGTCAACGAACGGACGGTCACGGGTTGCGGTCAAAACGCGATAATTATACATTCGCAATGGTTGCCGAGATAGATGGAATAACGAAGATAATGAAAAGCTCATCCTTGATGTACTCTTGAAAAGGGTACTCGATGTCATCCGAATCTACTCTACCATTACTCCCTCGTTTCCTTTAGTGACTAGAACAAAAGGACTACCAATTTCAAAAGATTGAAAAGCGTAAACACACACACACACACACACACATACACATAAATATTCCATATGTCGACATACATAATAAAATAAAGAACTAGAAAATATGATTATACATGATAAAAAGACGCTCTGAAAGGAAACAGCCTTCAACGCATCCGCCCTTATTAAAATAAATGCAAACATGATCTACAACTTTGTATAGGATAATTTAAATCGATGTATGATTAAAAACATGCTCTTATTTATTAATAATGATATTTACAGGTAAAAGAATCTTATTCGATTATGGAAATTTCTGGCAATATAACACATATCTATCTGTCTAGAAGTGAAAATTTCCATTAAATAAAATAACAGTACTGAAAGTACAATAGAATCTACCTGCTTTTCCAATGCAACTAAAAAAATATTTTTCAATGATTTCCCTTTTGAATATTCCACAAAGTTGCCGATATTTTAACGTTTTATTACAAAAGGTGAACGTCGAACTGAATACAAAAGATTGAACTACCTGTAACTACCTTATCTGCTTACAAACCGCAACACATAACAGAAATGTCACAAAAGAAAAATAGAAATAATTAAATTATGAGAGACTTATAAAAATTCGTAGACGAATATTGCGTCGTTTAACATTCAGTTCACGACATTCACATATTTATATGAACTGAAAAAATGTAAAACCATAAAGCACGTCCTCCGTTAACATTATGGTGACCCATAATAATTTTATCTATTACAAAAAAAAAAAAAAAACAACATCATAACTTCAATATAAATAACAATTTATAAAAAAACTATATATATTGTTGATGAAAAAAATAATTAACAAACTCCTAATATTGAATTAAACAGCGAAATATAATACAATAGAATATGCTTGTATTTATACTAAAAAACAAGCTGGCGGATATGCTCTAACATAATAAATATATTGTATGGTATATATACTTCCACTAGATAAGTCAAGTAAAAAAACGTGCATTATAAACTTGATGATATAAAAAAGGCACATTTCTGTAAAGGACAATCAAAATTTTTGTTTAAAAGCGACAGCTGATAAAACAAAGTGCATGATTATACTGTTTGATAATAATATTTTAAAGTCTGACTTGTATTCGCTGATTTAAAAAAAAAATCTTTACATAGTAATTAATGAGCTAAAATTCATCAATGTAACAATTATTATCGCTCGTATAAAACAAAACCGAGTCTAAACATCATAAAAAATCATTTAGTCAGTTCTGCACGAAAATTTAAACCGCGAGCAAAATAAATTTTACCATTTTCACATTTAAATCACACACATATTAATTTATATATAAATAAATAAGAAACAATAACGAAATTAGCAGTAGCATGTAGATAACTGGATAATGAATTAAAATTACAAAATCGTTATCTTTCGTGAGGAATATCAAAACAATGGTCGTAAGACGTAAAAAGACGGACAACTTTTACAAAACAGTTATGTTGCAGTTGGATATTTATTTTTTTTACAACTTGCACACAAAATGGCAAACAACCAGCTGATGCACGAGTGTCGGGTTCGAACAAGCAAACATCAGCAGTTTTGCAGCAGCAGCTGATCATGATTGTAGCGCATAGAAGACAATCAAAGATCAGCGTTTTATCGATATCAAAGCAAAAACATTAAGTGCGAGATGAAAGTTATATAAAAAAAAGTCTACTTACTACACATGTACAAGAAGAGAAAAAAAAACCGGTCAATTGTCTCAATTGAAAGACAACAAACATACATTCGAAGCAATAAATAAATATTACGATTATTATGTTATAAATGACACCGGCACTAGCTTCGAAGTGAATGATTTGACTTGACCGAAAATAATACATAAGCATCAATATGTTCGTTAACACTGGAATAACCAGGGGGAACCTATTGCATTAACAAAAGTGGAAACCGGACCGGTTTCGTTTTGGAAATTATCAACCGCTGGTCCAGAGAGACGTGTTCTCTCTGATCCAGCTCTCGTCATTACTCATTTAACAAGCGTTAAATTGGCAAAACGTAACAAAAAAAAATAATATATATATATATATATATATATAAGTAAAAAAGAAGAACAACGGCCAGAAGAGGATCAATGGAAAAACGATGATGCAACATTATTTTCGATGACCGTATAAAGAAATAAGCTAAAACAAAAAGTAAACATAAAACCAGATCAAGGAAACCTTGAACTTGGCACTATGATAAAAATGACCCTCTAATCTTATCTTATATTATTTCTAAATATTTCTATTTCATCAACAAGACAATTTTATTAAATGATTTGATTTTAAGAAAAAGTTAATCATGTTTGAGATGTTTGTTTATGTAATTTAATAATAACACAAAAGTTGACAATATAGAGTCTTAAAAAGAAAAACAAACACACACACACACACACACACACACACATCCATCAAAAAACACATGGTACCGAGAAGCCGTTTATAATCATAACGAATTCGAGTTCCATTCAAGTAAGCCAGTATACATAATTCGTAAAAGCAAAATTAAACAAACGAAACGTCTGTTGATAGAAACTACGTAAAAGCAACAAACACATACACAATATTTATATTTGAAACATTCAAAAATAATTCGCGGAAGTTCGCAAACAAATCTCGTGACACCTCATTGACCTTTGGGATTCATTCAACTCTATTCAATTAGTAGATCGTTTCGTTGTCATTATCTTTCAAATTCACGGTTCAATCGTTTCGGGGTGAGACGAAAATAAGCAGCAATTACATCACAATTACATATATATATATATATATATATATATATATATATATATATATATATATATATATATATTATAATACGAATTGCGTACGTTACAGGGTTAAGATAGTAAAAGCACAAGTGCGTGTGTGTGTGTGTATTCTGACTGGCATAGTTTTCGCTTTCAACGTTCGCGATGATATCGAAAGTCGCCATTGACCGCGAAATGAAACGAGCTCGACTCCTCGACGCGCCATCGACACGTATTTATTATACTTACTATTTTCGACGCTTTTTTTTATTTATCCCAAACTTAAGAGTCGAAACTTTTTACTGGCACACCAACCGACGGACAAAAAAAACGCATTCGAGAGCTTTTTTTTTCTAGTGACGAACCGATTTTGAGCAATTTCCTAATGTCTTCTCGTTTATAAGTTTGAAATGCCAACGGAAATCAAAAAGTGGTGTCAGATGATCTTCGACAACCTTATACAAAAGTCTAATACTCAGATTGAGTAAGATTACAAATTATGACGTAAAGTATAATTAAAGCATAATTAGTACTTTGATGATATTTTATTAAGTAATAAAAATATACATTGAATAAAATAAATAAATGTCAATTACATAAACACACAACATTCAAGTAGCAATCTGGCAATCGCACAGCATTATATCTACCAATCTGTATAAATCAAATAAACATCTCCATTTATTTTGACGTATCCATTCTGCAATTCAACCGACTTAAGGAACCAAAAGTAATGAATCGTCGTATTTATTACTTCATTGTTGTGGCACATCCCTTTTCTCACGCAATCAATAAAACCACAAGTTGATGCGACCACATTCGGAGACCCCCTTTGGGCCAAAGATTGAATCGGACACTTCGAAGGCTTCGATACAAGAGAAAAACCAATATCTATCTACATCTTTTTTTCTTCATCAAAAATAAAATAAAAAAACAGCCTTCGTGTAATAAAATCGCTTGGCTCCGAGCAACAACAAACCACCCGCACTTTCGTCCCGATCAATTCATCAACACGCTCGGGTATGCTATTCAAAAAAGACCAAACCACGCACAGAACGGAGCGACTATTATTATTTTTTTATTTTCATTTATACTCATAGTTGAAAAAACGCGCGTTGCTTAGTTTTAAAAGGTGGAGGATGATGTAGTGAGAAAGAAAAACGTACCCAGCTCGAGTTTAATGAATCTCTATTGATCTTTTGCGAGTCGTTAACGAGAAGTCAAGCACTCTTTGAGACGATTGAAGAGGAGGAGAAGCGTCTCATTAAAATTGAATTGAAACGCGTACCATGAAATATACATAAGTATTATGCACGCCGCTAGAAATGACCATTTTGTATCGTATACAATAAGGTCACATTTAGCTCGGGTTTGTACCCTCGATGCCCGTACGTATGGAAATAAAACGCGTGTGATGAATATACAAAAACCGCGTAAATACATATGGTAAATTGCACGGTTTCAACTTTAGGTTCAGCTAACGAAGCAACTCTTGACTCGTTAGCAACTCTACACTAAGTAATATGCTATTATATATTGTAGATTTGGGATTTATCCCAAATCTACATCGCGTATGCGTGAAGACTGTCCGCTTTTACCGAGGACCTTTTACGCAGTGGTCGTCAACCTTTTTTACTCCGTCGGCGGCGGCTAAACATCAAGCGGCGTAATAACACGTCAGTGATGTCGGACAACAACAACATAATGATAACGTGTCCGCGGCGAGCAACCGCGCGGTACGCTCATAAAATCGCCGGACTCACCTCGCGCGTAACGTTTTTCAAAAAAGGGAAAATCGCAACGATTAAAAAGCGCGTTTGTTGTGTGAGTGATGTAATTTACCCGCCGTTTTCAACAAATCTCCCTCGCTCGTTCTCGGTCCTTTCATATATGTTCGCCGTAATACTTCTCTATTTGTTGTGGCGGTAACGACTGCAATATTAAACAATTATCTGAAATACTGAATATTCCGCAATTATACGAAACTTGTTTAAGATGTTATTATCGTACGTAAAAATCTGGTGGCGATACCGTGTCCTGAAACAGTGGCGTCACTAGGAATTGTTACCGATCGATCTCATTTACATATCTTATAGAATCTCAATATAATAACACTATAAATAAAAATTGACTCGTGAATTTTACGATATAATATATAAATTTACAAACACTTTTTTCTTCTTTAAAATATGTAATAAGAAAATAAATACACCTAACATTTTTACACGATTTTGAAATAACGCGGTTCACCGATAAGAATAAATATATTTTTTACATGATTTTTTGTTCTAGCACAAATCCCTAAAATTTTTATTACATACTTTTATAAGTTTTACTTGTCTGTTTGCCTAAGAGGAATTTTGTAATCGATTTTTTGAGTACAGCTCGATGTCCGATTGAGCTGAAACTTTGCATTCTTGTTCACTCTCGATGACAATGCAAGAATCAATTTACAAATTTATACATATGGATGTTTTCATCTTACGCGATTTTTTAAAGTTGCGGAATATATCCCTAAATTTACCATATGTCGTATACATTTATTTGCACGATTTTTTTCTACACGTTTGCCTAGGGACGTATCTACCGTGTAAAAGGAGTTGAATGTATTAATAAGTATGTGAATTTGCACACGGGTCGACTTGTTTAACGTAGAATCACGAAACATAAACGCCGTCGGAAGGTCTTATTTTAAATAACAATTTACATTCAATGAAGCCTATTAATAATTATATGGTAGAAATGCCATTATTCAGAAGTTTTACACTATTTAGTATTTCAAAATTATTAAAACGTTTATAACCCTAGATAAACTATTCGTAATATTAAATATAAAAGATATAAAAACCGTTAAGATAATAAATTCGATATGATTATTCATATGCCATGAAAATAAATGAATAATAAATAACGAGATAAGCTATTATTATTATGATTAAATAAATATGACCTCCATACAAAATTCTTTTTTTTTTAAACAATTCAGTATAAGAATCTGAATTACAACTTCCATTGATATTACAGATAACTGATAATTAAAATAACTAATTACATCTCATCTCTATTTTTAATTTAAATATATAATACGTAATTTTGATTTGATATCGCACTAGAATTGTATCAAATTTATATATATATATATATATGTTAAAGGACAATAAAAATAATTCGTCCTGTGATCGAATATCCTCTTTGAAAAGTTCGGGGTTGCTTCAATTCGTCTCATATTTAAAGTACGATTGGCATATCCGTTCAACCCGTTAATGACCGACGACGTTCTTTTAAATATATTAATATATATATTTTTTTGAAATATTTTTTCTTTTCATTCGCATCGGTTTTGTTACGGTAACGTCAATTTTTTTTATCATTGTATGCTAATTAACAAAAGAACGCAAAAAAAGTACATACGATTATATGAACAATTGAACGGTTTTAAGGGTGCGGCCCGTGCCCTAAAATCGACCTGCATTCCATATCTCGACATCGCCATAATATTTTTTTATACAAATTGATAGTCGTAAATGTGCAATAATAATAAATAATATTTACGGTGTTCGGATAGATAGTCAAAATTTCACTATTGTAAAACAGCGTATAAAAATAATTTCGTGTCATAAAATTATGCGATAAGGACAAACAAAGTTTAATATGTAAATACGGTAATTGTAATTCTACACAATTAGGAATCATATATATTAGCGAAATTTTACTTTCAACGATATAAAAATTGATTACAAAAAATTTTTTTATAATATATATTGTAAGTATGTCTAGATCAGTGGTTCTTAACATTTTTAACAATCGACATACTTTGTAGCTAAAAATATGCTTTTATACCCTATGTTCTAACTTTTTCTTTTGTAAAAAAAAATATCAATCTTCCGCGATCGTTATTTTTGTTTGAAAATATTACTACTTAGGAAAATATTACCATTTTGAATAAGGGTCAAATAGTTTTTACGAAAAATAAACTTTTCCCGTATCCCTAGGAATGTTTTGTGTGTCACAGTACTAATGGTACAATTATGATATATTATAATTTCACATTAAAAATATTAATAAGAAAAATAATGTACAAAATATAACAATAGTTACCAATAAATAAATATAAATAATAATAATAATAAAAGACTTACTCTGTAAGATCGAAGCCGTCCTGCAGATCCATGACGATCGTTGTGAAAGGTTTAATGCGATAGAAAAAAAATATAAATCACGTTTTTGGAGAACGAATTAAAGATTCGCGGCGCCGGAAATTAGAAGTTACGCGGCCGTTGATGTGTTAACCGTCCGCGCAATTTAACGAACATTGGCGCCACCGCTGCGAAACGCATTTCGACCGTTGGGAACCGCTTCTTTATACACTCGCGCGATTTTCAAAACTCGATTATTTATTCTTATTTTTCTCGTTTTCTTTCTTTTCTTCTTCTTTTTTCACTTCTTCTCGGAAGAGTCTCGCCTCAGGGCGACATCTTCAAGAGACGACCGACTCCTCCTCGAAGACGACCAACGTAGCCAGTTCCCATCCACAGGCCTGAAATTAAAAAAAAGAAAAAAAAACGTTTTCGTTTAATAATAATAAATTATTTTTATTCCACATGTTTGCATCGGTAATATATTATGAGAAATATATACATAATCCGTAATACAAACATTCGTTATGAATGGTTATAATAAAAAATGCTTTATCGATATATATATTTGAACAAAATGATCTCATTGTGATATTTTTATAATATGACAAATTCAAGACGTTCGTTGTAACGATTAAATTAGGGAAAATGGATAATTTTAATGTTATCTAAAAAAAAAGATTAAGAAACTATGCATTAACAAAATTCGTCAATAACTATAACAAATTTATAAATTAAATAGAATGTAATAAATAAAATACGTATTTTTACATTAATAATATTTTCATTATTTCGACGAAAAAAAAGTTCACTTAATGATTAAAGCTCACTGTTATATGAAAAAAAAATATATATGTAAATTTTACAAAGTCAAGGTCCTTACGAGTTGCGGCGTCGATATTCTCGATATACCATGTCATATTTAATAAAATCAAAATTAGCAGATTAAATGTGTATGACCGATATAGTTGAAATTAAGACGTTACGAATTAAAAAAAATCTTGACAGGTTATCTCGATGAAAGTACATTTTTCGCGCGCAAAAAACGGCAACGCATAGGTTATGTCTGTCATGAGACATGCGTCATATGCAAAATCACAGGTGATTGAAAGTTCATTGTACAATCGCAGACATATGACAATACAATAAATAAGAACGAATTGTCGTTCTTAATAATTACACTGAATTATTAAAATCAAAATCCTAATCAGCGGTACTCAAATTATGATAAAATCACTTCTACTCAAATTCGATAAAGACATTATAAACTCGGTCAATACCTAAAGGAAAACAAACTAAGCTATATATAACTTTCAGTACGTTCAAACTTTAACAAATTACCCGCAATAACGTTTCAAATATTCACAATAATCTAGCGTAAAAATCGTTATTATAAAATTGTCATACACAATCGCAACTCCATAATAAATATTAAAAAAAAATTTTTTTTTCAAATATTATCCAGAACAAAATATCCGTCACTAAATAGGTAATTAAATATTATAGATTTATATGTGCGAATAAAATGTTATTATCGTATTTCGATAATAACATTTATATATATATATATATATATATATATATATATATAAATTTCGGGTAAAATATGCGGCAACACATATAAATAACTCCTTTTTAAGGTTCAAATATACACAACATAAATAATTTAAATTCACGGTACAATAGAATGAACGATAGTTTTGCAAACTAGGTACAAATATAAATAAATAAATAATCATAATAATTATATACATATTATTGGTGGTACTGACCGAAAGGAACGGAAGCAAAGAGAGATGCTGCGCACTATCGCGAGGAACGCGCGCTCGCAACTGACGGGAAGCGCGTTCGCAACCACCTCAACCTACCTACAACCCGACCGAATAGTAAACCGTCGGTGGTGGGGATGGGATGCTTCCCTTCAGCCGTTCGTCGTCTCTTTCACGCGCCATAGCGGCGTCTCGTTTCCGCTCGCTAACGAACATCTGACTTCGCGCCCGTTCAGCTGTTCGTTACGTAACCGAATATGCGCGCCATATTGCACCGGTTTCAAATCGTGATGCAACACGACCATGTCCACAATTATTTTTATTATTCCTTAAAAAAATATATTTTAATTACTCTTTTTTATGCTATTAAGACGTGAAACAGAATCATATCAATAACGAAGAAGAATACGATAGATAACTACATAAAGAAATTTTAAATATTGACAAAAATTAATGTGTTTTATTTTTGAAATTAGTTTTTTTTTTCTTAAATATAAAGAAGATATATTAGTTTTTTTCTGAGCTATAATAGTTATGCTATCACTGATTTAAAAACTAAACATTTAGAATATTGATATTTTTATGATCCCTTTCAGAACCTGAAAATTAGGACAACTATCTAAATATTAAAAACATCACAACTTACATCTAAATATAAAAATGACACCTAATTACTTTGTCATAAAATAGATAGAGATGAAAATATAATTACTCACATCACAAATATAAGTATTTATTTATATTTCAAAAAGTTTTCCTTTAACGCGAATTGCGATTAAAAATTTAATTTGAAACTCACTCTTATTGCATTTTTAAATAAATTTTGTCATTATTATCATTAAGTTTTTATTAACAAAAATGGCACGATTAAATATCATAAAAAATCATTTTATTCATTTGAACAGTGGTACCCTATAATATAATGTGACATTAACGAAAAAGATGAGAGGAAAAGCTATCGAAACTCCGACGATTCAAAAAAATGAAAAAAAGGACAAATGGAGGACAAAAAGGAGGACATCTAAAAAGACACTTTAGAGTAGGACATGATTTAGAAAAGGGTGATTGTCCTCCCCAAAAAAAGAACGGTTGGTCACCTTGATTATATTAAAGTTTTTATTATATAAAATTAATGGTGAACATATTAGATAAAATTTTGACATTAAAACGATACTAAGTAAATCGACATACAAAAACAAAAAAAAAAAAAAAAAAATTCCACTTAAACTCAATTTATCATAAACAAATCAAGAAAGGATTTTAATAATTCAATATAAAAGTTCATAATTCTGTTAATTGTTGTCGATGAAATATTATTTTATTTTTATATAATTAAGACAAAAATATAATAAAATATTATCCCAAAATATATATGTACCTCCAAATACACGACTATAATGAATCTTTATTATACCATATTCACTTAATTTCGATTTATTTTACTTTTAAGTAATTTTTTAAGTTTCGTAATTTATCAGAAATATAATATTGCAATCACGACTACGCTATCGATTATTCAATAGCAAAAAAAAAGAGAAAAACTTATATCACATTACAGTAATTTTTAACTTGACAATTCTACAGTAAAACTGCATTTTATATGCTTAGTTTTAAATTACATGAAGAATAAGTATTTTACTGAAATTTTTAAGCGGTTACCGTTTAAATATTCTTCAACGGCATGTAACGGTTTCGTTTTGAACGTAGCTTTCTTCTATCCTGCTCTGGGATAAGACTGTCCACTCCTTGAGCTCGCTTTCAACCGATTCATCATTTTTAACCGTCATTACTTTCAAACAAATAATCTCCCGCCTACCACAATAAAACTATTCTATAAACAATCATTGAATGTTATTAAAAGACGATTCATTTCATTATTAAAACTATTACAAAATTTGTTTTACTCATTCTCCTCAATAAAGTTAATGACTTAAAGTGGTATCTAAAATTAATTATATTATCAGATTACACACACACACATATATATATATATATATATATATATATATATATATATATATATATATATATAAGTGTGTGTAATCTCAGTAATACTTTCAAGTACTCACTCTTTATGTGCGATCCTTAATGATGCGATTAATTAGGCGCTCTAAACGCGGAGTCCAAATGGCAGTTTGAAGATTTTTTATAAGAAATAGAGATAGTTTGAGGATTTTTTTCGTGTGCATATAAATAAAATTTTTATTTATATTAAAACTAAGCCCAAAGTTACGTATTGCGAGCAAAAAAAATATCAATAATATATATTTTACTTTCTGCACATTTTTTACAGTATATTATATTTTTTGCAATTAAAGTTCATCTGATAAAGAATTCATAGTTTTCCTAATTGCCAAGTGAATCATATATTATTATGAATTTTGTATTGCACTGCATACGATATTTTAATAATAATTATAACGATAAGAGTAAACGATGTTTACTGACGTTATTATAAACTAATGACAAATATTGTATTTTTTTTCTTTTTAATTATAAAAATATTTTGAGTTATATACATACAACCGTTGAAATATTATAATATTTCACAATTTCATTGCTCATCGCTCGCGACGCGCGTTTAATGTGCACACACCTTTATCATAATTATCAACGGCGATTATTCATATAATTTGAAACATCTTAATTATTTTAATTTTTATTACGCCTTGTTTATAATCTGCGTATAGTTTCTCACGGCGGCCGATGATTATAAATTATCCGATGTGCAATCCGGTTATTGAGTATCTGTTTCGAAAGTGCCATATAGATTTATAGATTATACTAGAACGTTAATCTACCGGACATACGTAAGCTTTTATACATTTTTATTTTATTTTATTTTATTATGGTCTCTATGTAATGTAATACTGTGATCAAAAAGTAAGGTGAATTTGTTTATAAAATGTAATTCTTTATTTATTCATCCCCATCAAAGTAATCCCCGTCCGATAAAACGCACTTTCGCCAAAGCTTTTTCCAGTCCTTGAAATAGTCTTTTCCGGTATCCTTTAAACGCCTTCAAGACGTTTTTCGATTCGGTTTTTATCTCCTCAATCGTATCAAAACGGCGTCCCCGCATTGGCCTTTTGGATTTGCTGAATAGCCAGAAGTCGCACGGAGCCAAATCAGTCGAATACAGTAGTTACGGAACGATATGAGTCGAGTTTTTGGTAAAAAAAGTTGCGAAGAACCAATGCAGTATGATATGGTGCATTATCGTGATGAAGGAACCAAGTTATAAGATAATTAAATCTTTTGACAAACAGACACTTGGTAAATGTTATAGACAGTCTACCAAATAGATAAAAAAATATAATTTACTATACAAAAATTACTCATATAATTACTCAAAAAATACTTATTTAATTACAAATTTCAACTATACAAAAATTACTCATATAATTAAATATAATAAAAATAAAATTGGGTTGATTCTAACAATAAAAAAACTTAAAACTTGCTTATGCTTGAATTAAAACAATACAGCGATATTGTTATCGAACGTTTTTAAACGACGTCCGGTAATGAATAATAATATATTGTATTATATATAATACTATTTTTTTTTTGTACTAAAACGACAAAAAATCGGCAATCATAAAAATAAATATTTATTTGCGAGAAATATTTTGTTTCTAATATCATAACGAGATTCCGTCGAACAATTATCGACGCTTATTAGATGTAGCGTTATTATGAAAAAAAAATTCGAAAAATATATTTAAAAAAAAAAAACTTGAAATCAATATAAAAATGCAGTTTATAATTTATAATGTTATTGGATTAGCATATTTTGCACATTTCCGTAGATCATTACTAAAATTACTCGTAAAGTTACTCGTTAACTCTATTAAGCGCTGATCACTCCATTAGATTCGTTGACATTTCACATACATGTTTGTGTGTGTGTGTGTGTGTGTAGTATTATATTTTTTTGTAAATCCCGAAAGAGCATTCAACTGCAAAAAGATATATCACGTATAGTAAATTAAAGAAAATCCATTACTTTCAGTATAATAAAAAAAAAGAAATGATAATTTAATATAAAAAAGTGTGTGTAATCAATATAACCATTTTATACAATTATAGAATCCAATTCGTTGTTTCAGCTTCAAACATAAAGAACAGGACGCCTGAAAGATCCTTTCGACATCGAAAAACTTCAACAGTTCCGAGTTGCGAAAAGCGAGAACCGCAAAACTGCAAAAGTCGATTCGAACTAGTGATTTAGTCGAACCTCGCGTCGATCAAACCGACGATGATGATGAAAGAATAGCGATGAAGAAGCGCTAGAAGGATATGGACGAATCATGTAAACACGACGAGTGAAGTATAGACGAAGCCAACGGCACAGGATACTGGATCAGGTTTTGAATTCCACGCAGAACAAAGATCTTTGAACCTGACCATATTTTTCGAACAGCACAAACACGCACGCACACACATGTATAGCTGGATATGCACGCACATACGCACATGTATAAAAATGCTTTTTTTTCAACTAACTCTAGATCCTAGAAGTTCAATAGTGATAGTGAATAGCCCCATCGATTCGATGAACGGACAAGAATTCGTTTCGAAAACTCATGCTTTAATGTGCTTGCTCAGATTTAGTCTACCGGACTAAAATCTCCATTTAATATATTTTTTTTTTGATAGTTAGTGAACACTCTAAAAATTCTGTAATGTCAAATAAAAATAAGTTATTATTTATGTCTTCCTGTGATTCCGTGAAAAAAAAAACTAAGTTGGAATTAATCCTTAAAATCCTCAACCGGAATTGTCAGCAAATTTTGTCGTAACCTTATAAATAATCTGAATTCAACTGGGGACCTGTTAAATAAGGAAAATTCTCAACACTAAAAGCTAATATAATACCATATATGTGTGTTTATTTAAAATATAAACATATTTTAAATTGTTACATTTTTTTTTTTTTTTTTGAATATTCAAACAATAAATATTTTTCCTTTCAAAATTAAGATTTGAATTCTAAAAAATACAAAATACTATTAATTTTAGATTCTATACACAAGTTATACTTAACTTTAAGATATTTCATCAAAACAATTAAAAATATTAAATATGAAAAACAAGTCCAAATTCATTGAAAATTATACATCACTCCAAACAACAACAAAAAAAAAAGAATGTAAATTTTCACACTTGGAAAAAATAAATATTTGATATTTAATTATTTATTAGCGATTATATAAATGAAGGAAATTGACCTCTTCTAATATTTATTATATAAAATGTCTTAATTGTGGTCAATTTTAATCTTCAACATTCACACGGATCACTTATTAGTCGTCATTTATATACGTATATTTTTAATAATTATTTTTAAATTAACGATCTAATACGTTTGTCTAGATAATTTATCAGTTATATATATATATATATATATATATATATATATATATATATATATATTTAAATAATAATTAAAGATTTTTTTACATATACACAAAAATTCATTACTATGAAAATTTTATAATAAAAATTATTTTTCATGAAACAAATATATACAATGACTACGGTGACCATTTTTTTATATCAAAAACAGGACACGGAGCAAAATAACCTATAAAAAATATTAATATGGCCCATATTGAACTATATACTTTCTGCCAAAAACGGTACGAATGGTCATCGAGTTTATGATACCACTGCGATCAAAAAGTAAGATGAAATTATCATTTAAATCTCCCGGGCATTAAGAAGGCAGGTAAATTGTATTTTTTCCTAGATTGGTAGGACTGTCTATAACATTTGCCAGGCGTCTGATTGTCAAAAGGTTAAATTATCTGCGATTAACACGTGTTTTTACAAATCTCGGCTCCTTCATCACGATAATACACCATGTCATACTGCATTGGTTTTTTACGATTTTTTTGCCAAAAACTCGACTCATATTGTTCCGCAACCACCGTATTCGCCCGATTTGCTCCAATCAGCAAACGCAAAAATGTATAATATTTTATCGATCGTTTAAAACCTTTTATAATACGATTTCTTTCAAATTAATAAACTTAAGATATAAATAAAATATATTTGTCTTTTCCTTAATTGTGTGGTATAAAAACCGATATATTCGTTCTTTTGAAATATTCATCGCAATTGTTTCGTAAATATTTATTCTCTGGTAAAGACTTAAAGATATTTTTTTTGTTTATTTACTATATATATATTATATATAATAGTAGATACACTATTTACTCTTAAAGGCAACGGTGTGGATACCTGTTTCTATAATATAATATACTGCATGTAATGCGACTTTTCTAAAAACTCGATCGTGAAAGTGTAACTGAAATAATTATCAACTTGGAAGCTATATAAAAATATATTAAAACTATTATGTTTTAAAATATAGTATAAATGGCAAAAACTAAGAAGCACTTAATATTATAAAAAAACTTAAGGATATGCAGTCTTCTTTGAATTTTTTATATTGCATGGACAAACTAGAGTATGAATTCGCACATCGAGTCCACTTGTTTATAATAAGTAATAAGAAAAAAATGTATATTTTTAAAATTACTAAATAATTACATAAGCGAAAATAGGAAAATGATCGTACTTATAAATATTTCAACAGATGCTTTTTATACGATTTAAAATTCCATGAAACGAATTTCAAGGAAATACATGCATTGATTCTATTTACATATATAGAAACTATTCATTCCGATGTGCTCAAGTAATTCGAAAATTCAGTGAATTATTAGATAATTGATAATTTATTTTTTAAATATCGCAAATTATAAAAAAATTGTTCAACGATGATATTGTTTTGAAAATATTTTTATATAAAAGAAACTTAAAATATCGCAAAATAGTTCAAACCATATTATATATATATATATATATATATATATATATATATATATATATATATATATATATATATATATGAAAGATAAATAGTAGTAATTATATGACAATTAGATTATTGATGAATATCATAAAAATAATAATAATTAATGTATATTAAATCATCTTCAATAAAATTTTATCACCGATCTATATATATAAATTATTTCAATAATAATTTATATATATAGCTATTATTACGGTGACCATTATTTTTGTATTAAAAACAGAAGAATGAGCAAAAAACATCTATAAAAAATATTAATTCGTTTATTAACACGAGATCGATTATTACAAAATAATAATGGTCATATAATATGGCTCATATTCAGCCGTAACTGAGAGGCTGCTTGAACTATACACTTATTAATTAGTAACAAAATGTAAATAGTAACTCTTACAAATAGAAAAATATCCGGTCTTTTAAAATTACAACATATGAAATTAGAATATAATTAAAATTTCATTGAAAAAAGGACAGCGTCTTAAAAAAACAGTACTGTCCTGGCAAAAACAGTACAAATGGTCACCGTGGCTATCATAGACTTGATACATTCAATCAATACTAGAATTTTAGAAACACACCGAAGATATATTGAGTATGATCGATAAAAATAAATATAATATAAACATATAGAAGAACTTAAAAAAAATAAAATATATATTTTCATACATCGAGAGGCATAATAAGAAACCGCGAAATTATATGGAACGTGAACGTGAAGCATTCCTTGCGATTAAATTACATACTTGTTGTATTGGAAAGCTTGGAACAAAAGATATATATATATATATATATATATATATATTAATAGAAAAATAATTATACATATATATGTAATTATGCAGGTCGTCTTAACATTGCACTTGTAATACGTAATAATTTAAGACGATTTTTTTAAACAAAGCATGATGCGAATAAAATCATTCGTGCTCTTATTACTTCGTGGAAAATCGAAACAATATGCAAAACGAGAAACGAAGGATGGCCGATATCAATTTTAAAACAATCATCGTTGATCCAAGGATCGCACGAGGAGCGACGAAACATCGAAGAATCGGACGAATGTCGTCGGTTCAATTTCGCGATCGGCCACGGTTGTTATTTTCTGGTATTTTGTTTTATTTTTCAGCTCACCAAGGTTCGGCATTTGCCGTTGGCTTTTTTTTTTTTGCTCGTTTTGCTCGAGCTGGTCTTCGGTTCTCTCTCCTACTGAGGCGACCTGGTTTCCCGCCAAATCTTCCAGCACATGTTTCCCGCCAAAATCAGCTGACGCCATTCCCAGGTGCCGTCATCTCGAAGAAACGTGGGCGTTTTCTCATATAAATATACCGACCATATGGTATATATTTATATACAAATATATATATATATATATGTGGATGTGCAGGTTGTGCTGGTTGTTCATTTTTTTTAATTCCACTCGTCTCTTCTCTCGCTCGGTTTTGCCGTTGCGAAAAGCCTTTTTCTGCTTGGTCGTGTTTGCTTCTTTTATTCAGCTTAAGATCAATACACTTGTCCCGAAAGATCTGGGTGTTTGGGCCATTTCCACTGGAATGCCGTCTGTCCAGGGACTTTCAATTATTTTGATTTATTCTCCTATTCGATCGATTTATCTTTTTTTTTTTTACTTGATTGAAACAACAATATATAGGTTTTAAAAACGAATCTACATTCTTTTATTACCCAAATGAATTAAATTGTGCAATTTTTGGGTTAGTCATATAAAATTGTAAATGATTCTTTAAAAAATATTTTTCATATCGCAGGTATATCTTGGTTGTAAGCTATTATATCACTCAAAAGCAATTGTATTGTAGCAGAATTTTATGCCACATTAGTAATACGTGATCGGCTAAAAGTCTTGATATTTGGTTAATTCGATTGGCAAGCACCTGAATTGAGCAGAAAATTCATCATGGCACGTATATAGTATGTTTTATTAGTGGATATTTTACGAGCTGTGCGTGACTTACATATGGCACGTTCTAGAAACTGTATCGATTTCGATCCGTGGCTTAATTGTGTTCGTGCATAACGACCGCGAAGACATAAATGGTGGCGATTCGAAGGATACGAATGCTCGACAGGATCATCGTCGAATGTGTGGCCGCCGAAGCCTCATGGGAAACGGTTAGAGAGATTCGGACGTTATTCAATAGGAAAAATGGCGTACAGTTTTATGCGCCCATATAATCTTTTATTCAAATCTGACAACGGTCAGGTTGAACCCGGTTTCCTTCTCCTTCATCAGACGTGTCGTCGGTGCAAGTGCGACCGAGAGCATTTTTAACGGACGAAGCATTCCATTGAAAGCCCGCACAACAAGAGAGACCGCCACCTTCCGCGGTGAGCTTCTTTTTTTTTTCACCAATCTCATGTTCTGCTTCTATCCTCTTTCATATACATATATACTCGAGAAGACGATCTACAGAAAAAGACAAGACGTCGACGAAGAGAGAGAGAGAGAGAGAGAAGAAAAAAAAGAAGATGAAAAAAAAACGAACTCTTCGGTAATTTCTCAGAAGATCACCTTTATCTACTGGTTTGGAAATACCTCGGCATTATCAGCTGTTATGTTACCTGTCGTTGGATTCACGTACACGTAACTGGACCGGTGACACACGCACAAATATAAATAAAAATAAGACCTTACGAACAAAAAAAAAAAGGAAAAATGTTTATAAAAGCGCTGACGTTTAGGAAAAGATCTCGTGCTAATAAATCTAAAGGGACTTTTTGCCTTTTTGACAATCATCTGATCTCAAGGACGGCCTTTTTTCAATTCCCATGAAAGCTTTTAATTTTTAATGCCTTTTACGTGATCGAACAACCTGTTCTGCACATAAATAAAACATTCTATAGTGTGTTAAAACATTTAAAAATCATTAACGACGATTATCAATTGTGAAATATTTATAAAGGACGATATTTTTAGCTTCATTTTAGAATTAAATTACACAATTGACAAAAATCGTTTAATATCTAATTTCGATCATACGTCTAGGATTCAAGCTTAAAATATAATTTTAATTTTGGTTCCACATATTTAAATTTAAACAGAAAGGCAATTTCGAGAAATTAAAAAAATGTATTTTTATTATATAACAATTAACACGAACAGTGTGTGTGTGTGCATTTTGGCGCGAAAACGACGTAACGGAAATTTTCGCGGTGAATAACTCTTGAAATGGAAGAAGAGAGAGAAGAACGTGACGTGGAATTTAATAATATAAATAAGTACCTTAGAATAAAATAAACATTTATTTTTGATATTTATTTTTTTTTTCAAATTTGAATATTATATTGCCAATATTTTTTAATTACAAAAAAAATATATATGTATAATTTCGTATATCGTTAAATCAAAAATATGATAATTAACAATAAACACAAAAGGTGTAACAAAATATGTTTATATATTTAAGCTGTTTCATTAAAAATATATTTTAATCTTTTTTTTAAATTATTTATATTAAACGCAAAATTCCATTAAAATTAATTTTTATACGTCAAGTCATCAATTTCCTAGTCTTTGTTGAAGAATTTACGTCATGAATAAATTAATATCTATTTTCATTAAAAATCAAATAAAAAAACTAGCACTAAATCATTTTTTTTTTTGAAAAATTATTTCATAATATACTTAATTTATTTTCGAAAAACAGCGTTTTAAATAAATTATATTTATTTTCGGTTTAACTTTGTCAATATTGATTCGGTTAAAATTAAAATAAAACGCGACGCCTTGTTTGACTGGTAAAATTCCTAAAAGTACTAAAATTCGAAAAAGTCAAAGAGCTCAAAGGAATTTTAAAAAGTGAAAAATCTTATAATATAGTTGTGAAATAGTTATATTCTGTATTTTTTGAATGATTAAAAATCAACTCAAAACTGTTTAGAATTCTTCTTCTTAAATATTTTAAATTATTTCATCTATGGTAAAAGTCGAAACAAACAAATAATATAAAAACGGTTCAGCTGGCTTCAAAACAACTTTGAAATTGTTTTCGGTTTAATTTTAGAACGATAAAACTATTTTCAGACAACAACTTCAGAGTATTCCATTTTAAATAATTTTAACCGCGAATTTTCATATAAAAAATTATTCATGTACAGTTTTTCTTATTGCAAAAAAATCAATCTTCGAAAGTACTGAAGGTTGATATCGAAATTCAGTAGATTTCAAACTCGTTCGATGTATATATATAGTACATATTATATATATATATATATATATATATATATATATATATATATATATATATATATATATATATATATTTGTTTTTTTTTAAACGAATTTTAACCGCAAAATTTTCGCAACAATCCGTTTCAGGACAAGACCTCGTCTTCGTGGCTTTGTACCCTTGTACAAGTGTAACGGCATTTTCTGCTACACGTATATTGTATTATAATAATAACAATAACAAGACCATAGACCTGTTTTGTTCTCCTAATTAATCTTTCTAATAATATTTATTGATTGTATATCCTTTTTACTTACTCGCTCTTGTAGTCTAAAGAATTCAGAGAATTGATTTTTTTGAAAAAACATCCAAAAAACTTTACAGAGATATTCTATTCATGAATTTACGGCAAAACATGAAAATCTTAACACCGTAATAAAAATGTCAATCAATCATTACATATTACAAAAAAAAAATTGTATATATTTCTCAAATATTGTATATACATTACATTACATTAGGAAGGCAGGTAAATTGTATTTTGTTTCTAGATTAGTAGTACTGTATAATATTTGCCAAGCGTCTGTTTGTCACAAGGTTTAATTATCTCCGAGTTACACATGTTTTTACAACTCATCTTGATAATGCATCATGTCATAATGAATTGGTTCTTCACGACTTTTTTGTCAAAAACTCAACTCATATCGTTCCGCAAACACCGTATTCGCCTGATTTGACTCCGTGCGACTTTTGGCTATTCAGCAAACTCAAAAGGCCAATGCGGGGATGCCGTTTTGACACGATTGAGAAGATAAAAATCGAATCGACGAAGGTCTTGAAGACTATACCGGAAAAAGACTATTCCGACTGTTTCGAGTACTGGAAAAGTACGTTTTATTAGACGGGGATGAAATTGATTTGAAAGAATAAATAAAGAATTTACATTTTATAAAGAAATTCGCCTTACTTTTTGATCACAGTGTTATATTGTTACTGAGTATTAATGAAAAACAAGTCAATTTCGGCTTGGAAGTTGTATTTTTTGTCAGTTTTTTTTCCTGTACGCCTTCTTTATGTGTGTTTTTGATCCATTTTGTGGAAAGATTGGTTTTTCTTCTGCTAAAAAAAAACCGCATTCCTTTTTTGAAATTCGATCAATCGATCTCAATTACTTCAACGAACTTTTCTCACGGTGAATATAATTTTCAACGTCAATTTTGTCATTTTTGCGACTGTAATGAAATAATATTCGCAATAATTGAAAAAGCTTAAAAAATATATAAAGTTAAGAAAAATCCTTAAATATTTTTTTTTTACTTTGAAAAATGTTAGATCTTCAGAATATTAAAAAAAAAAGGTTTAAAATTGAAAGTTTGTCACTTGTCATGTTTTACAGTTTATCTTCTGAATAATGGAAATATGATACTTTTGAAAAAATACTATGTTACTCAAAAAAAAACATAAGTACTTTATAAATATAAGTAAATATAAAAAATATAAAATGGTCAAATTTAAAAAAGAGTAAAATTATATATTTAAAGACAAAAATTTAATGACAAAACTATATGAAAAAATTGCCTAAACTGAGTAAACAAAAGTAATAACGAATCTTACGATTTCAATATCTTTTAATTGAAATTGAATCAGGTTTAACGTAAAATGTATAAAAATGACAACCCTAACTTTATATATATATATATATATATATATATATATATATATATATATATATATATATATATATATATATATATATATATATATATAAAAGAAACATGCGATTGCTGTAACTCTGATTTATGTATTTATAATGAGCTGATTTTTATTAAAACAGATACTATTTTAAATCAATTTTCGACTTAACGAATATCAATCAGTGGACGGCTTTTTTGAAATATGTCGATCATGAAAAAAAAAATGGCTAGCAGAAATAATTAAATATATATTGTATATATAATATATATTTGTGGAACGAGTTCATTATAAAAGCTCACTTTTTTTTTCTGTCGTATTAAAAAGACGAGTTCGCATTTATTTATTTATTTATTTACTCTTTCGTCGAATTGTGCAACTATTTCGTCTCGGATTCTGATTGTGCAATCGTTTGGTTGCATAATAGCAAACCGTCTTTTTTCAATTAACTGCCAGTTTTCTATTTGCTTATTAAGCTTCACTGTCAGAATTCATGTTAAATAATATGATTTACATCTAAAAGATTGTTTAAAATCAAAAACTAGTCCAATTAATCAACTATAACGCATTTAATATAGCTAAACTTCTATCATTATCTTTTTTATTACTTTTTAGAATTACATTATGGTAAATCCAATGTAAGCTACTAATAATTGTAAAATAAATAAAACCTCTAGAAAATCATATTCTTTAAATCAAGTTTTCTACAGAAACATTTATTATCAGTTTTTTTTTTGTGTTACCAAAAGTATAGAAATTGTCAAAAGCGTATCACAAAAGCTCAAAGACATAATTTATAATAATAATGCGAGACTTCAGAAAATCAAATCTCAAACATGGTGGGTTTTTTCTTAAATAGCTGTGTTTGGCTATGGACGCCTTATATAATATAACGTCGAGACGAGATTAGGAACACTTTTAGGATGGGTGTGGTATGTATACAATAATGCTTTGTATATATAAAAGTATATAGATATTTGTTAAATTCTCGGCGTGAGGTAGGAGGTTGTTCTTTGGGTCATTAAGGTTAGATTTTATCTGATCCGAGCAGGTAACAGCATCACCACGTAGGATCTGGCTCCTTTTTGTTATGAAGCGTTCTTCTAGTGAAGTATAATGGTCACTATACCTCACTACTATCATACGTTTATTTCGTTATTCTCATTTTTATTGTTGAAATAATGACGCTCCATTTTCTCTATTCAACTATTATGCTAATCAACATAATTTAAGGGACGATCGCGGATGAGGTCTAACCTTTTCGACTGTGGGAATGGTGAAACATTTTTTTACAATTATAATTAGATGAAGAACGTAAATTAGGCTATATAATCAAAATGATAATATAACCAAAAATATACGTTCAACTTCATATGGTGCTATAGTTGGAGACCTTTAGCTTACCTCAATAAACATTTTCATATATCCCTATATTCTAAACTTTCTTCTGTTAAATATTTCTCCTTCATTACATAAAATATAATCTCTTTTGCGAAATATATTGACTTCAAGCAATTATTATATCTTCCGTTTATTAATATTAATTATGTTACCATATATATCTCGTGTTCTAGCCATTTAGCAAGGTTTCTAGTTCAAAGCCAAAATAGCCGATATAAATTTAAATACATTTATTTTTAATTTATGAATGAATAACTATGCAGGACTATTTGAAGGTCACTTGGCTCACTTCATAGCGGATCTTACTTCAGTCCCAATCGGTTGTAACACTTCGACAACTTAAAAAATCTTTTTTTTTTTCAGTTTTATAGTTGTTCAATGATTTGCTAATGAGGCGCAGATGTTCGATTTCGACCTATAAAGCATAAACATCTGGATATTTCGGAATATATTATAATTTTTTTTCGCGTATAATCAATTCGAAGCATTCTTCTGGGGGTAATTATTAACAGTACATTACGGTGTATATATGGTTACTTGATTAACTCTCAACCAATGTTTTTGGTATGAAGAAAAAAACACAAATATATGTTTAAAAATATTTTAAATGTATTCATTGACGACGACCGCAATTAATAGTCAAAAGATTTCCAGTTTGAAAATCAAAGTAAATCAATTTTTATCCATACTAATGTTTCACAATAAATAAAACGTTTGGAATACTTTTTTCATAAAGCGAATAAACACTATTACATATCGTTAATAGTAAAAACATTATTATTTATATATACCATAAATATATTGGAACATTGAAAATGAGCATACTTGAAAATAGATTGAGCAACACTGTTTTATGTCCTTTTACTATCCAGTCTATGTTCATACCAATTATTGACTTCAACACCTGCACAATCTGTGCGTGATATTCAAAAAAAATATGTTAGATATTAAAATCTTATATTCTAATATAACTACATATTTTAATAGACCTCCCCCCCACTTCCTTATTAAATTCCATATAATAAACCAATATGATATTTCTTAGAACACACACAAATATTCCAATAAGAATAATGATGATTTGTTCGGTTACATAGAATCGATATCGGTATACATTTTACACACTTTTATATAAGTTTTACTTGTCTGTTTGTCTGGATGAAATTTTGTAATCGATTTTTCAAGCACTTCCGAATGTTAATTTTAGCTGAAACTTTGCATACTTGCTCATTCTCGATGATAATGCAATAATTAATTAACAAATTTACAAAATAATTGATCAATTAGTGGAAATTAATTATATCGCTTTTATGATATAATTGGCACTAAGAATGCGTTATGACCAATAATAATACAATGGTACGTTTATCGATAAATTTATATAATATAATATCTTTATTGTTAGATAATATAGTGCAATAGGCCTTGATAAATTTTTAAAATAAACGGAATAAAAGTTGTAAAAGATCTGTAGTGGCATTTCAATTTTAACATTATATTACCATATTAATTTATAACAATTGTTGAATAGATATTCAAGTAATGTTTAATATAATAATTATTTTCTCGCAACGTACAAAAATTGATCGCAAAAAATCAATTGTTCATATAAAAATTGTAATTAACATGTAATCATTAAAAAATCAATGTAGCACTTTAGACTCATTTTTTGCTGTTTTACCACATATTTTTTTTTTTTTTTTGTTAGCAATACAAGTCGATAATGAATAATCTCGTCATTGACATTCACCTGGGATGTGAACTGTTCGTGAATATTTTAATAAAACAATTTTTTTCTTTGGTATTGAAAAAATAAAAAGCAACAGAATAACATCATTCGTCAGTCTGCAGAATACCGATGCAATAAAACCAAATTTAATATATTTATGTACTGCGCATCGGATCGAAAATAGTCTTCGATTGGTAAAAACAAGATTGAAAATCTGAACCGAAACAAAACATCAAAAAATCACCCCCATCTTGATATAATTTACTCCGTGTATACATCTGGAGTTTGAAACGTGCCGTTCGATCATACGAAAATAATTTAACCCTTTCGTCGACGCACGCTCTGTAAAAAACTAAGAATGCCTTTTTTTTTCTCCACCACAGCCTTCCTTCAAAGTCCGAGTCTCGAAAGGTGATCTTTTTATTTTACCTCGGTTTTTTTTTTCATCTACCTTGAACTTGGCCACAAGGGCCACACGGCACAGGCAATTAAAGTTCCCAAAAACAAAACAAAAAAAAATCGTGATATGGGAACAAGAACAGAGTTCAGTTCGATAAATCGTGGTCATTCTGATGTTTCCAGTTGAACTTTCTTCGATTCTCACCAATTTCTTGGAAATGGTCAAGAGCGGCCGCTCGCACGATCACAAATGTGTACACACATAAAGCACAATTTACCAAAGTACAATAGAGAACGTCCTCAAACAGGTTTGGTCGTTCGTTACAATATTTGCCTGTGGTGTAAAAAAAGGTTCGAATCGAACGGTGTGTATACATGTATGTAATATTTGGTCGCGTGTGACTTTGCCTCTTTCAATATTTTGTCGTATAGTGTGTGTCGTGTGACAAAGATAACGAGGTTTGAATTTTGTCGATATGTACACATTTCGTCTTCCATGTGTGTTCACTTGTCAAATATTACATAATCCGCTCCTCTTCCTCACAGCGAGTGTACAGGAAAACCTAATCCATGTACACTGTGTGTGTGAAAATGTGTTCAACAAATTAACAGTACTATCCGTGTGAATGCACCTCAAAAATGCTCCTCATTTTAAAAGATCGATCAGTGAAAAGGAAAAAACAATACGTAAACGGCCACTCTGATATTAAGGAATTGGATATCGATTACAAAACAGTTTCGGGCCATTTATGTAAAAGTGGATACGCAATGAAACTTGATGTTCGCGTGTTGCTCGAATTGTTGATGAAAAAATTTGATTGATCAAATTTCCATCGGCGAATCTGATGGACCCACTTTTGAAACAGATCATTACTGACGATGAAAAATTGATAAAATATGAGAATATTGATCGAAAAAGAGCATGGTCAAAAAAGTTAATTTAGGAAGGTATTTTTATATTTATAAAATTGAATAACTCGGTTAAATAAATATTCTAATCTGTATTAACCAGATGAGTGTTATCTTCCATCATGTCAACGTTCAAACCTTGAATATATCT
>JANIJI010000001.1:262500-395000 GCA_024500535.1 Leptonema lineaticorne
CAGGAAACGGCGGCTTCATCTGCTCGACGATCGATTTTGTAAATTTACCACAATGTGTGCCCATTGTCAATTGAAATTTTCATAAAAAATTCAATGATAAAATTCTAATATGTACTTTTTTAACTCTTTAGGAATTATTTAAATACATTAATGTGCCAGAAACAGAAATTTGATATAAATTATATATCAATTAATTCAAGTAAATACTATTGTGATCAAAAAGTAAGGTGAAATTGTCATTTAAAATTCCCGGGCATTAAGAAGGCAGGTAAATTTTAAATTTTTATCCTAGGTTTAATTATCTTCGAGTTACACGTGTTTTGACAACTTATCTTGATAATGCATCATGTCATACTGCATTGGTTCTTCGCAACTTTTTTGCCAAAAACTCGACTCATATCATTTCACAACCACCGTATTCGCCTGATTTGATTCCGTACGATTTTTGGCTATTCAGCAAACTCAAAAGGCCAGTGCGGGGGGGGACACCGTTTTGACACGATTGAGGAGATAAAAAACGAATCGATGAAAGTCTTGAAGGCTATACTAGAAAGACTATTCCGACTGTTTCGAGGACTGGAAAAGGCGTTGGCAAAAGTGCGTTTTGGAATGAAATTGATTTGGGAGAATAAATAAAGAATTTACATTTTTATAAATAAATTCACCTTACTTTTTGAATTCAGTATTACATACAATTTAATTCTTGTAAAAAAAATCTTTAAAATGTATCTAAAATATTAAACTAATTAAAAATAAAAATTGAGAAGGTGAGAAAAAAATTTGAGAGGCGTTGCCACACAAAGATTGAAAGCCGCTGATTAATAGTCCAACAAAACAGTTTCTTTTAGGGATTGTAAATTTGTAAAAAGTTAAAAACGAATTATTTTGAACGATTGATCAATTTAAATTTTGTATTTAATTATGAAAAACAACACAGAAATAATAAAATATGTAATTTAAAAAAGGTCAAAACTTAAAATATATTAATACAGCTAAAAGTGCAACATTAAACAGAATAAAAATGAATATATTATAATATTTTTTTTTAGTTGTGACCGTATTAATGCGCAACCGCGTTAAACGAAAAACGTTTAATATTGACGAAGCTCTCCCGTTTTACACGTGTAAATTGTTAAACGTACAAGGCGCGTACAGGAATTTGTTTGTTTGCTTTTTATTACCGGAAATGACTTAATATTTCGTGAGAAGTGTGTGTTCTGATGATGATCATCGCATCTATCGAATTAGTGACGCGAGATGTGATTTCGTCTGACTACCATCTGCTAAATATTCTTCGGTTCGATTTCCCAAGAAACGCACACCGTATTAATTTAATTTTTGAAGAATTAAATTGGATTCAATACATTCGCATAATATATTATTTGATCTTAGTTTTTCACCATTAAGAAAAATAAAATGCGTGACGTGCGTGTTTTGCAATATTTTCTAAACGCTTCACACGTATGAATGAAACGGAAAAAGATCAAATATTCAATAGTGTAAATAAAAAAAAAAAATACAACTAGTTTTTTTAATGTGTTTATAAAAAAAACTTGTCGAAGCGCCTCTATCAAGTTTGTTCTTTACAAAGAAGAAAAAAATAAAATGAATCACATCATTTGTATATACCATATATATATATATATATATATATATATATATATATATATGTTACTGGGAAAGAAAAAAAATGATATCATGAAATTATAAATAAAGAGGCTGTTTTTGTTTTATCAATTTCTGAATGTATTATTAATATTTTTTTAAAATAAATCGTCACAAAAAAGTTATATGAACGCCTTAAACATTATCCAGTAATTTTTCGTATTAAAAAATATATAAACAAAAATTACATTCGTTTTTAAGTTTTTAACGCCACCGTTTGGCGAATAATATAACTAAAAATCTATGTAATTATTCGTATAAGAAAAAATTCGAGAAAAATATTTAGAAAAAAAATATTTATTATTTCATTTAAAACGAATTAAAAGAATGCACAAAATAAAAAAAATTACACAATATTTTCTTATATATGATTATAAAATGTAATAATATATGTCGATACAAATAATGAAATCCAATTTAACTCCTCAAGGGCTTAGTATTTTCGCGCAGCCAGATTTTGGCCGTATTCAAACCAAATTCGTCCAAAACTGGACCTACTTTCTCAAATACGGTCTGGTGATAATCATCAATATATTTTATCTAAAATTTCAAATAAAAAAAATTACTATCCTTATATACCTAGTAATATTTTTTTTAATTCTCATGCGTTTTAAAATAAACAATACTACATACCTCTTCTTCTGTGAGCAGCGACACATCAATCATTTTCTTTTGTATCGGACACATAGTAATCGTTTCAAATCCAAGCGCTCCCTGACCAGCAAAGTTTCCTTTAAGACCACGCGGCAACTTGGTTCCTTTTAAACGAATAATAAACTTATCACATAAGGTACCAATTTCATTGTAACGAAGTAGAAAGAAAAAAATGTACCAACCTGGAGCTATTTCATCTGGAGGAACAAGTGTGATTATTCTTATTATATCCTCAAGTCGAATACCATATTCTCCATTCTCATAGTATCCAGGTTCTAAATCGCATCCAATATAATTAAATAAATATGCCTTTTCGATTTATAATATTTAATTGTAAAATCGTTTTACCGTTACTCAAGAACATGTTTGGTACTAATCCAGGATCGTTGGGCATTTCCCTCCAAGATATTCCCATAGGACCTTCGTGCACGTTTAGATATGAGCCAACACCATGACCAGTTCCGTGAGCGTAATTCATACCTTTCTGCCACAAATACCTTCTAGCAAGTGTGTCTAACACGTTTCCCTGTTTTGACAATTTGATTTAATTAATATGCATATATTATATAATATACAAAACAAACTAATAATGTTATATCTATTACCAACCTTAATTTTAGTAGGAAAAATTGAAGTTCCAAGCGCAATTTGTCCTTTTAATACTAAAGTAAAAGCTTCGATCTGATCTGGAGTAGGTGTACCAAAATGCATGGTACGAGTTACATCTGTGGTACCGTCCCTAAAATTATTTATCTAATAAATATCACAGATGGATTCTTATATGAATTTATAATTAGAGTTTTAAAGACGAATTAAGATTTTTAACTAATTATTGCAAAATCAATATTTTACCAGTATTGAGCACCAGAATCGCAAAGATATAATTCGTCTACAGTTAAAAATCTATTTGTTTCTAGTTCAGGATGATAATGAATAACAGCACCGTTAGGACCCGAAGAACTAATAGTAGCAAAGGAAAGGCCCACATAATATGGAAGAAGACTAAAAAAATAATATAACATATTTTTTTTATGAAAGATTACTAGTGAAATAAATCCTATAATAAAAAAAAACCTTCTAATCCTTTCCAATTCCGTTGCTGCTGATATTTCAGTAATATTCTTGTTGCCATTAACGGAAAGTTCATTTTCTAACCAGTAAAAATATTGAGCAAGAGCAGCCCCATCTCTGATATGACAATTTATCATACCCTGCGCTTCCACGTCATTTTTAACAGCTTTCATATTTACAACCGGAGTAATTTCAGTGACTAAATCTACTTTATTAGTAGCAGATTTTGCTGCTAAATGGATAGCACGACTAGAATCGCTCGATACCCATACTATAATGTCGTCATATTCATCAGTCCTACATCCCGTATAAGAATTAACCTGTAAATAGCAAACGTTAAACGATCAAACGCTTCCATCGCTATCAATAAAAATGTAATAATTATGGCGAAAAACTAAAAAGACAATTAAATTTTGTCAACGAACAATATTTGTCAATGTTTCTAAAATACTGGAATAGGGATGAATTTTTAATTGATCCAACACTCCCTCTTGACCAAAATGTTCGTTCACTTTTTCGTCGAATAACTCCGATCTAGTTACAAAATGAATCTCATCCGGTTCTCTTGTAATAATAACGTAGCTATAAAATACTGGATTGTAAGGAATATCAGAACCGCGAAGGTTAAGGATATCTGCAACATTATACATTAAATATGATAATCGTATAAAAAGATATTCATTGTAAAAAAAATAAACTTACGGGCGACACTATCGAGAGCCGTAATAACGACAGCGCTCGCATTTTTTTCAACCATTTTTTGACGGACTTCTTTAACTTTTTCACTAACAGTTTTTCCTGAAAATTGCAATGGCAATGGAAAAATTTTATTAGTTGGCTGCGGTGGTCTTTGAGATTCGTCTTCTTCCCACACTTTATCAATTAAGTCGTTTTCAATAGGTATAAAAGTATGACCAGCTTTATGTAACGCAGTCTGTAAATAAAAAAAACATCTTGATATCTGATCTCATAGCAGTAATGAACACAAGTTGAAAGCACTAAAGTATCATATGAAAGCACTTTAAATCACCTGTAATGGTTCCCATTCAGTGCTTGATAAAAGCATTGGATTTGCACCTACATTTGATCTAGGTGGTAGATTTTTAACAAGCCATTTCTCCCTTGTTAGCGTAGTGGGAAGTGCTAGAAAGTAGCGGATTGCAAAAATAGCAATTTGCGGTGCAATATATTATTAATTTTTACATATAGCAGATATCATCAATTAATTTTGTTTACTAAACTTTGAGAAATAAAAATTCAGCATCATTCATCTACAGATTGCTAGTTTGTAAATTTAAATTTATATTGTAAAAAAGAAATGTTTAATCGAATAAAATAGTTATATATATATAATAGTTCTAAATATTATAAAATCAGTTCATCGATCAATAAATTTTTAAGGAATTAAATACAAAAAGTATAAAATATATTTTGATAAAAAAATGATGTAAATTGATGATAACCACTTCTTAATGTAATAAAATTATACAAACATTCTTTCATCAATTGCCAATTACTATCAAGCTGAGATTCTGCTTGTAAATAGTACCGACCATCAGTCCAAAGCAAGGCTTCGTCTGGAGTTACAATAACAGTCCCGGCGGATCCAGTGAAGCCTGATATGAATGCTCTTCTTGCATCATGATCTGCTATATATTCGCTCTAAAATAAAATAAATTCGCTTTAAATTTCTAGTTAACATTTAATATATATATATATATATATATATATTATGGCTCAATATATTTTTGATCAATAATAATTTTTTAATCCTATATAACAAATTTATATGGTTAATGAATTTCTTCATTTAATATATATATATATATTTTAAATTAATCGTTGTCATTTGAAAACAAAGAAAAAATTATCTATAACTTGATGAGCATCAGCTGTCGGAATGATGTACGCTTTTAATTCAGGTGGTTCTTTCATAAGTGCACGAAGTCTAGCGAGTCGAAGACTTGACGATGCTGTTTGTGTAGTCATTCTTAAAATTTGCGAAGCCACAATTGAAAATGTCGTCAAATTGAATTCTTGCGAAGTCACACTATAAAGACAGCATAAAAATATATAACAACTAATAATAGTAAAAAATATATATTGATCAATCGAATGACAAAATCTTTACAAAGATAAGATAAAGAAAAAAATCGATTTTCTCTAGAATATAATTTGAAAGCGTATCTAAAGATGTTGCAAGTGTTTTTATACGAAGATTATATTTGATATACATATATTGTTAATTCAATATAAGAAAGTATTATATTATAATCTAGAGCATGGTCAGTAAATTCAGTTTCATAGTTGCGCCATAGTAATTCATTTAAAATTCATGAATAAAACGAAACTAAAACATAGTGACTTTATCAGGAAACGAAAAGATCTATAGTTAAGAAAACAATATTTATTTTTGAAAATAGTAGAAAAAGTTCATGTATATGTTTTTTCTATACTTGTATGAATTCATTTATAGATCTGATATAATATTATATTTAACACAATAATAATTTTTAAATATCACAATGCACTATTTTAAATATATACCTACAAATTATTTAAATACAATGAATAAAACGATTATTGAACTTATTGTTTCCATTAAAAAAATATATTTAAAATTACAATGCGGCAATTTTAATATGGCATTTGAAAAGGAAAAAAAGATATAATAAAAAAAACACAGGTATGATGTCAACGCATTTATCAAAATATGTATGATCTCACAAATTCAATGCGAAGGTGAATATAAGAATTCTCAAAATCTTTTCCGTGAGCATATTGTCTAGTCAAGACTATACACTAGTACTTGATTTGGCGATCAGCAAGAGACTGAATACGTTCTTTAAATATGCATATTAAATCCAATAGATATTGCTAATCGTTGCGAAAAACAATGTTGCATAATATATGTGTTTTGATTTAAATATTCATTGATAAAAATATATTTGAAACCAGTTTTGAAGGTATGTTAGGTTTTAAAGGTTACATGGAACAGGTAGGACAATATTTTTTCTATCAAGTTTTCAATAAGTTATTGTGAGATAATATATAGTCATGTTGGAACAAGGATAAGATTTTTCATCAAGAAATATTATGATAAATGGCAGATATTATTTCTTAATAATTGAAAATATAACTTTTGGATTATAGTTATAAAGTGTGACGATGTTTTTTAGATGATTTCATATTATAAAAAATAAACAAGCATTTGAAGGTTTCATAGAACACTTAAAGGTAAAACTGAGGTTGATTCTGTATATATATTTTGTTTCTGTCAAACTAAGAATACATCAGATTTTTAAAGATTGGAAATAAAACACGTATATTTATTATTTAATAATATAAAAAATAATTCACCTATTTTACAAGCAACATTTTCTATTATCAAATATTACATATGCGGCGTCGTTCGTCATAGAAATATTTCACATACAATTTCTTACATCAGTTTGAATCAATCTTCAAATGTAGGTTTTTTATTTTCTTCTTCAATATTTTGGTCTTTTCGATATGTATTAACCGTGGAGTAATTCGTGCAGTCGTTTTATCGATAAACAAATTTCTTTAATTACCATTATATTTATAGGAGACGATTTTGAACCAAATATTTGATATTTTTAAGATTCTATTATTTTGAAACGTACAATATTTACTTTCCATTAACGGCCAGCGCGTCCTATGAGATTCATATCGGTTCTTAAAAACCTTTATTGTAATAATTCTTTTAGTTCTTATCCATAATATATGGAAGAAAATACGATCCGATACCAGAGTATCAGAAAAATCGGAGAGGAATCACTTTTTCTGACGAATCGAAGAGATCCGACAATATAAACAAATCGATTAGTATTCGAATTTTTATTATTAATATTTTCAGCCTTCGTATAATAATAACAAAATAATTTTCATTATAAACTACAAACGATCAACGTAATCGCCAACGACGTCTCAATAGTTATACGCGTCGAAATTCGGGAACCGATTTTTTCAACATTATTAAAATACAACTTTTATCATTTAAAAGTTTCACTAAAAAATAACAGAAACAATTAGCGATTACGATGATTCACTTACGAGTGGCGTATTAAAAATCACATATGCTATATTATATTAATATTTGTCATAAATCTTATGCCGTTTAAATTCAAAATCCTCATATATTTTTCGGTTATATTATAAGAAAATACAATTATGAATAGTGTCCGACGTTTCTACGATATAAATTAAATAATAATAAAAAAAAAAACTCTTACGCCGTGAGAGCGAGCGATACGCTTTCGGCAAACAAAAGTGCACGAAGGAATTAAACCGACGATCACAAACGGTTAACATAAAATAAAAATATATTTACAGTCGATAAACGTTCGAAACGATCGCACGGAAAAGAACCGCGAGAAACAATATTTTTAATGTACCGAATTTTGTCACTTTTTTGAATTTTGTTTAGGACGAGCGTCGACCGAGGGGCATAATAATCGGGCGCGATTCGCTTAAAAACGTAAATTCTATTTCACTAGATCACATCTGTCGAGTTTGAAAAGGCGAAGAATCGACGAACGTCAACACTCCATCGCCGCTACGGAATTAGAATTGTCCATGTAAGCGGAGATCGGCGGCGGAGGAGGCTGAGCGGGCGCCGCGGTCGCCGGGGCCTCGTCCCAGTTCACTTTGAACCTCGTCACTCGCGGCTGGGACCCCAGAATGTTCCTCACGACCTGGAAACAAAAGAGACGCGTTGAGAAGCGGAGCGCGCTAGCGAACGCTAGGTTATGGTCGGTCGGGCGATTACTTTGTCGAACTGCGGCTTCGGCGGCGGGTTCTCGCGCAGGTCGGGCTCCGTGTCCGCGTACTCGTTGTTGATGAAGTAGCCGACGCGCACGAACTCCTGGCCGCGATAGGCGCACGTCAGCAGCACGACGGTCACGCCGAGCGCGTCGCCCTCCGGAATGCGCGACACGTCCGGCGGCGGCGCCTGGAACACGAACATGTGCCTGCCCTCGGGAATCGGGCCCACGTAGATCGTGTCCAGCACCTGGTCGTGCTCCTCGGTCTCCGCCGAGCCCACGTATATCATCTTCCACTCGAGGTCCTCCTTCAGCTCCTCGATGCACTCGAACGTCAGCTCGAACTGGAACGGGTTCAGGAACGGGCTCGGGTTGTCCAGGACGACCACGTTCGTGATGTGCACTTTCGCCATCGTTCGACGGCGCCGACGCGACGCGCTCGCCTTCGCGCCCCTTTCTCGACCTGACGTGCGAGCGCTATTTGTGGCGCGCGATTGGCGCCACCGCGCGACGCGACATTGCGCACTTTCTCGCGCGCGTTCCGCAATATGCGCCTCGTTATTAATTCTATTTCGCGCATATCGAAGACGAAAATAACGCGTAATTCGAAAAATCCGTTTGGCGTTTTTTTAAACGTCGTCCGTTTTAAAACGATCGTCGACAGAGTTATGTAATTTTGTAAAAAAACAAAAAGATCGAAATCGATAAAAAAAATTAGACGCATTTGGATAAATACCGCTTTTAGATACTTCCTTATAGAATAAAGATATATAATAAAGGAAGGAGGAATTTAGAATAAGGATAAAATAACGAAATTAAAAAATGTCGACGTTCGAACGCGAAGGAGATTAATAAAATGATTCGTCGTTTTCGAAGACTAATATATTTCAAATTATAAAATTAAATCCGACTTATAACGATCATGAAAAATATTGATTTTTTTATCAACATAATAGGTAAAAAATTTTCGAATCGAAACACTTATAAAAAAACATAATAAACGTTTGCGCACGCTAAGAATATAAATTTATTAAATATCATTAAAACTTTCAAAATTAAAACACTTACGTTATAACAATATATCAATATGGAGAATCAAACCATCCCATTATATTTTTTTTGAGGTAAATGATAAAATAAGACGACCAGTCATTTTTCTTTTTGTAAAATGTCCATTTTTGAAATATATATATATATATATATTGGAAATCTTTGTGTTAGATATATAGGTTTTGAGAATTTCTAATTTGGTAAAGGACCTTCTACGAACATCTTTATATTTGATGTATCCGTATAATCGGTTTGATTGTAATAATCCTATTCCATATTAAATAATACATAATATAAAAATGCTAGTATTAATAATGAAAATGTAAAAATGTACAATATACTATTGCAATTATAAGTACTTCTTGTATCAAATACGATATGAACTAATTACGATTATTTCAAAATAAATAAAACTATAAAATAAAATATAAGTTGATAAATAAATAAATGCATTAGATGTTATTATGGAATATCTTCAAAACAACAAATATATTAACTTCATATAAAATTAATTGTCAAATTGCGACTCGTCTTATAAAAAAAGATATCGATATAAATATTTACTTTGTATAAAATTCAATATTATATAGGTTTGACTTACCAATAATATTAACGCAAAAACAAAGAATACTTCGAAATAATAAAATATGATTTGGTTATAAATCTGACGTGAATGATACTTCAAACTCGCCGAATACTATAGTCTAAGCAGAAAAATAATCCACCAATACAACTTCCATTTTAATCGTGAACTAAATAATTATAATAAAATTATTCATGAATTTATTAATATAAAACATTATTTATTTTTGTGAATTTAAATTGGAATATTTGTAATATATCAAATTTTTAATATAATTTATATTATTGTCTAAAAATTCATTTATGACTAACAATAATGTTATAATGACATAAGAGGTTTATTATTTTTTAAAAGCAGGTTTGCCAACTCATTTTTTTGTTTCTCCTATCATTTCTCGTAGTATCTCCAAGTCCACAGAGTTTCTTTATGGATTCCGATCGGTGACAGTACAATTAGTTTCCATCGTTCATTTGTATCACATTCTTTTTTTTCTTATTCTACCTATTATTTAAAGATTTAAATTTAAAAATGAATTATTGCATTAATTTTCAAAAAAATATTACAAAAGTTTATTATAATATATTTCTAAATTAATTTTAAATATTTTATAGTACTTATAATCAATGATATTATAATATATTTTTTACATGAACATGCCAAAAGAGACTACATCATATATTTATTATTTGATATATCGAAAAGTTATTTTTTTGAGAAAGTTTTTCGAAAAGTAGTGTCTTTATAAAAACGTTTTTATGCGTCTTAATTGTTATACATTAATGGCTGTTATATGGGTTTTTAGGACATATGTCATTTATCGTACGACAAGGGCCTCATAGATAAATCCAGAATTAAGATTAAAAGAAATGGCCAATATAATGAATATCTGTCCTCCAGAAAGTGAACTATTGGAAATTGCGGACGTGTATCAATGCATAGAAAACGGATGCACAAGCAGTTTCAAAAAACTGTCAAATTTCCAATTACATCTTGTAAAACATCACAAGATTGGCAAGCTGGAATCAAAATTTAAAGGAATGACGCTAAGATACTTTTGCCCGCGTGAAGACTGCAACTACAATCTTTCATTCGGATGCGGTAAATCGTTCGCACAGAAACGTTTTCTAAAACAACACTACATGAAAGTGCACGCTGAAAAGGTTTATCAATGTGATCAATGTGGCTTGAAAACATCCTTGATTTCCGCTTATAACAGACACGTCAAGGTATGTGGTGTAAAATATGTTTGTAGCGTTTGCGAATGGGAGTACAACACGCACGAATCGTTGCTGGTGCATTTAATGAGAAAACACCCATTGGTACATAAAGCCTATTTAGAAAATAAATCTCGAATGTTAAAGGTTCAGCAAAATGTTGAAGAAAAAAACGTATGCACTATTGAAGAAAAAAATACATTAAACGATAATTTAACAGAAAAAGATATATGTTTTAACAGTTCGAAAACTGAAATGATGAATTCAGAGATGAATACGAAATATGAAGACATCAAATCCCGTATGACACCAAACGATATTCTTTCACTACTTCATAATATTAGATTAGAACACGATTATGCAAAATTAAGTATGTTTTTAAGTCGTTTAATTTTAGTTTGTTGATTTCTAGTTTTAAATATTAAAAGTATTATTGTTTTAGGTTTGGATGATAAAATCAAAAATAGTTCAATACGATTTGTTAGTATTGATAAAAGCCCTGTTGAAAACAATAATATTCATCAATTTTCATTTAAATCATCAGAAAACAAATCGACCCATGTGTTAATTCCTATTGAATTGTTTAATCAAAATAATGAACCGATGATAGGCAATACTAAAGGTAAATTCAAAATTTTCTTTATGTGTGATAATTTAATAATAACTTTTGTGATAAATTTGTGTTGTATTTTTAGTAAATAGAAATGCAGAGAAAACGATTCAAATTCAAACCGAAAATTCAAAAGAAATTGAAAATATACTTACGAAGAAAAATTGCGTTTACAAGGATGAATTCACACAAACTTCATTAAAACTACGTAAAAAGAGCAAAAACTCATCAGTAGATAAGTCTAGTGTGGAAACCCAAACTTTCAATCAAACATGGAACACTAAAAAAGATAAAAATAATCATGTCGATGCAACTACGCAGTCGTTGCATGTTAGAAAGAGAACTCACGCACAATTGTTACATTTAGACGTTAAATTAATCAAGGACAAAAGAAAATGTAAACAAAACGATTCAAAAAAAAGTAGTAAGAAAAAAAATGACTGCACTGATGTTGCAATAAAATGTGAAGTTCAAAATATTGAATTAAGCCCTCCAAAGACAAATAATATTTATTACAAAGATATAGTTTCGAACGATGATACGTTTGATCGTATTTTGAGCTCTGAAAAAAAAGATCATGTTTCACGGAATGACAAATCTGAAAATAATATTTCATTTGATTTTCAGAAAGACAACGTTAAATTGTCCATATCATCTGACTTAAATACAAATCATGTTAATAGCAATTTAGTAACTGAAAATATTAATTTAAATAACAAAACAATCGATCGGCAAAGTGAATATTTATCGAATAATAATATGGAGGAATCAAAAACATTATCAAATTCTAATAGTATGGATTTTAATTGTCAATTCGATTTTGAAAGCATGATAACTCAATCTTCTGACATTGAAACGCAAACAGCTCTGGATGAATTACTTTATTGCAATATACCAAAATGTGATGATCTTCCTGATAATAATTTATTTTCTGATTCGGTCAGTTTATCTGATATCCAAACTCAAACGACTTGGCCTTCAACATCGTATGATTACGTTGGAGATTTTGATATGGAATCTTCAACTTTTTCAGATAAAAAACAAAATTCAATTTTCATATCTGCTGAAACGCAAACTATGGATATTCCACTAAATAATGAAAACAATTTGGACCTGTCGCTATCAAATTATGTGTATGATATTGATAAAAATTCTCCTCTTTTTGAAGGAAATTCACCGCACTATTGTTTTAAAGAAACTCAGACGTGTCTTTGTTTTTTGGATTCTCTAAAATATGATGATTCTTCGAACCACTTAAAAGTGATTCAAGATGTACCGCTGCTCGAGGGTTCTAAATACAATTGTTTAAGGAATTTCATAGATTCTTCGCCAAAATCATGTTTATCAACGTCAGCCGAAACGCAAACTCAGTTTTCATTTGAAAATACACAATTTTTAAATAGGAAAAGTGATGTATTGTTATCGTGTAGCACGATAGAAACACAAACTTGTTTTGAAGATGCATATTTAGAAGACATAATGGAATCTAGTCAAAAAGATATTTGATATTGGTAATAATCATTTCAATTACATCTGAAGTTTCATATTAAATATCTGAAAAATAATCAATATATATATTTATAAATATATTTTATATATTTTTAAATTAGCTTTCTAGTGCCGATTTGGACGCTTTCATTATTAATTTATAATAAATATATCATTATAAACTTTTATCAAACTTGCACTATTTATCAGTTTGTTTCTTTGCACAAATAAAAAAATGTACATTATAATTTTTAATACATATTGTACGTGTGTGTGTACGTGTGTGTGTGCATCACTTCTTTTCCTCAATTTATATGTATAAATATAAACTTGAAAGTGCAAGCGCGACATTGTTTCCTATTAATCTCCACACATTTATTTTTAGTAATAAAAGTATGAATTTGTAGATTCTACGAGAAAAAATTTTTAGTCTGTTTATAAAAATGTGCTTGTTTTAAAATAAATTAGTAAAATAATTACTCTGCATCATTGTAATCTTTCGATTCAATAAAGGTATCAATTTTTAACATTTTGAAATGTATTTCAATTTTATTCAACATAATTATAAAAATTAAATTAAATAAACAATTTCATAAAGTATAAAATGACATATTAAGAAACTTCGTTAATATTTTCAATAGGATTATTATCGTTTTCTTCATTTTCAGTTCGTATTTCTGCAAACTTTTGCGCCATTTCTCTCCTAGTTTTAACTAATATACGGTGACCGGGACAATCCGAATTTTCAGTAAAACATTTGTTTTTGCAGCATTTTTTACATAATTTAAATAAACATTTTGTACCCTAAAACATAAAAAAATGTAATTATAATATAAAACCATATGGAAACAATTAAATATATCATTAAATGAGTAAAATAATGTAGTTTTATAAACTCATATAAATGTACCAAAGGATTCGGACAGTTTTCGCATATATCTCCAGTTCTTTTGCCTTGTGCGTCGGGTTTAATAGGTCTTCTAGAAATTCTACGTAATTTTTTCATTCTTTTTCGTGTGATAGGATTTCCTTCAGAATCCTCATAATGCCTTTTTAATTCTTCTCCAGCATTCTGATATAAAAATATTTCATATAACACAATTTAATATAAAAAATATAGTATAATTATACAATTTGTATCACCTGTAATTCTACTCGCTTTTCTTCCATTTTCTTGATATGTTCGCTAGGAGGAATTCTTACATATGGTTGACAAATCCACGGAGGCCATTTCAAATTATAATCGTTTGATTCATGATTTTGATTCGTTTCTTGAACTCCGTCAACTTCTAATGTGTATAATTTTTCCCCTATGTGATATGGATAATATTTATCTTTCAAACCCTGTACGACTTTTATAAAATCTTCCAATGTTTGCGCCGTTGCTAAATCTGAACGAATTTCGAAATTTGATTCCATTGCTAATCTATTGAAATAATTAGTCAGTAACGAGACAAAGTAATATATATATTTAGAAATAAATTAAAATTAACGCACAATAAGTGGCACAATTTAAAAAGATGACCCCTAATATATGCGCTGGGGCAAGGATATTTTTCAACCAATTCTAAATATTCCAATCCTAATTCCCACACGGGTGGTGATATACCTTCGAAGAGAGCAGGATTAGTGAGGATGCCTTCAGCACTCATAACACCTGTAACACCTGTAAATTCTAAACAATGATGGACATCTTGTAAACATTGAATATTACCATTAGCAAAAATCGGAATAGACACAGCTTCTCTGTAATTCAGCAAAAATAAATATATTAAAAATATCGAATATTAGAATATAACTCCAATAGTTCTCAACATAAAAATAGTCAACTGTTTTCACTGATATCAAATCTATGAAAATTTTAATAAAAATAATTCAATTGAGAACTTTTAAGCTGTAAACGCAACAAACCTTACTGCCTTGATATGTTCCCAATTGGCCAATCCAGTGAGAGGTCCTTTTTGTTCCCTGGTTCTTCCGTGTACAGTTAACAATTGACAACCGGCATTTTGTAACATAAGAGCGTATTCAACGGTCTTCGATATATCTTCAAACACTCGAACCTTGCAAGTGACAGGTATGGAGAGTGCTTGACTAAGTTTGCTAACTGTAAAGTATAATCATGATAAAGTTAAAGTATAATTAAACGATAAAATTATTCAAATAATGCGTATAATGCCTATGTTGTGAAGCAAGGGCCAATCATCTTGTAAAAAGGCCCCGTAACGACCTCTCCGAGCTATAGCTTGAGGACATCCAAGATTTATGTCTATTGCATCACAGTGAGGTTCGGCCAACAGTGCCGCATGTAAAAGTATTTCTGGATCGTTACCACAAAACTGAAAATATTATTAAATATTGAAATTTAGACGATGTTTCATATATTAAATATAAAATCATTCATTTATAAAAATAGCATACCTGGACTATAAGTGGTCTGTCTTCAGTGCACGATGCTAAAGCGTCGCGTCTATATTTTGCGTCTCTACAGAAAACATTACTGTGGAGCATCGGAGTGTAACAGAGGTCCGCTTTATATCTTCGACATAGAAGCCTCCATGGTAATTCGCTGGCGTCCACCATCGGTGCCACGACATATTTGGCCGAACTTATTAATGGCGATTTCATACTTTCTGAAAAGACCGAACGCGATAGAAACATTAATTCGATACGTCAACTGGGCAATTTTCAGGAAATGTTCATGAATATTTTTCAATGTTAACACATGTTTTATGTATTGTGTATTGTACATCATCCATCATTCGCGACGCACAATAAGTGTCATGAGAAAATATCACGTGTTTAATGGTTAAATATGCTGCTAAAAATACGTGGAAAAGTACTAACGATAGTTTAAGAAACACTATCGATAATAGATAATGGATTTATTTATGTGCGTCGATATATATATATTATTAAATTATTCTAAATTTTGCTATTTCACTATGAAAAATTAAAAAGTTTTCCTATTTTTTATTCAACCACTAATGTCATTAACTACAAGTATTTCAAAGAAAAAAGTCATTAATCACCTTCAACTATTTCAAAAAACGGCGTTAGATAAACATTAAACGTGTGTCTATTTTAATAAAAAATATATTTCAAATTGAAGTTCATCAATTTATGAGGAATAATATTCTATATTACTTTTTATTCATTTTGATTTATTTTTCAATTTAGTGATCTCAAATACGAATGAAAAGTATTTAACGAAATCGATTACCAGAACGATGCGATTTTAGTCATATATAACGTTGTTACATTAGGGTGAAAAAATAATGTATTTGTAAAGGGTAAATTGCTCTAAAAAGCCGACAATAGATAAATCGAATAATGGCTGCGGTTGTTTAATAGCCGGAAACTAGGTTAATAAAACACTTTGGGTATGTTTGTACAGAGCGTTACGTGGTAGAAAAGAAAAAAAAGAATACATTATTTCAGCAAGTTACGCAAAAATATTATATCATCCAGTGAAGCGAACGTATGGATGTTGGAGAAGAACCAAAACTCATCATCCCTCATTGCCGAATGAAAGTGGGGAAAAAAAACATCGAAAATCGTTAAGCTGAAGAAGATGGAACAAATGGCCAATATTACGTAAGGGATGAGGAGTTTTCCGCATGCGACAAAGACATTACATCAAACGGCCTGGAAGGAAAATGTTGCCCTTACAGATTACTACGTGTATAATTCCGACATTTTGCGAGATGGTCGATAATCAAAGTAAACAAAATTTAATATGAAATATATACAGTAAATAATCATTATATTATGGAAATATAATTATTATTTTTGTATAAGTTATTTCAAGCAAACTCTTATATAAATTCGCATTTGTAAGTACATATCAAAAAGTAAGGTGAAGTTGTCATTTAAAACTCCCGGGTATTAGGAAGGCAGGTAAATTGTATTTTTTTTCTAGATTAGTAGGACTGGCTATAACATTTGTCAAGGGTATGTTCGTCAAAAGGTTTAATTATCTCCGAGTTACACGAGCTTTTACAACTCATGGTTCCTTCATCACGATAATGCACCATGTCATATTGGGGTTGGTTCAAATTGTCATTGGTTCTTCGCGACTTTTTGGGCAAAAACTCGACTCGTATCGTTCCGTAACCACTGCATTCGCCTGATTTGGCTCCGTGCGATTTCTGGCTATTTAGCAAATTTAAAAGGTCAGTACGGGGCCGCCATATTGACACGATTGAGGAGATAATAACTGAATCGAAGAAGGTCTTGAAGGCTAATTCAGGAAAATCAGGAAAACAATTATTCCGATTGTTTCGAGGACTGGAAAAAGCATTGGCAAAAGTGCGTTTTATCGGACGGGGATTACTTTGAAGGGGATGAAATTGATTTGGAAGAATAAATAAAGAATCTACATTTTATAAACAAATTCACCTTACTTTTTAATCACAGTGTTATATTATATTTACAATTCAAATAATAAACCATATTTAATATTAAAATTACAAAAATGTATTTATTAGGATAAATTGAAGTATAATTATGAGAAAAATGTACAATGTGTGATTTAAACGATGGCGATGAAATTTGTCGCTTGATGCAAAAATATGCTCTGCATGAAATGACCAGTTATCAAAATCAAAGTAAGATTGAATCATATAAATTCTGCAATATTTTAAATGAAAATTAATTGCAATAAATTAAAAATAATAAGATATTGTTAACGGCTTTTAAACAAATAATATATATCATTTTTAAATTCACACTAATTAATATGATATATATAGTATAAATATATTGTATTAAACTTCACAAAAAAAAGTGAAAAATTGAGTACAGATCTACTTACATAATAAAAAGAAAATTACATAGTTTCATTGTTCTTGAGGTGATTCATAAATCAGGTGAACTTTTGAGAGAATTTGAAATAAAAGGCATAAGCCATATTATTATTATATGTCATAATATAATACATAAGTGAAAAATAGACCTTCTGAAACAGAGCACGACGGAATTTTAAAGGGCATGCTGAACTTTTCAGCTGCAAATGTATTCAGACAACAAAGGCATACACGCCACTATGGAATAAAGTGCAAAAAAAAATTTGAATGAAAATGTATTTCACTTCATGGTTCAGATATTCGTATATTAAAAAAAAACAATTCGGTGAAAATAAAAATAATAAATATAATAATTAAATTAAAAAGTATTTATAAAGCGTAGGTTATCGTCGTGTGTTTTCGTTTTTGATCAAATATCAAAAGTTAAAATGAAATAAATTATCTATTTATATATTTATATGAATAATCGCATATAAAATATATAAATTATTTTTATCGTTCATTTATAATGTATGTGAAAATTATTATTTTGTTCGAATATAAAAAAAATACCAATGTAGTTCTATAAAAATAAGGGTTTATTTTTCGAAGTTGATTTTCATTTCATCGAACCTTCATATATATAACATTATTCTTTTTAAAGAATTTGATATCATGCCACATATTTGTTGTTTTCAAATTGTAACATATACATCTTGTTATTAATAATTATATATAATATTTTATGAAATAATATGCGAGCTTATTTACTGATTTGGCTATTCAGGCGTGTCTATTTATGAATTACTATTACATATCGATATTTCTAAAGGTTGGATAGTAAAGGTTAATTACTATTATTTATAGCTTAGAAATGTTCGTAAATGAATTGAATATCACAATATATTTTGGTTATTTTTTATATAAAAGTTCAAGTATATAATATAATAAGATGAAATACGAATTTAGTTCAGTTGATGAACTAATATATTACTATGATCAAAAATTAAGGTGAAATCGTCATTTAAAACTCTCGAGTATTAAGAAAACAGGTAAATTGTATTTTTTTCCCCAGGTTGGTAGGTCTGTCTAAAACATTTGCCAAAAGGTTTAATTATCTCCGAGTTACACGTGTTTTTATAATTCTTGATTCCTTCATCACGATAATGCACCATGTCATACTGCATTGGTTCTTTTAGACTTTTTTGTCAAAAACTCCACTTAATTGGGCTCCATGCGACTTTTGGCTATTCAGCAAATTCAAAAAAAGGCCAATGCGGGACGCGGTTTTGATACGATTGGGGAGATAAAAACTGAATCGAAGAAGATCTTAAAGGCTATACCGGAAAGAGACTATTCCGACTGTTTCGAGGACTGAAAAAAGCGTTGACAAAAGTGCGTTTTATCGGACGGGGATTACTTGGAACGGGATGAAATTGATTTGGAAGAATAAATAAAGAATTTATATTTTATAAACAAATTCACTTTACTTTTTTATCACAATGTCATTTACAAAAGGAAAAATCAGCAGCAAAGTATAGTATATACATTTTTACTTTACGTTATTCGATGCTTATGTTAAGAATCGATTATATGTTATTCAGCAGTTAGAAAATCCAAATTTTAGTGAAAATTGTAATTTTTTATAACAGTTAGCAACTATAGTAATTGCAAGACCATTGCATTTATAAGCCAAAATGGAGCTAATCGTCGATATTATCGGAGTGGTAAACCACGCGATCATGCAATTATTTATTCGTGTTCACTTCTTTGCTGAGGACACAATTGAAATATTAAAAAAAACGGTTTCAGGTGTTTTATTTTGTATAATACTTTCTTCATACTTTTTTTCATTTCAATTTTTCAGAACCGTTTTATTACAACACAATGGATGTATAAACGTTATTTTGCGCACATCACAAATCGATCGGTAAATTAGAAACGTAATCACACGTAATTAAATACAAAATTTTAACGTATATTTTGAGATCGATTTCTCCTTCATCATAAAACGGAAAGATTTTATGTAATTTGTTCCCATTTCAGGATACATCACATACTAATTGCGATCGATCAGAAGCGTAACTTCTTTAATTTTAATGATTTACGTCACTATAACACGATATGAAATACTTTGAACACAATATTGATCGATAATATTGAGAGAATATTTAATAAAAAAAAATGGGTTGATAGTTGAATGCCCTCGACATTGCGTGTTGAAAAAATAACGACGACACATCGCTCCAAAATTATAAGGGATGAAGTTGGAAAATGCAGCCAAGTTTCAAAATACTATCATGTATCTAACAAAGGAGGGTAGTTTTATCAATAAAAACCACTATCTATGTTTGTAAACAAAACTGTATTCTCATGTTTTGATTCTTGAATTATAATAAGTTCAGAAAAATCTATATAATGTCTACGATATCAAAACATAATATAAAACTATGATCAAAAAGTAAGATGAATTTGTTTATAAAATGTAAATTCTTTATTTATTCTTCCAAATCAATTTTATATCCTTCAAAGTAATCCTCGTCCGATAAAACGCACTTTAGCCAACGTTTTTTCCAGTCCTCAAAACAGTCGGAATAGTCGTTTTCCTGTATAGCCTTCAAGGTCTTCTTCAATTCGGTTTTTTATCTCCTCAATCGTGTCAAAACGGTGTCCCCGCATTTACCTTTTGAGTTTGATTAATAGTCTGAAGTCGCACAGAGCCAAATCAGGCAAATACGGTGGTTGCGGAACGATATGAGTCGAGTTTTTTCCCAAAAAGTCGTGAAAAACCAATGCAGTGTGACATGGTGCATTATCGTGATGAAGGAACCAAGAGTTGTAAAAACCCAGAAATAATTAATTTATTTCACAAACAGGCGCTTGGAAAATGTTATACAGTTCTACCAACTTAGGAAAAAAATACAATTTACCTGCCTTTCTAATGCCCGGGAGTTTTAAATGACATTTCACCTTACTTTTTGATTATAATAGTATATCGTTTGTCAGTTAAAATGATATTTAATTAAGAAAATTTAGTTTAGAAAATCACTAGATTAATAATTATAAAATTGTACTGTAGTTTCCTTTTGTGTAATTTGATTATAGGCCTCAAACAAAATTATTAAACATTCTGCAAATAAAGGATATACGATATATTTCCAATTTATAATAGTATTAATAGGGATTTACAAAAAATATATGCAAACATTATTGTAAAGCAAATATTTAATCAGTCAAGATAACCACATCGTACTTTCTATTTGTATTTATTTTTCTGTATAAATCAACATTGTTATCTAGAGGTGAAAAATAAATAAATCATTCGTAAAATAAAATATAAGCGTCTTGATACTAAAAAAAAAAATAGAAGATAAAACTATCCATTAGTACAAGTAACGAAACCGACGACAAATTTAATATATTTTTCGAATAGCACAGCACACACACACATTGTTAATTTTTATGCTATTTTTGTTATAAAAAGGATTAAAGATAAAATATGAATATTAGCTATGAATAAAATTTTTAAAATCATGAAAAAAAACATATAAAAATATAATTTATCTACAAATAATATACTCAAGTGATTATTTTAACATGGCAATAATTATTTGATGTTCAAGATAAAGAGATGTTCATTTAAAACAGGTTCATTTGTGAGGTAATATGCGTTTAGTTTAACAAGAATTACTATATATTGTCTTTATAATGTTAAAGACTTTGTCGCCATTGATCTAAAAATACTTGTATATTTATTAGTTACACTATTAAAATGATAAAATTGTTGTTAAAATTGAAAATTTGATCAATATTATTTAAATAAACGAATTTATATATTCTTAATATAATAATAGTATTTACGAGTGCAAAACATATTTTGATACTAAAAATATAGTAAAATAAAATTATACATTTTTTTTTCAAGTGGAAAAACGAAAGTAAAAATTTCTACAAGGTCGCAGTGTAAAAAAAAAAAGAAGAAAAACAATGAAAATGTGACGGAAAATTTTCGGCATATCCACTTTTCGTGTTCGAACAGAAAAGGTCATCGATTAAAACCGTGGAAAATATGCAAAATAATATATATATATATATATATATATATATATATATATATATATATATATATATATATATATATATATATATATACACACAAAATAAATCAAAATAAAAGAAAGGGAGACGTAGAAAAAATATTGAAAAAAAAAAGAAATAAACGGGGAGGGGCAGCAGGGTTGTCGAATAAATGTAATCCGAAGCAATTTAACGAGCGAAAGGAAACGATTGAAAGTGTTAAACGACCAGAAAAAAAAGCGGTGAAAAAAGAAAGAATTCTTTTTTTTTTTAAGCAAATCAGGGCTGAAGTTGACAAATTTTATTTATATAAGACAAATGTTAACTTTTAAAAAATCGGATTCACAACACAGACGGAATCGATTCGTGAACTATGCGCACGATAAAATTAAAATATACCTATAATAATATTATTTCATATTTTTTATATAAATAAAATGTGGTATATAAAGTATATTTTTTTTCTAAAAAAATAAAAAAAACACTTTTATAACGTATTACTGTATTACAAATAATTACAATCTCACCAATAAATATACCATTGTATTATTATTGGTCATACATAACGCATTCTTCTACTATTGCATTCTTAGTGGCAGTTATATCATAAAAGCGATATAATTAATTTCCACTAATTGATCAATAATTTTGTAAATCTGTTGTTTGATTTTTGCATTGTCATCAAGAATGAGCAAGTATGCAAAGTTTCAGCTAAATCTGACACCCGGAAGTTTTTGAAAAATCGATTACAAAATTTCACCTAGACAAACAGACAAGTGAAACTTATATAAAAGTGTGTAAAATGTATACTGATATAGATTATGTAAAAGTTTCTTAATGCCTTGTTTATTTTTAAAGTTTATAGCTACTAATGTTATTTTTTTCTTGTAGCACTCATAGGAAATAGAAGTATTTTTATATTATATATAAGTTTGCAACCCTGAATGAAATCAACCCGTTTCTTTCTTCAGACATTGTATACTAAAGTAAAAGTAACATTTTTAACGGGCGACAAATCGACAATACAAAACGCATTAGAATGTGCGAAAAGAGCTATTTAAGTAAATTACGATGTCTAAAAAAAAGAAAAAGAAACTAAAAAAACTGATATCAAACAAAACAATCCAATATAACATTTAACGTCTTCGTATATATTTTTGACTATGTTTCTTTTATATATAAGGTTATTTTTATAATTCCAATTCAAAAAAAGATCAAGAACTTTTTATATAACGAGTGTAAAGTCATTTGCCAGTCAAATTTCGTACTCTATTATAGGCCAAATTGCGACCATTGCCAAAGTGATATTACATTGCTTTTAAACATTTCATTATAAACTGTCAAGCGTTCCCCTTTTTTCCTTTATTTTCTACTTTATAAGACAGAAAAAAAATAAATTACGTCGCATAAGCGATTTAGCGAAGGGGATTTACAAGCGAAATCAACAGGTCATATGCCGTTTTTATGTTATGTGCGTCGTAAAACCGCAAACGTGCAAACTTTTACTATCCAAATCGACGATTCATTTTATTTAACACGCACTAAAAATGCGCGTTAAGTGTCCACGGTCTTCGTAAAATGTGTACAAAATAGCTCGGTCACGTGAAAATAAAAATTTTCCGAGGCGATTAGTCAACGGGGCTGTGACCTCTCATAGGAGCGATTTGCTGAGTTGTTTCGTTTTTTTTTTTTTTTTAGTACCGAAGACAAATATAAAATATTCAATTTTAACTCATACAAGATAGTTATCGATTTGTATGAGAAAAGACTTGGACGGTAGAAAAACATAATAGAAAATGACAATGTTATATTTAGGGAAAGAATTTGTCAAAAAACAGAACTCACAGTTGTCACATTGACTGCCAACAACGAGATAACTCGTAGTTGGTAGTCAACGTCATTTTAGACAAACTTTCTGAAAATTGCAGTGGCAATCAAAGTGTTAAAGAGGAAACGATAAGTTCAAAAACTAAATTGTGTTCTTAATTATTTTTTTTAAGTTCACAATATAAGATAATATAATGTATTTAAGTTACAATGAATTAGAACACTTTAAAATTTAATAATATCTTTTTAAAATATTATATATATATATATATATATATATATATATATATATATATATATATATAATATATAGTATATTTATGACGATTCTTAACAAACTACACATCGTTTTTTTTCCCTGGATATTAAAGATGACTTCCATTTTCCACACACTTCTTATTCAAAGTGGACATAGAATATATTAAACACAATAGCACAATAGTTCAGAAACGATCCATTTAAACATACATACACATATAGATTTCACTATTATGCTCTCAATATTTACGATAGAATGAATATTGAAGCCGACATTGGAAAACGATTCCAACGAGAATATAAATATAGAGATTTTTCACGGGTTTTTCCTCGTTCAATTTTTATTTGAAAATGGTTTATTCGTCAAAAAAAAAAACAATTCACAATATATATATATATATATATATATATATATATATATATTATATAGTGAAATTTTCATATAGATTTAACTCTATCAAAAAGGAACAAAAAAATCATCATTCTTTCATTCGACGTAACTATAAAACGAAGGTAGTGATCGATATAAATTGAAAAAACCTTTCCAATGTTTATATTGTTTCAAAACTGAATTCTGTCATTTTATGAGATTTCAATGCAAAAAAATAGTAGATAGAAATTGTATGGTTACTGTTCATATTTATCAGACTCTTTCATTTATAATTTAAATATGTATTTCAAAAATATGGTGTTATCTGTTCTCGTGTTCTATTATATAATCCAATGTATGACATTAATATTCGTAAGTACATAAATTTCAATAATCCGACAATCTCTACGAGCTAACTGTCCCATATATAATAATCAGATTATTGAGGTTGCCATGTATTACAAAATTCACAATTTGTAATTTTAAATTTTACAAACTATAATCTTTTATATCTGCAACTAAATTGTGTTAGCTAGTTTTCTTTTTCAAGTTAATTAAAATGAATGATATAAAATATTCAATTGAAGCTTTTTTAATAACGACGACGAAAATAGATGGATATAATTAAACAATTTAACCGTCTATGATACGTGTAAAATGAGAATTATTTAAAAGTACAAAATTGTAAAAGATCAAAAGCTTTTCATCTACGCTATATCCCGTTGAAAATTTCCTGAAAAGTTCAAACGGCAATTAATCTCGAGATTCACAATAATTAAATAGACGAAAAGTTATATGGCGATTAAAAAGTTTTTTAATAGCGTATTACGAGACACCATCCATCATCGTAAAGTGAAAATATACCTTGTTATATGTAATTTAAATACATTTTTTTAATGAAATTATATGGTTCTTTATAAATAAAAATCCTACTCATTTTTAATTCGTGAATTGAAATTAGCAAGCTAATTTCATATTTATATGTATTAAAAGATAGGCAAGTCATAATTTCAATACTTATAAATGTGTCAATAAAGAAAATGAAAAACGAAGGATCTCTCATCAAATATATTATATGATATGAGATTAGACAGCAATTTCCTAAAACGGTACACGTAAATACATTTATTTATTTATTCTGCACGTATTTTTTTTCAATCGTCCTTGAATGTAGCACGAAATATATATTCTTCAGCTCAAATTTAATGAGAAAACGTAAAAAGGAAATATTTACAGAGTTCGCATTCGCAAAGTACGCACGTCGAAAATGAGCTTTTAACTGCGACGCGGGTTCGAAAGCTTTGATTCGCCCCAAGGTCTGCACAATACGAGGTGTGGCCACTAAATGACGAGACCGAATTTTTACAAATTAGATTAAAGATAAAACGTTACTTGTTCAATCCAATCTATATATATATATATATATATATATATATATATATATATATATATATATATATATATATATATATATATATATATATATATATAATAGAACAAGCTACAACGCAACTCACAGCCATGAAAAAGTTTTTAATGTCTGAGAGCACGAGTATGGAATTAAAAATACGTATGTTTATGGTAGATGTTACGTTTTTCATGTTCTTCTATATGGTGCTGAATCATGGATACTAGATTTTGGAACCGAAAAACGTGTGGAAGCTTTTGAGATGTTGTGCTATCGGAGAATGCTAAGTATATCTTGGACCGACAAAGTAGCAAATAAGAAAGTTTTCGAGAAAATGAATAAAACTCCAGAAATACTAAAAATAGTTAAAATTGAGAAAAATGCAATACATCAGCCACATTTTGAGAAATAATAAATACAGTTGGAAAAGATCAATAGGAAAACGTCAAAACTGATGAATTAACGATCTTCGTCGTTGGTTCAACTGTTCGTTAATAGAACTCTTTCGAATGACTGTGTCGAAAGTTTCGTTAGCCGTGTGGATCGCCAAACTTCTTGAGAAGACGACGTGAAGAAGAAAAAAGACGCCGTTGTTAGAAAAAAATGGGTCTTGATATTTAGCAGTCGCACATCGAATTGTCGAAAACGACATCAAACTTATAACATGATTTATATGTATAGTTGACTTTGCCTTTTTATCGCACAAGTGCAAAGTTTTCTTACGGCACTTTTTCGCCGTTTTACCGAAATAATATACAACCGACCGGTGATCGATGCAATCTCGAAAAAAGGTGCGATAACATCGTCAAAATGTTACGTATAACTAGAACCAATAAAATGCTATAATTTCGGAAAGGTTTTCGAAACCACTTACTAAAAATAACATTTTTTCACTATTATATATTATATATACATACTGGAGGTCGACGAATAAAAACGTACCTTATAAGTTTATTGCAAAACAACCCATGGAATTCTAAATTAAATTTAATATTTGATTGGAAAGCTTATTTTCTAATGAAAAAGGTGATTGATTTTATAAAAAAGGAACGCATTATTTTGTTGTTACATCTGTATCTCCAAATGTCATTCCCTAACAAAAATCGGATATTATCAACCAACATGTTATCTTCCGTCATCATTTAGAGATTATATTTTAAAGTTTCCCAAGACAAAACTGAAGTATTCAATGTTTTTTTTTAATGGATGTTATGAAAGTATCTTCGATTTGATATGAGATTCACAATAATCTTAAAGAAACTTGTATTTGAAGTGTTATTGTACAATATTTTATGTGTAAGTAAACATTTTCAATCTTTCTTTAAAAATGCGTACGCTGTGTGAATAATTGAATTATAAAACGAATCGTTTTCCCATAAATAACTGTTGATTTAAATATAATTCGTAAATTAATCACATTTTTATTCGATATATGTTAGATACGAACACGGTTATGTTTCTTAACGCTTCATCGGCGATTCGGCATTCACAAACGAGATATTATTAACGTTGTACGCTATGTAATTTTGAACTGTAATTATGAAAGTCCAATGTTCGACTAGAGCACATATAAAATTAAACGGGACGAATTCAAACCGGAGTCAATTAATGGAGCAAACACGCGTTTCGTTTTATTCGTGTCAAACGTGTTTGAACAAGTGCTTCGATCTGGTGAATCGACTCTGACAAACGAACGACCTATTCCACTTTCAAAGTTATTAAGGGAATAGGTCAGTGCACAATATGAAACCTTAAAAACGTCCGCGTCTATCTATATAACAACGCGTATAATATATAAATATATGCATGTGTCCAAGAATAACGTGCACATTTTTCAAAGCTGTACACATTAGAAAGCTCCTGGCCGAAAAACGTCACAACAACTCGCGTGATAAATCCGCCTACCATAAATATGTATGATAAATACGCTTCCATAATCAGGAATGGAGTCGGCGTAGAAGTCTCGTGTGGCACAGAAACGGGCATTTGTTACTTTTATGCTACGCCTCTGGGTTGAATTTAAAATTAATATTATTATTTTATTTTACATATCGTCCTGGCAAAAAAAAAAAAAGACGACGAAAAGAATCGTCATATATATTATAAGTCAAATCCAGACGTCACTTTTTATACGGAATGTGTAACAATGTGGAAAAAAAACCCTACTAACAAATTACAGTATGTCAACATTATAAATTCGGCCAAAAGATAACTATTATGATATATATCAGCGTTTCTTAAACTTTATGATAAGTGGAACACTTTTTGGTGGTAACTTTTATTGTGGAATCCCTATGGAGTACATTGTATTCATTTTTTTTATATAGTATAAAATATATAATAACGGTGATTGTTATTTTAGTATCAAAAATCAGGATAAGGAGCAACATTTGGCAGCCCACCCCTGCTTATCCAGAATTTTTTTTATTTTGTGGACCCTACATTTTTACATTGGTCAGATTTGAAATTGGAATGATAAATGAAAAATAAATATTTTATTTGAAAACTAAAGTTCACATTGATATTTTTCTTTATTTCATATTAATATCAAACTATCAATGAAAATTAAATTTTTCTAGTGAACGTATATTTTCATATTTCAGAACAAAGATGTATATAACAATGTTTTAATATAATAACACCTGTTTTTACACGGTTCCCGTTTTTTGATATCAATTCACATACGCCGTCTCAAGACGATTCCCGTGGATGACGTGTTAAATATTTTTATCATTCGAATACACATTTGTACTTATAATGAATACTCTTTGCAAAATTATGATTTATTAGAATATGTATGTTTTGCGAATGCGATTTCGTAAAAAGAAAAATAAATCAACTTTGAACGTTTTGAAAATACTTCCCAAAACTGCCAGATCGAAATCAACGAAGAAAATTCAAGTTGGATTTTCATTTTATATTTTTTTTTCGATCGTTATTTTCGGCGCAATTTTTCTCTCGACGAATGCGATGTAATGAGTTATATTTAACTTAAATAAATAATTATCACGCAACAAAGTCGCTATTAAGTATATTAATCCACTCGTGCCGAAAATAAAAACGAATATATACGTTCAAGGGGCGCGACCCGCAGAATCAATATTGATGAAAATGAAAAAAAAAAACAATACTCTTTCCACGGCATCACGTGAATATATTTCGGGAAAAACACTTTTTTTCCTGTCTACATGTTAAACAAATTAAGATTAAGTGCCTTCAGATAGAAGATGGAGGATAATATTTATTCTATAATACGGATTAAATTATCGGTCGTGTGTTGACGTACAAATATGATTAATAAGTCGTAAATTTAAATGAGTATAATTTTTATAACATATAATAAAATGATGTCACATTATTATTATGTTTTTAATCATATATAATACTTTTAATCATGATCGAAAAGTAAGGTGAATTTGTTTATAAAATGTAAATTCTTTATTTATTCTTCCAAACCAATTTCATCCCCTTCAAAGTAATCCCCGTCCGATAAAACGCACTTTTACCAACGCTTTTTCCAGTCCTCAAAACAGTCGGAATAGTCGTTTTCCTGTATAGCCTTCAAGACCTTCTTCAATTTGATCTTTATCTCCTCAATCGTTTTAAAACAACGTCTCCACATTGGCCTTTTGAGTTTGCTAAATAGCCAGAAGTTGCACGGAGCCAAATCAGGCGAATACAATAGTTGCGGAACGATATGAGTATATATTGCGCGCGTGAGCATATGACTGACAATTACCAATGTTATAAATTATCTATAATAAATTAAATTAATAAATGATTTTAGTTTTTAAATATAATAAATGATTTTAGTTTTTGTAAAATTCTAGGTGGCGGGCAGTATGAAAGGGAACTCAAAAATTTAAAAAAAAAAACTTTTTATTTATCCTTATTTACCTATTTTTAAACTTTGAAATTAAACTTGCAAGACCAAAATTTAGAACATTATAGTCAACAAATTTAGATTTCCTATGTAAATTTACGAAAAATTACACCGCATGGTATGAATTAGAAACTTGACAGTCTCGCAGTCGACCAGTAGCCAATTTATACACACTGGTATTTATTATATAATATCAAAATTATAAAGCGATTAAAAATAAGATCATAAACCAAGAAATAATTTAATTTATAAATTTTCAGTATTTTTCAATTAAAAAAAATACTTCAGTAATAAAAATAGTCATTAATTTTAATTTTGCTTTAAGATTAAATTTTATATATATTTCACAGCTTTTATACATTACCATAATATATATAATATTTATCAAGTAGTAATAAATCATTATCCGTGATATAATAATCTTTATTCCAGATCGTTAAATTCATCTCCTCCTCATGGGACTGCATTAGTATTTCTTCAGGAAAGTTGTTTATCTTTATCAGTATTACGTATATGATTTCCTCCATTATCCGAGGTAACACGGAAAGGATTAATAGTAATACGACATTCCTTTATTATTTACTATTGAATACATGAATTCTTCGTTCATTCAAAATAATCTAGATCCATCACTTTTTTATTTGTATAATATATGAGAGTATTTGATAAAATGCGAACATTTTAATAAATTATCAAGACGCACATTGACGTACAAATAAAAAACTGTATATTTATATATATATATATATATATATATATATATATATATATATATATATATATAATGAATATAATCTTTCTAATTAAATTAGATTTCTTATCGCAACATCGTTACGAAAAGTGAACGATATCTCCAAAGGGAACCTCACACTTGTGTTCGGGTAATGGAAAATAACAAATCGATAGAGTAAAATACAGCGAAAATTACCTTTCCAAGACGACGAAGATTTTCAATTAAGAAAGCAAATTATCAATTATGTATAATTCCCGTTCGGGAAAGTAAATTATCGCATCGCTAAATAATATCATCAAAGCTATTTTTCGTAGAATATGCTTTGATTTTCGTCTTTTAATCCTTTATTAATAAGTTATAAAACTCAACCGCCTTTTTTTCTATTATATTTAATCGTTTTAATTGCTACATATAATTTGTTTTATATTTTAATAATAATTTCACAAATCAATCCTAGTTTTTTTTTAATAATCGAAATGTTATAACACTTTAATGTTGGACGTCTTATTTTCGAAACGATGCTTTGACACATTTATTTGATCATAGTCACACATTTAAGACTCAGATTTACAATATATATATATATATATATATATATATATATATATATATATATATATATATATATATATATATATATATATATATATATATATATATATATATATATATATATATATACGCATAATATGTTTGGTATTTAATTATAATAGTAAACATGATATTTAACTACATCAAAAGAACACAAAATGACGTGTAATTTGCTGATAGTACGCAGTTTAAAAATTTAACCATTTCGATGTTATCTAATTATGAGTCGCAATATACTAATTATAATATTTGTTCACGTGAACGATAAACTACATGTTTTTTGGATACATAAATATAATTAACAGATTTAATTTGTTTTATTTATATACGCTCATAAATTATGTAAATCCTTGTTATAAATTAATTAAAATAAAATATAAAGTTGCATTCTTTGATTATTTTAAATATATTTAATAAATGTTTATAATACAATAAATAAATTTCGATTATTTAGAAATTGATAGACAATTTTCTTATATCTTAATAATAATAATTCAATATTTTATGATTACATATACTCACCTTTCGATTAATGCGGAATAAATTTCTAAATATTTTTATAAATATTATAAAAATTATATTGATGACAAAAAAGTATTTAGAGTATATATTATTGAAAATAGATAAATTAAAACATTCTCTCATTAATCAGTAAAATTAAAAAAAAATCATCGGATAATAATTATCTTTAAAAATATTGTTAAAAAATGAGCTCAGTTCGCGTGATGCCTTTTATATTTTCAATTAATATATACGAAATAAAACATGAAAAGAAGAGAAAAAGCACAATTACATACCCGTGAAAGCGTACACGAAAAAAATAATTAAAAAAATAACCAACCCAGCAACGCATACTACAAATATAAATTTACGGTTACATCACGTATTAAAAAATAATAATAATAATGAAAAATAAAATAAAAAATGAAAAGAAAAAGTAAATAAATTGTTCATGTAGTGTGTTACGATAAAAAAAAATACACGCGACATTTCGTGGCGGCCAAGCATAAAACCCGACTGCCAAAATTATAATAAATAATATATAAACATTAAATGGCAATCGCGGACGTTTAATTATTGTGATATGAATATGAAATGGTCAACGTGTGTTTTGAAAACAAAAACAAAAATGTTCGATTTTAACACTTTCGATGTCGCACATTCGAAACACGATCGGACAATATACGACAATAATTCGACACTGACTTGGTAGTTAAAAATTGATATAATACTGTTCACTGATTTTCCTTTCCTTTTATCGCTATCTTTACTTATTTTCACACTGTAAATTTTTTTAAATGCTTTTTGTATAATATATAAAATAAAGAAAAATATATATAAATGAAATTAATTTTTCTCAGAAACATTTTTATATTGAATAAGTGTCATATTTTATTTTTATATCTTGAACAATAGTAAAGCGCAATAATATGTGTTGATGACCTCTTATTGTTTATTTCGTATATTTTCAAAATAATTTATATTTTTATACATAAATTCAAAACAAAAAATCGATGAAACCTCATACACATAAAAAAATAAAGATCACCATTAAATGCTCAAAACACGAATTTGTCTTTTATGATTTCGATAATTACGTTTACTTTTCTTTTTTGAAAATTCTTTTTTCATTCTTCAAAACGAGCTAGTTGATAGTTGTCCCTTTAAATAAAAACCGACGACGATATTTATAAAGTGAAACGAGAAAGGCGGTAAATCTTCAACGAGTGGAAAAATATTACAGTTGTATGAAACAAATAATAACAATCGTAAATTTCAGTTAACGGCGAACAACAAAAAAAATCTTTTTTTCAACTATTGTAATAAATTTTTAATTACAACAAATACACATATTAAAAGTATAAAAAAAAATAAATGCTTCTGAAATGGGAAGACAAAAATTAATAGTTTGGAAACAATAAAACAATAATTGTTAATTTTTTGATAATGTTGAAAAAAAATAAAACCTTAATGAAACCTATATTCTCATCAATCTCAGACATATAGTATTAAAAATAAGAACACAAAAATGCAATCTACAGTTTAGGAATCCGTCTCTGTTAAATTTATAATATGGATTGAAATGGTGTAGGAAATTGTAATACTTTTAACGAAAAAAAAAAGAAAATGTATATGTATATATAATAAATTAAAAGCTGAGAAAAAAACGAATGAGAGTTGAAAATGCGAAATAAAACGAAATTTACACATAAAATTTCAGTTTTATCGAATTATTTTTCACGGGGATATTTTGAAACGTAATATTTGTTTTGTATAAACATCGCTAAATAATACGAAGACGTATTATATAAATATTTTTTTTTCCTTAATAGAAATTAAAGAATAATCACGAATGATTCCTATATATTTTTTTAAATTGTAAAAAACAGTATGAAAGTGATATAATATACTATATTTTATATAATAATGGATGGTTATACGAATCTAATCCAACATGGCGCTACCGTATTATTATATAAAAATGGACGTATATGTAATAAAAAATGTAAATTGTAATAAAATTGTATTTAATTGGCAAAAATATATACACAATATATATATATATATATATATATATATATATATATATATATATATATATATATATATATATATATATATAACTGAGAATAATAATTGTAAATAATATCAATTCATTCGCATCGCAATAATAAATATTAATAATTTATTTACGTATAATATAATAAAATCTATGTACACACATATATATATGTAATGTTGGCGACATTAACATAGAATATGCAAATAGGAATATAATATTTTTCTGATTAATTAGCTCGGACGTAATTTGACATCACTTTGAAAAAATAGGCAACATATTGAAGACGGCTGGATTCGAATATTTATTTATATAAACGTTTATTTCCGTTTTCATTACTCTTAATGATATTAGTAATCCTAAAGGTCACTTGTTTGAGCGGGGCGGGGGCAGAGTGCCATGGCGAGGGCTGCTCGACAAGGTTGAGGAGATGCCGGATTTGATAGACCCGACTCGTGAATCGGAGACAGCGCTGGGGAACGAGGTCTACTGTGAAGGGGCTTTCGACGAGGACGACGAGCCCTAATCGGTGGCTGTGTTCCCGAGATGGACCCCACAGGAGCTAAAGATTCCGCTAATTCCTGTAAATCCGTTACGCTGCGAATTTTTCGACGCACAGGAGGCGGTAACGAAGGCAACTTTGTAATTTCTGGTAATTGTTGCTGTTGCTGCTGTTGTTGCTGTTGCTGCTGTTGTTGCTGTTGCATCTGCTGTTGTTGTTGTTGTTGTTGCTGTTGTTTAAATTTAGCCAACTGTGGTAGTTGACAAATGAAAGGTTCGACTTGATTACCGCGTACTGGATGCGTCGAAGAACGTTTCCTACGTCTATGCATTCTGTTCAACACTCGCCTTAAATTGACTATTGGCCACAGTCTTGAAATTTGCCTCTCGTTTTTATTGTTATTGACGGATTCGCCGCCGTTCATATTAAACTCTTCGGAAGTAATTGTCGCTATGGTTGCATCTGAAGACGTGTGTCCATTAATGCCGTTTTCAGATAGGGTCGAATTGACGTTTTCTGGAGTACTTGGACTCTCCGGACTGGTAGAGCAACAGTTCCACTTTCGTTTCCATCTATGATGTTTGTTTATTGTTTTAACGACGCAAGATTTAGCGCCATTTTCCGGACTCTGTTTTCTAGATTTAATAGTGCATACTGTACATCCCTGAGATATGGATTTGATTTGTTCGATATCGACGTTCGACTGTTGCGGGTCAGGACGATAATGTCTCGTTTCAGCACAACATTGAAACGTCTTTGAGGCGAACACTTCGTTCGTTGTAGGACTGGCTTCGTCTAGGACGGAACAAAAGTAATAAGTGTTATGCGTATGCTCATAGTATTCACTAGAAGTGTTACAACAATATAAACTGGCCGGACGGTGTCGTTGGTCATCAGTGCGTTTCCTTGCACGCACATTCGAACAAATGTATACTTTTTTTTTTGGAGATTCGCTTTCGATGGCAGTTTCTCCGCTGGAAGGTGTTGCCGAACTTGACTGTTGACGGTAATTTCTTATGTATTCATAAGTAGTTAGACCCAAAAAGGATATATATACATGAAAAAAACACAAGTGTAGCAACAGTCCGGCGGTCACGGCGGCTAAAAGAGCCAAAATGCCGACAATCGACAAAAATATAGTGTCCTGCATGGCCAACGCTTTGTTGATATCATTTTCCGGAGACGTAGTATTAGTGATCGTATCGTTGTATAGGGCTTCCCAAGGAGATAGCCATTTTGGTTCCATAAGATAAAGAACCACCTCGGCGACGGCAACGGCCCCGACCGCAAGGGCCGTCGTGACGGCACTCACCACGCACATGAAGAACGCGACATAGTTTCTACCTCCGATACAGTTATTTAACCACTTGCAGTGGTGGTCGAACCGATCGACGCACTTATTACATACGCTGCAGTGTTTAGTTCTTGGACCGCTGGTTCGTATGTTACACAAATGACACCGTCCATTTTCGATGACGTGAGCGTGTTTTGAACGATCGAATTCTGGCACTATACGATGAGAACTAGTCTTCCTCAACTCTTCTTCGGCAGGATCGAGCAAAAGCGCGACCGCATGAGTTATTATGTGTGCAATAAATAAAGCCACAAAAACATATAACGCTATGGATCTCAGAGATGTCGCTAGGGCTGGAATCAAGACTATGAAGCAGGCAGCAGCGAATGCGACGATAGCAAGCCACCCGACGACCTGCTGAGGATGCAACGGTAATTGCAATCCATTGATCCTTCTCCACTTGCGATGTTCGGGAGCAGTTTGGGTGTCTTGAAACGAACAGAGAGGTTCCGACCTGTCCGCTGAGCCATCCAGCATGTTGTGGAGGCGCCGGAGGTCGCTTTGAATCACATGTTGACGATTGGCACATTCGATTCTAAACCGGAGACAAATTTATCCATTATTGTGGGGCGGGCACGTGTTGTAAGACGTCAAATGAACCGCGATTGCGCAACGGCATGGCTAGTAGTTGTTCGACTTGTAGATAAGAGGCGCGATAGAAACGTGCTACCTTCTCGACTTGGTTTGCCGTTGTGAACGGAGCAAATGGGGGGCGGAGACGTTCGCTTTATTTGTGATAGTATTATGGTTCGTGGTGGTGGTATGAAAATATATTCATAGATGTTGGTGGTGTGTGAGTATCGATCCTGATGGAGCCAATGGCGTGATAGCGCACCATCACCACCCTTACCACCCGAAGGCCTATATATATATATCCCACCCCTTACGCTATTTCTTCGTTATCCGTTCCCGGAATACAACAAAATACACCCCAAAGACCACATTACCTCCCATCTACCGTTAACCCTTTCCCATATTCGTGATAGGACAATGCTTCTACGCGCGTATCTCAGAAACTATAAAAACACCCTTCGAAAGGTCGAAGATAATAACCGATATTCCCGAGACGACATACCAAATGCGAATTATCCATTATCTATCGCTTTTGAATGCCGAGTAAACAGATATTTACTCTTACACAACACAACTTTTATTCGATTTACATAGAAAACGTTAAACAAATTTAAATTATTATTATATATCAATACAATGAATAAATATTTATAATAAATATTTCAGATATTTTTGAAAAAAATAAAAAATAATTTTAATAATATACGTTTATATTTTTGCATAAATTTGAAAACAGATAATTGTGCAATTCTAAATCTCGCAATTTTATTTTTATAATAAATTTATATAACAAGTTATTCTTTAAAAATTGAAGAGTAACTAATAATAAAACGTATAATTTAATATTTTTTATACAAAATTGACAACATTTATTTTTGTTTGAAATTAATGCACAATTTGTATTATTTAATAAAAAAAAAATAAAATTCATACAAACAATATAATAATATTGTTCATTATGAAAAAGCTTTTTTTTTTTATTAAATATTATAAAAATAAAAAAATGTAGGCATTATTTGTTAGAAATATAATTCTTCGGTTTAATAATTACTTTACTATCACACAAGTCACTTTTATGAAATGTTTCAGTTTAAATTTTGAATAGAATTGCGTTTATAATATACAACACCAATTGATTGTTAAAACAATAATTTATGCACAAATTGTACAAGTTATTTTTTTAGATATGCAAACGAATAACACTGAACCATAAGATGTTATAATATTTCACATAATATATACTAGATTTACTTCTTATTCATTTTTAATTATAAACAGTTTATATAAATTAACAATAAAATATTTCAATTTAACGTAATACAATAAGCTAATTTTTACTTAACTTAAAACAAAAGAATTAAAAAAAAATCCACTTTTAAATTTTGAATTTCATCGCAATAAAACTTAATGAAATATGGCTATACTGCGCATTTAGATATAACTCACTAATGCGCAATTTTCATTTGTATAAATCTGTATTTTTTTTTTCAATAAAGCGCATTAATATTTTAATTTCACATTGACGTTTCACCGAAAATATAAAGTCAATTAATAATCGTGGATGTATTTTGTTTATTGATTAAAAATAAATAAGACTTATTGAAATATATAACAAAAATTGTTTGTCGCAATTTAGGCAATGTTTATAAATGATATTAAATATAATAAACATGTATTCATTTTGAATTTATAACTAAAACATAAATATTTTTTTACTCACTGACAATTCGACGAACACGTGACAGTTGACAACTTAACCTAACTGATAAATATTGTATTTGTATCTCACTTCATTTAAATTAAATGCAACGAAATCATTAAAAATGTAAATATGTTTTATTAAAAAATATAAATGAAAATTACCGAGATGCTATTATTTATATTTAAGAAATTACAGAATATAAGCGATGACATTTAATTCAACAGTCACATCGCATACTGAAAGACCTAATAAATTGAAATACATCCATGATTTGTTAAAAGAGATATAAAATATTAAACCTGTTGGTATATCTTTTACTGGGCGAATTCGTTCTAATTTTTTTGTCACTATAAAGTTTAATTTATTTTATGAATATTATATAATTTTTTAATATATCAATATTTATTGTTAGTTTGTTTCATAAAAAAATAAATAAAATTATACGTGAATTAAAAAAAACTTAAAGTTTAAGTTTTTAAAAAAACTTAAATTCATATATGCATATCTTATAAATATAAATCTTTTAAATTAATAAAATCTATTTTATTCAGCAATTTAATAAAATTCTTTATATATTATTTCTAGTAAATATTTATGAAAAAGTAGAATATTTTTCTAATTTATCGCACAAGTGTAATTTTTATTATGTTTAGGCCAACAACAACAATCTGTCAATCGCACGTGAGATTATTTTGTGACGAGTCCGCTCAATGGTTTATTTTTGTTATTGATAGAAATGGAAGAATTAACGTCAACATTAGAAAATTTACGAATTCAAGACAATTATATTATTAAATATTTGAAATGTGCACCTTTGAATACCCAAAAATGTTTTATATCTTATAATTATTTCAATCAATTAAATATTGATCCGGGTAGTAACATTTTGATTGAAGATAAAGGAAACGCTTATATATGTACGTGTTTTCCTAGGCGATTTTTACAAGACTACATTATAGAAATCGATAGAACCGTTTATTTACCAAACAGTCACTCAATGAATACTTCTTTTGTTAAGAAACGTCTTAGAAGTAGTTTAGAAAGCAAAATATTAAAAGAGATTAAAATTGAACTCATATTTGATTCAATTAAAAAAATGTTGCAATATTATAAAATTCAAAAACATATTTGTGAAATTTTTAAAAATTATCTTTTAAGTTCGTTAACTCTCGCAGATGGCTGTCACATTGATTTTAATAATTTTGATCCTGATAAATGTATGAATATTTATAAAATAATTGTTTCATTTGATGAAAAACACCCCGCTGATTGTTTGGGTGTAATTAATAATAAAACAGTAATTTCTATTTCGAAATTCAATCATAGACGTAAATATGAATTAGAAACATCAATTTTGCCACCACTTTATGAAATGGACATTTATTTTAATAGGCTTCTTGAAATAATTCATGTAAATAGATCATTTGCAATTAAATCAAATAGTAGTTTATTGCAGCCAACAAAACAGGTAAAATTTTAATTATATGTATTTATATATTGTTTATGATTTCTTTAATTATTTATCTTATGTGTTTTTATTTAGATTTTACTTGTAGGTTCTTCTGGATGTGGAAAATCATCGCTTGTTACCGCTGTCGCACATAAGACTAAGTCTTCAATAGTTTATATTTACGATCATGTAATAAGTCAAAAAGAACCTGGAGAATCTGAATCTATGATAAGGGAATTATTCGATCAAGCCTTCAACCTTGCCAAAATAAAAGGTAATTATAAGTATAACAACTTGAATTTGATTTCCAAACTTATTTTTAATATAGAATACTTTTTTCATTTTTTATGGAATATATTGTATTATATCTGATTATTCTAGTCTATGAAAAACAAGTCCATCAATGATATCTTCTTTCTTTCACTATAAAAATTTGTCCATATTAAGTCAACTTGTTATCTTTCATCCTTTTAGTTATTTTGATGATTCTCTGAATATTTTATTTTTGTTTTGATTAAAAATAAATATCACTTTCAGGACTTTGTATTATTGCCTTAGAAGAAGTTAGTAATTTGTGTCCTAAAAGAGGAACTAGCAGTTCACATGTACAAAGGGCTTCTAGTCAAATATTATCAATGCTTGACAAAGCGCAGAAAATTCCTGGTGTTATCATAATAGCCACAACTAGTAAACCTCATCTATTAGATATATCTATTCGTCGTCATGGAAGATTAGAAACAGAGGTTAATTATGTTAGTAGAAGTGTAAAAATTATTTTGAATTATTTTCATATATTTTTTTTTAGATTTACATCGCTCCACCATCTCAATTGCAAAGACAAAATATTATATATAAATTAATTTTGGATCTGAATATTTTTAACTTGACAGAATCTAACTTGCACTCGTTGAGTCAGTCAATTGCTTATATGACACCTGGATATGTCGGAGCAGATTTGAAACAAATTTGTCAGAGAATAATATATAATAAACATATAACTAAAAATGTATTTTTATAATTTTATTTATTATATTAGTTTGATTTTGTTTGCAATTATTTTTTTTTTGTATTTTTTTAGTGCAAATTTGATAATACTGTTGAATTTTGGATTAATGAATTTCGTTCAGTTATATCCTCAATGACTCCTGCTTCTTTAAAAGGAACATTAGGAACCGTTACAATGGGTCATATAACATTTAAAGATCTCGCTGCATTGATAGACATTAAAAAAACATTAGAAATTGCAATTTTATGGCCTATAACACATTTAGAAGCATTTAAACGAATGGGTATTACCAGACCAAAAGGTATTTTTTATAGTACTTTTTACTTTTTTTAAATATTTTTCTCAGTTTTTAAAAATCTTTGTATTGTTATTATTTTACAGTATTTTATTTCTATTATTTCATAAAATCAAAAACGAATATATTTAATCTACGTTTATATATATATATATATATATATATATATATATATATATAATGAATATTGTTTTAGGTGTTTTACTCTATGGTCCACCTGGATGTGCAAAAACCTCGTTAATCAGAGCTATAGCTTGTTTAGGAGCTTTCTCATTATTATCTATATCAGCTGCAGAATTATATTCTCCTTATGTTGGTGATGCAGAACGATTAATAGTTAAACTTTTTGAAAGAGCTCGTCAAAATACACCTTGTTTAATATTCATAGATGAAATAGGTAAGATTTTAAATATAGCATATATATATATATATATATATATATATATATATATATATATATATATATATATATATATATATATATATATAAATAACTTTTAGATGCACTAGCTGGTTCTCGAGGTACTTCGAATGAACCTAATTCAGATGTTCAAGAAAGAATTTTAGCATCCCTTCTTACAGAAATGGATGGCATTGGAAATCGTAGTGAAGCAATAGATATGAATAAAACTATCAATACCGATGATGGAGTTATAGTCGTTGGTGCTACTAATCGTCCAGATATGATAGATCCAGCACTATTACGACCCGGACGTTTTGATAAACATATTCTTGTACCACCACCTAACGAAAAAGAACGATTGAGTATTCTTAAATTGGTTACAAAATGCATGCCATTAGCGGAAAACGTAGATTTAGCAGATATAGCGTCGAAAACGAAATTTTTCTCAGGCGCCGATATGAAAAATATTTGTATGGAAGCCGGTCTTATTGCGATGACCGAAAACGGTGTGAATGTGGAAAACATTTCTAATTTACACTTTCAAAAAGCTCTATCGTTGACAAGACCTTCACTAAACGAATCACAAATTCAACAATATTATACTGTAAAATTTCAGTGATTATATTTTCAAAATATAAAAATTATTAAATGTGATCGATATATGACAATGAATGTTAATAAAGTTATATTTTTACATGAAGTAACTGCTAAAATATTTTTTTAATAATATTTACTCTAAAATAAAAATTTACATATTGAATATTTTTTTTTTTTTTTATAAAATATATATGTATATTTGCAATAAATTTTATTAAATAAATACATTTTAATGGAATTCTCAAGTGAATAAAATATTTGTATTTATAATTTATTACATTTATTTTCAACAAGCATTACATATATAGAACAATAAATATACATTTTATATTTTTTAATATTTTTGTTAATTCTATGTTTCGAAAAATGTGTTTAAATGCTTTAATATATAATAATTGATAACTGTAATATATAATCTTTGACATTTATATTTTTTATTAGCTTGATATTATATTTTTTAATTCCGATTAAATATCTTAATTTATTTTATAATTTAATGTACAACATTTATCATATTATTGTCATTCTATCATATATATTTATTAATGGAAAAATATAGTATTAAAAATCATACATTCGTACGATTTTTTTAAATACATATAACAATTTAATGAAATATCCTATCTAATAATTGATATACATTTTATGAATATAATATAATTTATATCAGCGGTCGGCAATTTATGATCCGCGGGTCACAGGGTAACTCTTTTTGTTTTATTTTTTTGAGACTAAAAAAATATGGAAAATAAAAACCAACATATTTCAATTTTTTTTCAAAAAATGGAAATTAAAGTCAAAATAAGAAACGAGCGTTCGTTCAATACTCATATTTTGATCGATTTTGATCTGTGGCCAAAAAGGTTGCCAACCCCTGTATTATATCGTTAAATACGAAATGAAATAAATACAATTTAATTATATATTTTACTAAAAATTACAATATTCAATTCTAAGTGAACTAAACCAAGGACTTGTGATGAATATCGTTACTGAAAAACCCTAGGATTCGTAAAGACAAAATTAAATTTCAAATGAAAAAAGTTATTCGTTATTGAATAAATGTTAATTTTTAACAGAAAACAATTAAATAATCAATACACATATAGTAAATGCATATTTTTATTTAATATTTATGAACAAATAAATAAATTGACGTTTTCAAAAAACTTAATTACAAATATTGATCGTGTAGAATTGTTCGACTTTATATGATATTGCATAAAGCAATTACGTCACTGGTTGATTGTTTTCAGATAAAAGATCATATATAATTTCAATAAAAAGTTTTCACACATTATATATTTTACTATTTTGAACAATGACATAATACCAAAAAAATAAATTTAGATTCGCAATAATTGGTAGATTTATTTTATTTGTATAGAAAATAAGTACTAATAATTAATATTAAATTCGAGACAATTTAGTTTAATATTTTATGCTTCTGGTATCATTCCAGTGACAAAACTGATTTAACATATATTAAGTTAAACATTATATTCAGTTGTTAAACTACAAATTATACAAAATAAATTCGTTTATAATTATTAGGTCTATCGGAAAGTTTTGTTCTTTTTTGTAGAATACAACAAAACAGTGAAAGTGAATTTAATTTTTGAAGAATGACTTGTCATTAAATGCAAAAAAAACTCAAACAATACTTTTTAAAATTTGATTGTTTTTCCAATCAAAAGAAAAATGTTAAGACAAAAACAAGTAATAATCGGAGGGTGCTAGGTCAATAGAGTATGGTGGATGCGACAAAAATTTCTAACCTAACTCTGTAATTATCTGATAAGTCCTTAAAGCCGAATATTGCCGACCCCATTTCTTTAAGAGCTTTACTTAAATCATCCAATTTCAGAGGTGGAATGTAAATGTTATTTACAATATAATTTTTTATCTTCAGATATAATCCGGTTCAAGAAGGGTTCGATTTCGTTTCGAGTAAAAAGAGACGAGCATGTGTTGACATCCATTTCGAATATTTCTACACCAATCAAAATCTTTAATATGGTCCGAGATGATTTGTTGAGTTAAATTAGACCTTTCTGCAGTCTCCGATATTATCCAATATTGTCTCCGACTTTAACAATATTGTCACCAATCAAAGATAAGTGGCTTATTACTGAGGTCGAAATTACCTATTTCGAATTTTTTGAAACATCTGCATTTCTTTCTCTCAGAAACTGTACCTTCACCAAACACTTTCACAAAATTTATACACGCTTCTGTATTATTTTTTCCTTGTTATAATTTGTACAAAATACTGTAACGTAAACTTTTCGAAAGACCTAATATTAACAGATACAATTATTAAATACGTATTTACAAAATAGTGTAGAATGAAATTTGTATATGATAAATTGACAAAAAATTTGTAATTGATAATAATTTCACAAAAAATACAAATTGACGTGAATATTGCTTATATATGAAAAAAATATTTAAATAATATATATATATATATATATATATATATATATATATATATATATATATATATATATATATATTATTTATAAATAATATATGATAATTTTAAAAATCAATGGAAAAAGCAAATAAATTCCAAAACTTTAATAATGATTACCATTAGACATGTGAATATAAAATTCATTTTATTGTTCTGAATAATTCCAATTGTGCTTCCTGTTTTGTATTCTTCATCCGTATCACCAGGATTGGAGTACAAATAACTGTCGGCGTCTACATTTGCCCTTAAGATCTTAAAGTTGATCTTTTTTGGGTTAAGATCAGAACTAACAAATCTGTACAGTCTTGTGATCAAAAGATATAAATTTTTGGATCCGTCAAATGCAAATCCCTGTAGCCATGATTTTTGTCCGTTGTTAATGATCATGTTTTTGCGGTCCTCCGGAAACGTTTTGTTAGAATTCCAACATTCCAGTTTTTGTTCATCAAGTAAACCATAATATAGATTGCCTATATTATCCATTATCATTCCGTCGGAGAAAGATGTCTTTTCTCCAACCATAATAACGTTATTTGTTATCATAGAAAAAGATTCGACGCGCGTTTTATTTCGCAACCAAGATGCAAACACAGCATAAATTTTATGGCTATAAAGGGAAGAAAAGAATACGTATCTTTCAATTACATCATCACTGGTTCTGAAACGAGTTCCCAAAGCTATTCCGTTAATATTAGGTGATATTTTAAAATCGTGATGAGTAAAAACTTTAAATTCGAGATCATGTAGCATACTTCGATGATCGCTGAATTTCCACGACAAGTCTTCGCCTTTACTATATACAATGATACCTGGATATTTTTTACTGTTATCGACGATGTAAGCATATCCATCATCAGTATCATCAATCACCAAATCTCGTAAATAACTCTCATTGGTGACGAAATCTGTTGGAAATATATGTTTTAATATTATTGTGTTATTTTTCAGATCATACAAAATTAGAGAAGCAGGACAAATTTTTTTATGTCCTCTTTTCGGCGAATCTAGTCCATTATCAACTATCCACATTATTCCATCTAAATCGATTTCAAAGCTGTGAACTGATTGAAAACCTTCGCAATTTCTCGGATAGTTCATTTTCCAGTCCGGGAAAGGATTAACAAGATGATTCGTTGTCAAGTCTTCGTTTTCTAGATCTAACCATCCCAAAGTAACAGGAACGCCACTTTTTAATCTAGGAAATGCTAAGTACATTGTGTTATTATAAATTTTTATATTAGAAATAAAAACGTGTTGAGATATATACAATCTATGATTAATTGCATCTACATAATATTTATTGCTGGGCCATGTAAAATTAATAGTATTCCACTGGTAGGTATTACTGAATTCTAACTGTAGATCACTTATATTAGTTTGATCCTCCACCGGATGAGCTTTAGTCAATGCGCAAAGTAGAAAGACAAGAAGAAAGATGAAATCCATCGTTGTTTCTTGCACGTTGCAGCACTACTGAAGGGTATCGAGTCACACTGTTGGCGCCAGTCTGTCGCCCAGCCTCTGAACCCCCTAAATCCCATACCATAACGAGATCTTTGCCCCAGACCTAATAATGGCCGGCAAAGTTGGAAGAGATATCTCTAACAGTCCGTTAAAACGATATGTGTGACAATGACATCATAAGTCTGTTAGAGTCAACGAAAGTTCGGCAATTGTCTGTGCAAAATACTAGCTATATAAATGTTATTTGTTTAAAGGTTCTTTTAAAGCAATACATTTTAATGTAAATATCATATATTTAAATAAAATTATATGTATTTGTTCCATTTTATTCAATATCAATCTCATTCATTCGATTTTAGCATTAGTAATATATATGTTTTAAAACATTATATGTATTGTTTAATGCTTTATTATAATATAAATAAAATGTTTGAGCTGTTTGTAATTTATATTTATTTAAAAGAATACTTAAACAAATAACATTTATATAGAAAATATTTTACACATCCCATTGCGTAGTTATCGTTGACTCTAACAGACTTTGACGTCATATATATCGTTTTAACAGACAGTTGACGATACCCCTTGCAATTTTGATAGCCATTATCTAGGAGAACATCTCTTTCAAATCCCATACCACAAACCCCCATAAGATTCTTATAGTTTTCCAACATCTACCCACTTTTTCCCCATATTACTAGTGATTTCTCGAAAATCTGTGTGACCTATTAAATCGTAAATGGAAAATTTCAACACGAATAGTATTTTTAGATTGGAAGCTTATAAAATATAGTGATAACACGTTATAGTTCGTTCATGCGTTTTCTCTTGATAAATATCGATGTAATTTTGACTTAAAAAAATAATAAAAGAATTGAATATAGACTTTATTTATTTTTTTAAAAGATATTAGTATATATCTGTTAATATTTTAAACGTATAAAATATAAATATATATCACGCGATATCAAAATACGACAGGCTATACGTTTATCTTGCGTTTGCGTTTATGGGGCGATCTCATTTTATAAGCAGTGTAAAAATTTTTTTTCTCCAATGTCAAGGCGTATCGAAATCCAAAGAAATATTTCGAACTATTGGAAGCATATATCCAATATCAATGAAAAACAAAAATGCATCAGCTCTGATATAAAAATTCTGAAAATAGACAAAGTGAATATATTATGTACAGAAGTTTCTGAATCTACTATAGAAGAATCTTCAGAAAAATACACATGTTTAGCCTAAAAACAAATGCACATATAACATAACGTGCACGGACTTCAAAAAAGAGACGAGCGAAACTCCACCTAACACTGCAGCTGATGAACGATATTTATTATTGTCTTGTATGTATGTATATACATGTATGCCCAAAACAATAATCAGTTCGTATCGAAGAGAAGAACTAGTTATTGTTATATTATTGTTCGTATTGAAGAGACGAACGAATGCTGAAAACCATTCAAAAAAACCATTCGAAACAGAAGTTATGAGGATTTTTTGTGTCAAAAATCGCGATTTTTTTCATCGCAAAATTGCATATTTGTCGATTGTATTGAATTCGCACGCGAAAAAAACGATAAAATATCAAAATTAATCGCGTTTACGCGGGGTTTTTGTTAGAAAATTACATGCGCTCTTGATTGCAAAAAATATATTTAAACTATAATTTCTCATTTCTCTCTACCTGATTGTGTATTTTTACGTTTTTTTTGTTGCTGTTCCATATAAAATTAAAACGAGAATGGATTTTCAAAATAACCAGCCAATCGGCAAAGAATTTATAAAGAGTTACATATCTTCGGATGCGAATCGACGAGATAAGTAGAACCTAATCGCTATTTTTTACGTCTGTTAAATGAAAGCGAACTTTCATAAGTATCCGGTCAATCCGTTAAGCAAGCATGTTTAAAGTCAAGATTATTTCGATCATTTTTCTAATTGGAATTATGTTTGAGTTTAAAATATTTCACATAGTATTTTGTCACACTGGTACATTTACTGGTACACACACACACACACACACACACACACATAATCATCATTCACTACTGAACGAGTGCTTCTTCATATTTTTTCCATTCCTCTTTATCTAGTAACTTCCTCATCTAATTAATTCCACGCATCCCTTTCAGTTCATTATCCTTTATTTTCTTACACTCACGTGGATATCTTTTGCCATTTCTCCTAGCTACGTGTCCAGCCAATTGCCGTTTTAATTTTTTAACTCTCTCTATATAGAAATATTTAAGAATTTCAAAATACAATATATTTATATATTTGTAATATTATTGAAAATATTTATTTTTAATTTTCAATTTATATTTAAATTATATTTTTGTAATACGTATCAAATTCCTCTATGAAAAGAAAATAAAGAAAGACTTGTCAATCAAGTGGCTTTTTAATTTAAAAATAATTACACACATTGCATAAATTTTATATAATTAAATATTAAATTGACGTCTTTGAATGAATTTGAAACGATAATGGTCGTTGTTTAACACGTTTGCAGTAAAACGACACGTCAGTTAAGTCGACCGGCGTAGTGAAGATGTCGGGGGTCGGCGTGTCATTTTTGATTTTGGGACTGATAGTGCCTTTTGCACCGTTTTTAGGAAATGCAGCACCCACTGCAGACACCCTCGTGCTTCTGGACAACTTAGCTATTAGAGAAACTCATTCAATTTTCTTCAAATCTTTGCAAGGTACCGGCTTCCATTAACCTCTCTTTTATCGTTTCATATTTTTACTATTACACTAAACATTTCGATTTGTTTCTAAGTTTTTCATCTTTTAACTGTTTTTTGACGAATATCGGTCGCAAGTTTATTCATGTAGAATAATTTTGAAATAAATAAAGAGGCATTGGAATTTGAATTAAAAGTTATGATTTTTGGAAGTAAACCAATTGTTTCCTCAATTTGAACTTCGCATATTGTGGGATTTCAATTTTTTTTATTTTAAGAATTACAAATAAATAGATACATTTCGATAATACTTTAATATTAGAGTCATATATTTATATATATTTTATTTACAGATCGTGGTTATTCTTTAACATACAAATTAGCAGATGATCAAAATTTAGTTCTCTCAAAATATGGGGAATATTTGTACAAACATTTGATCATCTTTGCGCCGTCCGTCTTGGAGTTTGGAGGTACTCTTAGCGTAGAAGCTATAACACAATTTATTGATGATGGTGGTAACGTTCTTGTTGCGGGCAGTTCTAACGCTGGAGATATTCTTAGAGAGCTTGCTTCTGAATGCGGTTTCGAGGTTTGCATACCTATTCTGTCGTTCGACTTTTTCTAATTTATTTTTTTTCATATTTTTATTATTATTATAGGTGGATGAAGAAGGTTCTGCCGTGATTGATCATCTTAATTATGATATATCTGATGAAGGACAGCACACTAAAATTGTTGCATCTTCAAATAACTTGATCGATGCTCCAGTAATTGTGGGAAGTAAAAAGGGTTTGGCTCCACTACTATATAAAGGAACTGGACTTATAGCAGATAAAGATAATCCTCTTGTTTTGCCTTTACTGACCGCTGACAGCACTGCTTATAGTTATAATCCAGAACAATCGATAAAAGAATATCCACATGCCGTTGGCAAAAATACTTTATTAATGGCAGCATTACAAGCACGGAATAACGCTAGAATTGTTTTTAGTGGATCTTTATATTTCTTCTCTGATGAAGCGTTTACATCTTCTGTACAAAAAGTTCAAGTATGCGAAATCTTTATATATTATATATTTGAATGGTTTTAATTTTGACAATGTCTTATTATTTTTATAGGGGGACAAACTTTCCGCTCCACTTTCTGGAAATCAAGCTCTCGCTACAGCAATTAGTCAATGGGTGTTTGGAGAGCATGGACAATTGCGAGTGAAATCGGTTCGTCATCAAAGGGAAGGCGAGAATCAACCACCGTCTGCTTATACTATAATGGATTCAGTGGTATGCATGGTTAAATAAACCGGAATTAGTTTGTGTTACTTAATAATTAACTTATTGAAATGATATATGCAGATTTATCAAATTGAAATCGAGAAACTTGTCAATGGAAACTGGCAACCATATGATGCAAACGATATACAATTAGAGTTTGTCAGAATAGATCCATTCATTAGAACAACTCTTAAACGTAAACCGAACGGAGTATACGAAGCTCAATTTAAAATTCCTGACGTATATGGCGTTTATCAGTTCAAAGTAGATTATGATAGAATTGGATATACTCACCTTTTCAGCACTACTCAGGTATACATACAACTCGCTATTTCAATATCAAATTATTATAAATGTTATGATGATGTTGAAGTTATATAATTATAATATTTATTTTTAGGTGTCGGTGAGACCTTTAGAACACACTCAATATGAGCGTTTCATACCCAGTGCGTATCCTTATTACGCTAGTTCATTTTCAATGATGATTGGCGTTTTTCTGTTTTCTTTTATATTTTTACATTATAAAGATGAGCCTGCAAAATCGAAGAGCGATTAAGTTATACGTATAAAGTGGTTTTGTTCACAAATAAAAGACTATAGTGTAGTTTTTTTTTTCTTAAAATATTCCATGTGATATATTCTGTTTATAGCGCCGGTTTCCAACTAGTAGTCCATAAGAAATCGTAACTTTTAAATTTTACTAAATTTACAACAAATGAAAACTTATTGTTTAATTAAATAAGTTTTCATAATATATAGTATACAATATATATTGTATAGTATAATGTATATTGTTTTACAGGATTCAAAATTTTCTGATCATTACTTCTACATATACTTTCTCTTGTAGAAATATTTTTTTTTATTTAGAAATTATTTAGGTCTCAAAAGTTGGTAATCGACAGTGTATAGCTTAATTTTAATACACTATTTTTATTGTTTTGTACTGCGTTCGAATGTTTGATTGTTTTGATATTTGAAAGAATTTGCTGGAAATAAAAATGAAAATTAATACTCGCTATTTTCATTATAAAACCTTTAACTATTTTTTTTTGGGTTTCATAAACCAATTTGTACTATATATATATATATATATATATATATATATATATATATATATATATATATATATATATATATATATATATATTTTTTTTTTTTTTTTTTAATTGTATTCTTTCAAATATAATATCCGACAGTTTTTAAAAATTTAGTTTTAGTTTGTTAGATGTTAAAAAGAAGATGACGCGAGAAATGAAAAAAGATAAAAACTTAATTTCATCGGGTCGTTTTGTGGAAGAGTAAGTTTTGAAACTGTCGTACTGCATTTTTAGTGCCGAGCGCTTTCATTATTTTTGAACGTCAAAAATCGTAATAAGAGCGAAATTTGGCACCGTTAAACCGAGGCAAAAGTATTTTCCTATAAATAAAATGCGGCGTGGGAGTGCGGCCGGCTTTCGCGAACGCGCCTAATTCGATGCGCGCGTTCGAAAATCGGCGGGGCGACGTTCGAGAGCGCCGCCGGCGCCGAAGCCGTTCCGTGGACGGTGCTCCGTCCCCGTTCCCGCTCCCGATCCCGTCCCCGTCCCCGTGGAAGCGACGCCTCCGCCCCCGACCTTCCGGTCCCGTCGCGACCGTCGCTTTTTAGCAATCGACAGTTTGGAGTCGCGAATCGGCCTCGAACCGAACAGGTGTTTGATCGTTTTGCCGTAGTCATGTTATAGGAAAAGGGCGCAGTCTCGCCGGACCGCTCCTCCGATCTCCGATCCCCGTTCGATTCGGATTCGCATTCGTCCGGATGCGAATTTGAGCGTTTCCGCTTTTGACAGTCGATCGATCGACGTTGACGTATCGACGATGCGCCCCTCCTTCGCCCCTCGCTTCGGTTACGCCTCCCCGTAGTCGCAGTGCGGAAATTCGCGGAATTATTTGACGTTTGGTCCCGGTCGTGTCGGTGCGTTTTTAACATGTTCGCTATCGATTCTAACGTTGATATCGCGCAGCTTTATAGGCTTTAGATTAAATCATTAAATTATGCAGATCGAACTATAAACCGTAATCGCGATTCCGCGAAAGAGAGCGATATATATTCGATCCGACCGTCGAAACCAAGCTCTCGTCTTCCGTATCCTGAAACTAGAAAAATATCGTTACGGATTATTTTTTGAACGTTCAAGCATTTAAAATTTTAAGAAAACACTATCCATTTCGAGCGTTTTCATATATTCTCAACTTTATTATTTTCATTGTGCAAAATTTTCTGCGACGTTTCAAAGTCGTAATACGTTAACGTTTAATGAATTCGAGTGTACGTATCTATTTGACGATCGATATGCGGCACTTCGATCGCCGGTCTAGTCTAAATTTAAAAAGTTTGATTGTTGAAAAATCAGGAATTTAGTGAATTTTCAGATAAAATCATCAGACTACTTGTTTTTTTTTATTCGAAAAGTTCTACGTTGATGCATAAAATTTTTATCGTTGATCCTAGTTCGTTTTGGTTTTTATTACTACAATATAAAAATATCGTAACCGTGACTTAAATTGAACATCACAATTATAATGATATATTGTTTCCAAATTTTAACCATATTTACTATATATATATTTATTGTACCTTAACTCGCGTATAAATCTATATATAATATGAAATTTTATATATATATTTTTTTATTTTCAGTGCGATGTATGTGGTCAATTATTACTTATCATAATCTAAATCTAGGATAAGGTGAATCTTCGTATTTTAATTTATGTAGGTTATTGAATATTTATTAATTTTTTGATATAATAGCGCATAACCTTAAAACGTTGTTATCGTGATAATTTTATAATTATTATGTTATTATGAATAAAATATGATAGGGTTATGCGTTATATTAATTAATGTTTATGTTTAAGTACTTATTTATATTAATGTCCTATAATTATTTGATTCAATAAATTATTTAAGTGCCCGCGTCAGTTTTTTTTTATTTATATATATTATTTTGGTATTGGCACTTGTGTGTTAACATTTTTTTTTGTGTTGCACTTGGTTCAGTTTATTTATCTATTTTTGTTTGTAATTGTCATCTACCGTTTGTGTCGTTTCTTTTATCGTTTGAATTTATATGTAAAAATATATCCGCTTGAAATGGTGTGTGGTATATGTGTGTTTTTGTGTTGTATATCAGAATTGGGATCCTTCCGGGAATTGGCTTCAAGCCATGGACTCGTCTGGAAGGCGTCAGCGCACTCAAACCAAGGCTTCGGCTGAAGATCAGGCCCTCGATCAGATCGCTAAAGAGGTGAGAATTTCAATCAACTTCCTGACTTATTATTAATATATATTTCTAAACCTTAATTTGATTATTATAATGAAGAACTATTTTTTGATATATAGCGACGATATTAAATAATGCTTTTCATCTCTTTTTTTTTGTTATAAAAGCAAAACAGATTAATTTTTTAAATATATTTGTATTGCTCTTTTTCATATAATGTTTCCTTAATTTATTCACACAGAATTTTTAAGACTCTTCCTTTTATATATAATGATTAATTTGTGTTTCTAAAAATGGAACTTTTAAATTTACAAATTTAGATACGCAGATAAATAAAATTTATAAAAAAAGTAAAATGTTTTTTTTGGTGATGGAGCTTTTTTGCAATCAGCAATTAATAATTTTTTGACGCTTGTTTATTGTAAAAATACTATATATAAGATTGTCTTCGTAAATTAAAGTTAATCAGTTGGCATGCGTTTGTTTTTAATTAGCTTTTTTATTACGACATTGAAATCGTAATTGAGGAAGTGCAATATGCAAACGAAACCATAAAAAAACGAAACATTGAAACGTTTTCAAACTGTTGACAAAAGAGAATATAAATAAATATATGCACCCAGTGTTCAGCAAGATAATCACGTACTTTCTTTACAATTTTAGAAACTGGGTCAGACAGTTCTAGATTGTCGCTTGAAGATATAAATGCCTGATGTACGACAACTAAAATTAATCACGATCAACCATTTATTCAAGTTGATAGTGTTTTTTTTTTTTTGATAGTCAGTTTGTATTTTAGTTTGAACTATTACAGTATAGTGTTCTTCTATTAATTGTGTATCTTTTTTTCATTTCGGTATGCATGATCTATTTTTATCGTATTTACTCTAATTAAATTTTTATGAAATATGTATATGTATTGTTTGTTATATGACGACGAAAACACAATACAATTATAGCGTTATCATTTCTATGTTTCTAGATCTCTATGGTGTTAACTTACTATATAAAACGGAACTATTATCAATTTTAAATTCAACTTTAATACCTCTGTCTTCCTGACTCTTTTTTTTGTCATAGTAATAATTCACTAGGACTTGAATCTTGCCTTCCATGATATTGTACATTTACCATTTAAGGTAAGACATACTACAGTAGTTTAAAAAAAATTATCACTGATGCACAGCTTTCCTGGAATATATTAGACAAATGATATAATTGTATTTAGATTTAGGACTACCAATTTATATAATTTCCAACTTAAAAAGAACATTTTTTTTCTTTAAATTCTAAATCTCCATTTCTCATTGTTAAAAATAGAAAAGCAAAACATCGTTTTGACGTTAATTCAATTAATAAATGTTTACATTTTTTATTTTGTTATGAAATAAAATGCCTAAAAACATTTTACATATATTTGCATATTATTATTATTTATATCTCGGTATTACAATTGTTTCATGTTTTCAGTTTACATTTGCTAGTGAGTTTATTTTAGTGCACGATTTATGCTACTGTGACTCCTGTGACTCATTTTATGGGTATTGTTTGGTTTACAGCAAACCGATGGAATGATTTGTTTGCGCTGAAATACAAACAAACTCGTCAAAACCCTAAACCTTATAAATATTCATGACAATTGTAACTCATAAAATATTTCCTCATAAAAATCAACGTTTCCTCAATATAAATTAATATATAATAAAGATTAATAAATGTTTTGTATATTGTATAATATTTCACTAAACAAATTTACATATTTATATATTCTTTTATATACTCTATTATACTAGTTTATATTTTATATTTATTGGAATATTTTAATTCTGCGTCTTTTGCATTAATTTATGTAGCATTGAATGCATAGAGAAAATCCATTATAGATTATAAATAAAAGAAAATATAATATATATTATACTTATCATATATTAATGTAGTTAAAATCATCTTTTTACTCTATAGATTATTTATTGTATTATTTTGAAAGAGTATTTTAACGATTTTTGAAAATTTATAAGTACAAAATTTCTACTAATTAATTTATTCATATTTATAATGTAAAAATAATAGAAACAATAAAACCATTATTCTCGTAGAAAACTAAAAATATGTACAAAATATATTTGTCTTAGAGAAATATCTTACTAGTTAAATAATTATAAAGATGGCACCATAGATTATATTGTTTTTAATAATAGAATAGTCGTTAAAAAACTAGATTTATTTAATAATGAAATAATTTATAATAATGCAAATTGTGTATTTATTTTCAGATTTTTTAATAATATAATTTTTTTCAATTAATAGTGAAATATCACCTTATATACAGAACGAATAATAAATCAGTTTTAACTTTGAAATATGTCGACAACATCTTGTACGTTTGAAAATCATAGTAATTTTACCTTTACTATATCGTCTCTATAGTTAGTGTTGCACCTCCTGCCCCTTTTTCCAGTAATAAATACATCTGCTAAAACTAAAACACGCTCCCTAGCAGCATCCAGTTTTCTCCAGTTCCATTCTGGACGCCTTCCTGGAATGCCGATCTAATCGTAGCCATTTATAAACCATTTTCATAAGTTTCATTAAAACGTTCCTTTATTTTGTGTGTGTGTGCGTTTTTTTCATCACTTTTGTAATTTCATCGAACGACTATGGTTAATATGGTTTTGGCTGCTATCGTCGGCATAACGCCTCAGGTCATCGGTAATTTTCGATGGCAGTCTACGTGCACGAAATTCTTCTCCGAATGCTTCGAAAATTCTTCTCAGCCACCACCATATGTCGTCGAATTGGATCGCGATAATTTGGTCATTCGTGGAATTTTCACTTTGGTGAGCTTTAATTTTATGGTTGTGCACTTGGAACCTTTGTGGAACTTTAAACTTTCAATTATTTTTTTTTATAACGTTTATTAACAATCTCACTTTAAATTCTATTAATAAAACTTTGGTAGATTAAAAGATATTTCAGTAAATTTTTGGTGAAAATTCACAAAACATTCATTATAAATTGTTCACTATATAAAAATTTTTACACTTTTTTTAGAACAAAATTGTTATTACGGTAAATTTGATATTTTTTATTTAATATTTTATGCTAGTTTTTATTATAAGATTATAGAATAAAAATCATTAAATTTTTATTCTAATAAATATATATTTTTATTAATATACTATTATGTAATAAATATTTTGTCTTCTTTAAAATGCAACCATGTTTTATAACAGAGTTTTAACACTAAAATGTTTAATTTATAATTATTATATATTGATTAGTATTTAAATATCATTATTATTTTATAAACTCCTTATTATGTAACAATTTATTAATAGTTTTCATATTTTATATGTGTAATATAAATTCCAAGACAAGACTGCATTATTATAAATTCTAACATGTTCGTGATGCAGCGATATTTTTGAATCATTACGTTATTTAATTTTAACTACAAAATTAGAAATAAACAATTATGCAAACCGCATGTGTCCAACAACAGTATGTCGCGTCGAATGCGACTTTCTGATCCTTTTTTTTTTGTCGTTTATGTTATATATAAAATTAAAATTACTTACCAGATATTACGCGAATTTCAGCTGAAGAATGAATGTTTTTCTGTGTTTTTTTTTAATTATAACCAGATAATACTTATAACTTCACGTTCAATGAGTTCGATGGCACACTACAATTTAACCAGGAAGAGCCGCTTTCCAATCCGTGGTCTCTCTTTGAGCTGACATTTTATAACCATTTCCATTAATAGATGCACCTCTGTAATAAAATTAAACAGTACATTCTAACTTCTAAATTTGATCACCCTTCTTCTTCTTCAAGCCCGTCTCAAGAAGGTTGGCGATCCACACGGCTAACGAAACTTTCGACACAACCATTTGTCGAAAATTCTATTGACGAACAGTTGAACCAACGACAAATATCCTTAAAGCCATGAATTTTGACGTCTTCCTATTGATCTTTTTCCATGAATTTTTTCTCCCAAAATTATCCAGAGAAGCTCGTATTTATCATTTCTCAAGATGTGGTCGAGGTATTGAATTTTCCTCAATTTAACTGTTTGTAATATTTCTGAAGTATTATGAATTTTCTCCAAAATCTCCTTATTTGCTACTTTGTCGGTCCAAGATATACTTAACATTCTCTGGTAGCATTACATTTCGAAGGCTTCCAGACGTTTTTCAGTTCCAGGATCTAGTGTCCATGATTCAAATTGATTTTTGAACAAGAAAAACGTAACATCTAAGCATACGTATTTTTAATTCCTTGCTTGTGCTCCTAGACGTTAAAACAACTTTTTCATAGCTATGAATTGCGTTCTAGCTTATTCTATTCTAGAACGAATCTCCTTCTTAGGATCGTGGATCACCCTGGTGTTTTTTTATTATTCGAATGTATTTTGTTTTTACTTTTACAGAAACGATATGTTTGGCGACTTTACATATATATATATATATATATATATATATATATATATATATATATATATATATATATATACATATACATATATATATATATATATATATATATATATATTCACATATTATTATAATGTCTCTCGATATTAAATTGACAATATCCATCTTGAGTTAATGTTTATATAGCTGATATTAATATATTTAAATACCAAGTGTTAGATTTCAGATAGTTATTTTTTTATTAAAATGCCAAATTTAATTATTAGTGTTCAAAAGTGATTTGAAATTGAAATTAAATAGTTCATCTTCTCTCAGCAGCATCAATGAAATCATTTGTCAATTTTAACATTAACTTATATATATATGATTTTACTTTTGGTAATGTCGTGTTTTTTTTAATAATTAAAAGACACTCCTTAAAGTTAAAATATTCTACTAATATCATTATTTATTTTAAAAGTACGATTTTAAAAATAATTATTTTAAGCGCGTGTTTTTTCTTTCCTTGTTTCAAAAATTAATAGTTTAGACCACGAACTTTCTATTTATATATACGAAGTGCATTCGTCGAGAATCACTTTATTTTTGGATAGAGACGACGATATAAAGATCGCCTTTTGCTTTTCTTTGCATTGTTAAGTCTTTTTCATTTCTTTCATCAAATACTTATACATAATTTTCTCGCCTCTCCAATTTATCACATCAAGCTCATTTTATATATATATATATATATATATATATATATATATATATATATATATATATATATATATATATATATATATATATATATATATATATATATATATATATATATATATATATTAGTCTAATCATTTTTAACGAATATATATCAATTTGAAATAATTCAAAACTAATACATTTTTATTTTATAGTAAAATAAAAAACAATAGTAGAACGGATGTCATTGAAAAATATCGAGAACAGCGGTTTAGTCATTCAGCACCGAAAATTTCGTTTTTCTTATTTATATTTGCACATGTTCAGGACAATATATCCAATGATGATGTCACGCTTTTTAACAGGACATTGATCATTCTCCGCTTTTTAAGATATTCTGCCTCTGTTCCACTCTTCTTTCCTTCTCTTCATAAAACGGATGACGTAATAATGCTCGATTCAATATTCACTTAATTCAATAAGCGATAGTGATCATTTTTAATCCGCAAGATTATCATTATCGTACGTACATATTTAATGTGTTTTTTTTTTATTTAACACGATAATTTTTATTTATTTTTGTTCAAATAAAACGGTATATCGTTTTACAGCCGAGTTGAAAACTTACAGAGAAGCTAATTTCGTGTTTTTATTTTAATAATATCATGTTAATTATACGAGTCGATGAAATAGAATTGTGGTTATTTTTTTAGCCTATTAAAATTTATTTGTAATAACATTAAGCATATAAAAAATTTGCGCCTTTAGCTTACGATTGCATTTCGTAGAAAAGATTAGAGTAGATTTGTGAAATTTACACATCAAACGTTCTCACGTCGAGAAATCGTATTAAATCTTCAGTTACTTACAAAATTACGATTACAGCAGTTTTTCTAAATACAATCGCGTACCACATTTGTGTACATGTGAATTACGCATTCTACACTTATTGGCAAGAAGGCACAATTTACCGTGTGATGTTTAAAAAGGTCGTTTACACATTTCAATTGAATATTTATAAATAATTTGATCCGAGTCATATTTACCACCTCGATAATGCGTATATTTATTTAGTAATTGTTTTTTTTAAGACGATTACGTACCGTATTAGTAAATCGTGTAATTGTAACTATTTTGTAATCGCGTGATGCTATTACTTTTGAAATTTCTCATAAAAGTATATCATTTTTGTTATCGTTGTGCATAAAATTTTTTTTGAAAAGCAAAAAAAATATTTATAATAAATAATATATTGCATAAAACATAAATGTTTATTGAAGTCTTGTCATGTCACTTCGGATATGCGTCATATTGAAATACTTAAACGCGTAATAGTATTTACTAAATATGCAAAACATTGCAATTTGTCATGGAGTAAATTTGTTTTACACTAATCACTTTAGCTAATAAATATTTTAGCATTATGGGACCGCAAAATATTAATTTTAATATATTTTTTGCAAAGAAAAACCTGATTACATTAATAGAATTTTTAAAACAATAAATGTTAGTGGAAAATTCCATAAGTATATGCAAAAACCATTACAAACTACTTTGTTATCTGTAGTTATTTTCAACAGTGCTGTTGTAGATTGAAAAATGACGAGCATATCCTGTAATTGGGTATTATGAAAAAGGTTGAATATCAATAATTTGTTTTTACTACTTTATTTAAGATAGTTAAATCTTTTTTTAATAATTAAAATATATTTTTATTATTAAATTAAAACTCGAATATACGATTTAATTTGCAAATATTGGTCACAAGTGCATAAAACGCGGCCGTATCGTCCGCATTCTTGGAGCGTTTTGTATATTAGATACGATGATGCGGAGAAACTGTGCCGGTTTTGTCGTCATTGCCATTTCTGCCGTTGTTATTGCCGTTTGTCACTTCCAATGAAGACCAGCCCGTATTTCTCATGCGATGATGATATACACGGAATCGAAAGCCGATCTGTCTCAGGTACGCGCGTGTCCATCTCGCACCTTCACAAGTAGCGTCCAATGTTCATTGTAGGTCTTCAACCTGATTCATTAACCTTGAAATGATAATCTAAATGTAACGATTACTTTAAATATAGCTACAATGTTGTAATATCGTCGATTATGTTTTAACAGTGTAATTTTGTCGTTAAATATTATTACTAATGTCAATCAGCAACTTAAATGCTGAAACCTTTGAACGTTCACCTTCCATATATTAAGACTGAACCTATAATATTTTTTATTAATCTCATGTGGAAAATTGCGACTATTGATAGTTTTATCCGTTTATTTTTTCTTCCAAATTGCAATTATATTGGAAAAATATAAATCATTATATAAAATGGCCAGTTGTAATACGTGAACCATTTTTTTTTTGTTATTAATAAGATTTATTTTATTTTTGTATTAAAAAAAATGTAAATATACAACTGTCAACTTGTTCAGGTTTATTTATCAAAAAATTCATTCATTGTATCGCAAATCTTTTTATTATAATATATCGACTAATAATGTTAATAGATTCATATCAAGGAAATTTAATATGTATATCTTAAAAGGAAAATATCTTTCTATCTTTATTTAGTATGTATGTATCATTTATCTTTTTTTTCGTTATATTATTGAAAGTAAATCGTAAAGAATATTTTACTAAAACTGTTACAATTAAAGTATTTTATTTTATCTTTTATATCAAATATCGTTGACTTTTTTAAACTTGATATTTCAGACTTCTATAAATATATTAAACTTTCGGTTCTTGATTTTGAAATATATTATGTCATTCAATTTGGAAGTAAACTATAATTAACGAATATTTTTATCGATTTTTTGATAAATGATAAGTAGCTTTTGTGCAACGATTTTTTTACTAATTTCAGAATACCGAACATTTGAGAATGTACTACAGAAATGAGAATGTACTACAGAAATGATCCTGTAGATTACAGTTCTACCGAACATTTGAACTACAAGACATATTTTTTTTTATTATTTTCGTCAATATTATATTTATGCGAGTTACATATTTTTCAATGTTAAATTTGCATCCCCCGCCGAGCTGCGAAGCGCACCGCAAATTCATCTGCAAGTACAACGTTGCTGACATTTTGCATCGATACCGATCTATTTGCGAATCCTTGGCTAATGCACGACACGGTTGATATTTAAACGTCGACGATACCTCAATGTTTTAGGGGGCTTTCACGTGTGACCTCAGGAGAAGGGGGCCCCCGAAGAAAGACTCAGCTATTATACTACTGTATCTCAGTTCGATTGTGGTGCGCGCGCGAGTGGTGGTGCGTCGTTCGCACATGTCGAGTTTTCACCATACTTTACTAACGAATATTTCACGTAATGTCTGAAAAATTATAAACGTACACGTGTGCGTGTGCGTGTAATAAAAAATGTGTCATCAGTGAATATATTTAATTTTATATAGTTTTTTTTTATTGGTGAACTTTTATTACCGCAGTAATTTTTCGTTCTTATCTTTTATAATGTTCAATGTTTTTAAACGGTGTGTTTTAATTGGATATTTTCGCATTTGCATTTAGTGGTTATGCCGAAATTAACATAATCAATTTTGCATATTTAATTTAAATTGTAGAAAACTATTATATCTAGTAGTTTCGAGTCGGGGCTTGATCAACGATGACAACATTAAAAAATTTAATTATTTCGTAATAAACATTCCTTGATATATATATAGTTTTTTTTAATTTTAATCATATTTTTACATGCGATCGAATATCTTTAAAAATATTTTTCTTTATTATTTTATAGTTTTTACTCTTCGTTAATTATAAAATATCTTATATTGTCTTAATTCTATTAGATTTTCAGTTTTCATACATTTTTTTTATATTTTATATTGATTTTCATAAAATGTTGACCTCGAAATCAAAAAATTCAAGGTTTACTTGAGAATTCTTCTATTTGTTTCATACATTATTTCTTTCTAGATCAATTATCATGATTTGCACTCACCACAAATACAATTTTATAAGTACAAATTTCTAAACTGTAAAATTCTGTTGGTTTTTTCTTACATTAATTTCAATTATTTAATATTTATGAAAATTTTAAATTAAAAAAATATATATATTATTTACTGTAATATTTTTCAAGATTTATTGTAATAGAATCGCTGAATGAAATTTTTGAATAAAATATAATCGTAATAGTTTATTTTCTCTTTAAATTTTGTGCTTTGAGAGAGGCTCGTTTGCCTGTATGTATTACGTCATTTCGAATTTGATGATTAATCATGCGAAAAACTGGTCGTTTTTGTGTTTTGTTTGTACAAAATTGGAAAGACCTTGCCTTTTCTTCATCTAAACTCAGCGTATTATATCGGAATGTTTATTCTGGAAAAGACCTCCATTTTATATATTTTTTTTATTATATTATCAATATCGATCAATAAAAACATGTTAAGAACATTGTTTTATATTTTCATTTTTCAATTTCTAATTATTTTTATTATTAATTGTGTATTTTCAATAATAAATCGTAATTGAATGGTCGAATTATAGTTACTCATCATAAATATTGAAATGACTTATTTAAACGCATACGTTATGTAATCTACATTGTTGTTTTTCTAATATATTTAAAATGCAATGATTTTTTTTAATATATTATGAAATCTTATATTCATAATTGTACTTGATTTTTTTTTAAATCTATATCATCTTCAGTTAACAAAATATTTGAAACATTTTGTAAAACATGTATGCATATTATTAACATACAAAAATATTTGGTATCTTATATGCTCCACTATATTATAGTTCTCTTTCGTGATGTATATTATTCAATAGTTTCAAATAATTTTCTTTAGTATTATATAACACTAATGTGAAATTTATGTAATTAAAATCAACCACAGGTATAATTTTATAAATATCTATGATTTTTCGAAAGAAATTATTCGCACATAGCCCCGTGTTTGCGGTTGCTTCTCGGATGTTTAAGTACTATTGATTTGATAATATTAGTAAAATTTACATGATTTTATTGACATCTATTGACTTTGTATATCATAAAATATTTCGATTTACTACAATCCTGAAATAAAACATCATCGGTTATTAATTTCATATCGTTTCGTCTAAATAATACAATTTATAGCAATCATTATGAAACGTTAAGTGTATAATGATAATAATACATCATCGATTTCAAAGTTTTCCTTTCGCATTCACTCTGCCGTGAATTTTTTTTTCAGACTACGCATTTGTATCTATGTAAGTGAACCACTTTTTTCGTAATACGTTAGCGTAATTTATTACACATGTCTAATTTGTGAGTGAAATGTGCTTTTTGTTGTATCGCCGTAACAAATTCTGTTAATTTTTCTCTCACAGTTGCTTCTTTTCTAACAATTTTTTTTGTACCATAAAATTAGTTTTTTTTAACATATGCTGTATTTCTTACACCATACTGATCCATCATATAAAAGTTCAGGACACGTTAAACATACACAAGGTAAATAATTACATTATATATTATATTACCTCGAATTAGTTTTCTAATTTTCGTTAAACCGAAATGATATAATTTTGCGGCTTTACTGTTTATACTTTTTTCATTTGTGTTTTTGATAAGAGTTTCCGTTAAATGAATATTATGTATATGTATATATATAAAATATAAATTTCTAAAATGTATTGGGAATCATATCAAGTGTTTTTTTAAATATTGTGCTAAATTTGTAAATTCACTATTAGCAATCAAAAAAATATATAGAATATAATAATTACACACACACACACACACACACACACACACATATATATATATATATATATATATATATATATATATATTCTAGTTTTCACATCACAAAATCTTGTTTTTATATACACATTTTGTTTATACTTTAATATTGTCATTATTATGCATACAAGTTGGACAAGTGGATCAGTTTCATAAACAGTATTGTGTTCTCTGGTAATGTAATTACCTTGAAGTATGATATTAATTGCATCATTATAAAGTATTTGGTTTAGATTTAATATAAAACGACCCACTGAATCTCGAATAAGAACATTTTAATTGAACGTATCTACGATCAATTTTTATTTTATGCACTAATCTATATTAATTGATTCATTTGCTGGTCGCGATAGTGTAATATGTAATGTATATTTACAATATTATAAGAATTAAAGTTATCATTTTGTAAATTTAAATTGTTATAACTATGAGCGATAAAGCCTTTTATAATTCAACATTTACACAAGTGGATTTTACTTTTGTTGATAATATCCACAATTATTAGAAACGAATACAAAATGTTACATCTTTTACCGTAAATGGAATGGTAGTTTCCAAAGACGTAAAATTTTCATTTAAATCTTATCAAATTAATATTTAATTGTGATTTTTTTAATATATATATATATATATATATATATATATATATATAATCTATTTTGCAACAATTTTTTTCAATAATGTGGTAATTTCGTCAACATTTTTTTTGTGCGGGAAATCTAGATAACGATAAGTGATAAACATTTGCTATTGGACAAACGCGAAAGATAAGACGTAATATGGATAACAGTCTATCTAAAAAATATTGTGCAGGCAATTATAACGCATATATGGCGATTCAGTAAAGTGGTTTATATTTCTTCGACGCTAATTTGATCATTGTTAAATATGGCTGAAGTTGAATCGCAGCCAGTGTGGTCGAATTCAGATGAAAATCATCAAACTGACGACGATAGCGAGAAAGAGTTCACAGACGGTGATTTGGATTGTTCTGGTGATGACGATGAGGAAGATACTCCTCCTTTAAGAAACGTTATTGTTAATAGTAATTTACCATGTCAAGAGGCTATAAATCCAGAAATTCTAATTGAAAATTGTGAAAGTGTTCAATTACGGCCTAAAAATGCCAAAAGACTGTCGACTGGTGAAGTTCATGTTACAAATATCAACGGAAGCGACGAAGTCAGCATCGTTGGCATTCTTGGAAAAGATCACGATGAAGTATGCTAAATAAATGAACCGATCATCATTTACATTTACATATTTTTATGGTGTTTTTGCGCCATTTCTTTATGTTTTAATATAGAATAATGATAAATTATTTTTATTCGATATTTCTTAAACTTTATTTCGCAATTCTCTAGTTAATGAACGAATGTAATAGTATTGTGAATTTTATTTGTTCATAGGCAGAAGCAAGATTAGCAGCACGGCGGCAGGCAAGGGCGGAGGCCAGGGAAATTCGTATGAGAGAATTAGAAAGACAACAAAAGGAACAGGATGAGAATGCCGATCGAGCATTCGATATGTACAATGGTTTGTTTGCGTTTTGAAATTTTAGAATAAATATTATAAATAAATAAGGATTTTCATTTTTTTAATATTATTAATACAGAAGAATATTAATTAACTCATTGGCTATAAATTTTAATATTTTTTAGAATCCTATAACCGTGTTTCAAGAGTGGCAGGAGGAACCCCTACAACTGGAGGTAGATTATCTGCTGGATCTTATGGCCCTTCAAATTCATATCATTCATCCAGACGTAGTTCAGAAGACTCTTTGGAAGAAATGGGAAGCATTCGTGACTTAAGAGTGAATTTTTTTTCTGCTTGATCTGAATAGTTTTTTGTTTTGTTAATTACTTTAAAATACGTGTAAAATTTTTATTTTTAGCATGAATTGAAAGAAGTTGAGGAAAAATTTCGCAAAGCGATGATTCTAAACGCACAATTAGATAATGATAAAGCTGCTTTTTCATATCAACTTGAACTTTTAAAAGATAAATTAGAAGATTTTCAGGAACAACATACGCAATTACAGGTATAACAGTTATTTCTACTACTTAAATGTAATTTCTGTACATATTAAAATTTTAAATATTTTTTTTAATATAGAGAGAACATAAAGATAAATGTCGAGCGTTTGAGAGTTTATCGCGGGAGTTTCGTCTTACAAAAGAGGAATTAGAACGATATATGGCAGCGGTAGCACTACGCGATAGATGCATTCAAGAGGCTGGCTTAGAACTGGTACCTGTCGAAGCTGGCGAAGGCGATGGTCCTGGTGCTGCGCTTGTTTCACGTGCTGGTAGAGAAGCATTAGAAGCAGCTGGCCAAGGAACTTTAGGTTAAATTTATGAGTATCTTTATAATATTCACTTACATATCTTTGAAATATGTTAATGACGTTTATATGCATATACAGATGTACGATTGCAAGCATTAAGTTCAGAGAGACAAAGCTTAATTGCGGAAGTTAAACAATTGAAGTCACAACTTGAGGAAGAGCAAACTAGAAAAAAAAGCGGCTTTCACAATTCACATAATGGTCCAACAAACGGTTCAGATAGCGATTCTGATTCATTTGAACATCAAAGTATGTTTATGTTTTTGCGATAAAGATAACTATTTTTTGAGTTATTTTCTTAAATGTCATAATTTCTCTAGGGGAGACGTCGAAATTAGTTGCCGATTACAAATTCAGAGCTTCTAAAGCAGAACAAGACGTTTTAACGCTTCAAGCAACAGTTGCTCGGTTAGAAAGTCAAGTCATAAGATATAAAAGTGCCATGGAACAAGCGGAGAAAATGGAAGATGAACTCAAATGCGATCGTAGAAAATTACAAAGAGAGGTGAATTCCGTTGACGATTAATCGTACTTCTTCGATTCTTTGTTCATCAATGCATCACTGCCCAAATGTTTTTTTTTAATCTAATATGTAAACGAAAACATTGGGCAATTCTTCTTAGTGGTAAAACCAAACTAACACATAGACTAATTAAAATATTTCAGGAATATGAAGAATTTCAGGAAATAGACTTCTGGGCAACCTTAGCACAGTAGTTAAAATATTATTGGTACCAAAATTTATATTTTATGATTTTAGTTTTTGGATCCAATGCAAGCGATTTTGAATGCATTAACACTTTTTCGTTTTATGTTTAGGTAGTTTAACTAATAATATTCAATGTCATATATGTCCCAAAAAACCATAAATATATTATTTGAAAATAAGATAATATGTATGTTTATCAATATTATATTGCCAGTTTTATAACATAAAAATAAACTTACGAAAATAAATTTGTTTTATCACGAACAATGTAAATTCAATTTATATGTTGGTGATTACTGAAGTTATTAATTTCCTTTATTTTGTTTAAACTGTAAGAAGAAAATATTGTATTGAAAATTTTAGGTCAATTGATAAATTCTATTCAATTAAGTTAAAATTTAATTCACGAATCAAACGTTAGAAAGAGTTTCAATATATTTTTTATTTGTCTAACAATACAAACATAATGTCAGGTAAACAATGATCATTAGATTTGAAGTTGCTTAGAATTCAAGAATTTCTCATAATTTTAAACAAAAAATTTGAAAACGTTAAGCTTTATCTGGAATTTATTTATCTAATCTTAGATAAATATTTATATAAATAAAGTACATTTTATCGTTTTCTTTGAAAATAAATATTTTTATAGATAAACTTGATGGAATATAAACTAAACAATCCTATTATTCGCCATGATACACTAGAATTTTCATTTTAAAATTAAAAAAAAAGAATTTCCAATTCGAAAATCATTCGTTTTATTTAGAATATATCAGAAAAATGTAACTAATATTAATTAAGTTACAAAAAGTAATTTTGAAAGTTATTCAAATTACATTATTTTAATATTTATAGCAAATTTATTTTCATCATATATTTTTTTACGTTTTAAAAATATAAAATGTTATATCTTTTAAGACGTTCCAAAATAAATATTTTTTTCTTCTACCCTGATTTATATCCTAAAAATATATATATTTACATACAAGTTAATTATTATATTATATTTTATGTTGGATTTGGAAATATATTTTATTATTTTATATTCCATGATAAATTGAAAAATTAATAAATTGCATTTAACCATTCTTAACAAAACTAAATTAAACTTTTTATTGAATGAATTTTTTTATACAATATTTAAAATTAAAATTTTGTGGTTTATTAAGGCATTGCATTTTATAATTATTTCATATTTTTTGATAAATGCATTTTGTCTATCTAATTATTATAAAATTTATTTATGTATATCCCTTTTTTATAATCGAATATATCAGTTTAATTATTTTTTTATATTATAGATGAAAAATGCGGAAGAACGTATTAGATTGCTGGAGGCTAATGAAACAGCTTTAAAAAAAAGCTGTAAAAGATTGCATGAGTTTAATCGATTTTATTATAATTGAGATGTCCATTTATTGGGTATTTTTAGTTAGATTTATAGATTTTCAGTTTATAGAAGTGTTTTTGTGTGTTATTTCAAGTTTCCCCTCTCCCCATTTTGACATTTTTATCGATTATTTTATACACATCATATTCATAAATGTATATAAAAATCATTTTTCGAAAATTTATTTTGTAAATATTCCATTTAAAAGTGTCGAACTGATGTTTGATTAAATTTTGTTTTTGACTTTTATATTTCTATAATTTCAAGTCTAATTTATCCAATTTATTGATATATATATATATATATATATATATATATATATATATATATATATATTCGCTAATAAAATAGTAACCATGGCTAATTTCGTTAACTCGAATCATTTATATCGAATTCTTTGAACATTTATAGTGATTTTTAATTAATTTTTTTTTCTATATATTTTTAAAACCGTTCATTTTATTTATAAATAAATAAGATAAATTTATTGCAGTAATATATTATATAATAAAATATCAATTTTTGTTCCCAAAAATCTCACATTAGATCATATTATAATTATTAATTTCTTTTATTATTGACTCGAGTTCAAAGGGTTAACCTTGTTTTTTTTTTAATTGTAATTTATATGAAAATATTGAATAATTACTTACAATTACATTAATATATGTTGTGTTCAACTGTTTAAACTTATTAATTTGCGATACTTCATTCAAAATTTGTCTTTTTTTTGTGTAGCAATAACAAATCTTGCTACTTTTCCTTGCAAAACTGTAACTTCGTTGAGATGCATATATTTTATTATTATTATACGATTGTATATATATAACATTTGATTTAAACTAATAATTTATTGTTATATATAACTATATACAATTTTACGCATTTATTTAATTATTACAGGCTCGCGAAGCACTCAGCAGAGTCGAAGAGTTGGAAACTGAAAACAGCCATTTGAACAAACGTCTAGACAAACTGAAGAACGCCAAATCAGCGCTACTGAAAGAACTTTGATACTAGGCTTGAACCTTCCCTGCCTTCATCTCAATTACACTTTCTCAGAACGAGTAATAATATATATAAACAATTATTTTTACGTGTTTTTTATCACACACTGTTAACATATTAAAAATGAAAAAAAAAAGATAACAATCCCGAGTGCAAAATGTTAATTATGACAGACGTGCGTTTATTTTTTGTTATATACGATTTTATAAATGCGCATATGGAATTATTGTGATTTTTTTTATGATTTTACTATTCATTTTATTACAAAATTCGTAATTATTTATGTTGACCATGGGAATTACGCAATTTTTAACATTAAATTATAAAAATATTCTAATATCAATATAACACAATTTTTAAATATACGAAAAAGATATATATATATATATATATATTTTCGTACACACATATATATATATATATATATATTTTCGTACACACATATATATATATATATATATATATATATATATATATATATATATATATATATATATATATATATATATGTGCATTTAAAATGCATGTCGATTATTTAATAAACCAAATTCAGTTTTTATCCACGTAATATAAACACTAATATTCTTAATAAGTTATAGAAATAGTCTTATTCCTCTGGTCAGCATTAAGATTTTTGTTATATATATATATATATATATATATATATATATATATATATATATATATATATATATATATATATATATATATATATATATATATATATATATATCCTACTTGTTATATTATTGATTAATTTGCCAGTTCTGTCTGATATCAGTATATTATTAAAAGTAAATATATATTTATATATATATATATTAACATTTTAACACTTTTGCTTATGTTCTTTGTTAATATTTAATTTGTAAAATAATAAAAAAAAATGATAAGTAGTATTATTCGTTTAATGCTGTGTAACATAAATATGTATATTTATATTATTAAATTATTGTGCATATATTAAAAAACATAATTGCGGCTAGTGTTACGTTTGAAAATACCTTTCGGATCGGATCGAATATCGATATTCTGAATTGATGAGTTTTCAGCGCTAGCCTAGACTGTCTTGTGTTGAAGAGTTGATAGTACTTCTAATATACGAAGTTTTTTTTTTTTTTGTAAATGTTATTTGCACACGATGGAATGCATTCCAATATTATTTATATACAATTTATTTAAAAGAATATATACTATTTATCCAGTGAAATGTTTTTTAGTTCTTTACTAACGAATTTATGAAGAATTCTTGTTATATTATTTAAAGTAGAATGCTATTATTATTATTATTATTATTGTATACTATATTATGTACTATTTACTATGCGAACAATGGAAATATAAAAATCGAATTGAATATGTACAGTAAACATATTCAATTAAATGTGTTATTCGAGCTTTGTCATTTACGTAATGCATATGTGTGTATGTTCAAAATTTATAAACAATCAGTAACTAAAAAAAAAAGGTTTTTGAATATATCAATAGAACGTTTAGTGGAAAAAAATATGAATGTGTTTTTATATTTACAGATTAAAACGAAACGCGAAAATCACTATCATATATATATATATATATATTAGATAGCTTCAAAATGAACGTAATAAATTCGTAATACATTTATTTTTATAAAACAAATATTTAAAAATATTAATGTTTTGTTTTGTAGATAAAAAAAAATTGATTTCTTGATGTTTGATTTTCATTTATGGTATGTAATCGGTCGATACATCACTACTTAGTTTTCGAAGTTATATTTATGTATTATTATCTGCAAATATGGAGACACTTACATTTAAAATATTTTTTTACATACCACTGCTAACACATATTTTTTAAATAAACATTAACCATTTAGATGTATAAAATGTAACTGAGCTGTGAAAAGTAAAGTAAATACTACTTACAGGTGGTTAAAGAAATTTGTTTCATTTTTTTTGTTTTAATAAAAAAAATTCTATTATGAAAATTAATTCTTTCAATAACATTACAATAATAATAATATATTGATCTGATGATATTGTATTTATCGAAATATTTAATACTGAAGTAATAAGTCTCAAACAATTATTTTATTCAATAATAAAAGTTTCTTTTTTTTAAATGATATAGACGACTGAATAAAATAAATTATTCTCGTATAATATTGTGATTTACTACAGGTTAACGTGTCAAGAGATGCAAGGAATAATTTTGGAATACATTATTTTTTAAATCACACAATATAAATAAATATATTATTGCTCATATATAATTTATAATACATTATTGTTTAATGGCTGTTATTTTGCATTTTTTTCCTTCTGTTTATTGTAACATTTTAATTTATATGTGAATTACGATGAATTCTAAATTTTTCACCATATACATTATATATGAAATGATCCAAGGAAAAACATTTTGATAGACTTATTGTATTTTGGTGCTGAGTAATATACATATATACATATATATGATATATATCTTAAACTATCATGTGACATTAACAATTAGGTGGTTTTTTGTAATTTGATAACTTTCGGCAAAAGAGAAATATGATGCAAAATTTGTAATAAATTTTAAAACTTTTAATACTGTCGTTTTATTAATTTCTGAATCATGCAATATTTATCGAGATTTTTAATTTTCCGATGCAATCTTAGAAAAATTAAGAGCTAAGCGCCAGATTTTTCGAGGTAGTTATCGATCAAAGCTAACACTTGATTTCCTTCAGAAATATTTATTGAAAAAAGAAAATAAAAATTCATTTTTCACATAAATATATTAGAATGTAAAAACGCGTATTATACATCGTAATATATTTATATAATTTAAACAAAAAAACTATAAATATTATATAATAATAATATACAAATTCATAATAATAAAATAAAATCACACTCGATTTGCGATGTCTCGAATGTTCATATATATATATATATATATATATATATATATATATATATATATATATATATATATATATATATATATATATCAATAAAATTTTAATTAAAAAAATACATTTAAGGTAAGGTATGATGTTTGAGCACTTTTCAATTTCACTATACAGAATTTATTTATATTGTTATTCATTCAATTATTATTGTATTACATTTACAATTTTTGTTTAACTTTTTATAATAATTCATGATAAGTTATCGATCTCTATAAATAATAATACATATTTTAATTTTTCACTAGAGTTTTTGCTTGTCATAAAAATTCGTGTAAAAAGTTTCATCGTGTGAGACATTTTGGATTAATAGAAAATACTTGGGTCATGTAAGACGTTTATACACTTTGCTAGTTAAACATCATCGAACACAATAGACATAATGTAAAGATTAAATCACACACGTCAACGGTGGAGTTATCAAAGTAATGGTGATTAAATGGCAAGGCACTTATAGTCATCATGTATATTTTATTTTATTCCTGAAAAATGCACTTTTCTTGAATTAACCCACATTTTTTAACGTCGCTGATGACCATAATTACGAATGCCCCGAATGTAACTTTTTTATGACATTTGTTCGTATGGTCACGTCACTAAGATTGCGCTATCGCTAGTGTTACTCTTTTAAATTATGCAGTCGATAGAAACGAAACTTTTCCCAGTGTTACGGTACCATTTCACCGAACGCTTCGAGTTAAAGTACCGTCATCGCTATGATCCTCGGTTAGGCTTAAAATTAAATGTGGTGGAGATGAACTATGTTAAATTTTAGAATATTCCGTTCATGCAATAATATTGCTAAATGTATAAACACTATCAATAAAAATAACATAAATAGAAGACTATCGTTACAAGATTACACTGCAGATCACTATTGTCATCCGTTGGAATGCTGCGACGGTGTTAGGCCGCCGGGATGTTCCGGACTGTGCTTCTGCTTTTTTCTTTTTTTCTCCTTTTTTCTCTTTTTCCTTTCTTTTTCGTCGTCGTGTCTTTTTTGCTTTTTATGTTTCTTTTCGTGAGTATCTTGACTAATCGTATCTGTAAAAAGAAGATCTTGTATTATATGTAAACTAAGAAAAAATATACCACATACAAAACGACAAATAGTAAATACGGATCTAAACGGAATTTTGTCTTTTAGCTGTATCAAAAATTTATGTAGATTTGCTCAAGTCGATGTTCCGAATTAATTTTATTTTTGCAAAAACAATTTTATTCATAAGCGCGAGTAATCTTGAAAACAACTTTTTAAAAGTCGATCAAAACAATCGAGAACTATTGTAATATTTGTAAAACGGTAAATTAACTGCAACGAAATTGTATCGACTGAATATATAGGATTTTAAAATATAAAAAAAGATAACCTGTTATTTGAGCCTCTTGACTTAAAGGTCCGCCTTCTTTATGTTTATGTTTCTTATGTTTGTTTTTATGCTTTTTAACGGGCGTCGTGTTGATATATCTATACTGCTCGGGTAAAGGTCCGGGATGAAGTCTAAAGCCGGCCAACTGCGCACTCGTCAACGGCAACAATTCTTTTCCTACTATCGGCGGTTTGTCGATCACCGAACGTAAAGTACTATTATCCTGCTGACCGGGACCGTCGATGATTCCCGGCAAATTTGGTAAAAACGAAGACAATTGTTCTTTTAGTTTTTTTCCGCTAAATTTGCTGTAAGAATGCTCCAATCCGTAATACGCCATCAAATTGGTGGCCCCGGTTAGTTCGCATTCCGCTGTAAATTAAGACCTTACGATCAGTATTCTGCGAATATTTTGGAATTTATGGGGCGAGATTGACGTAAAATCGCGCGTTAAAAGATTAAGAACGGACACTCGACGAAAGTAAGACAATCGAGCAATCCTATATATAAAAGCGTACGGCGGCGTATCGACTCCGAACGGAGTTAAAAAAATCGGAGCGATCCGACAGAACGAGAAGTAAACTTAGCGAGGGGAAACAACGCGACGGGCATCGAGGGAGGCGCTCACCGGGAGGCTCTTTCATGAGGTAGAAGGGCCCCGAGTAAAGAATGGAGGGATTCTTCCCGAGAGAGATGGTCGTCTTGAGGGTTCCCGACGAGTCCTGCCTGGACACGAGCGGAGACCTGGCGCCCCTCGGAGACGACTTGGGCGAGTGCGCGGGGGGCCGGCAGTCGCGAAACCCCGCGTCCACCATTCTCGCGTCCGCGTCCGCGTCCGTACTCGTTCTACGGAGTCTCCTCGGCGCCGACACCGAACGAGCGGACGACCGAACGACCGAACGTCCGAACGTCCGTCTCGGAACGCTCTTGCCAACCTGCGCGCGTCGCGAACCGAGCTCGCCGACGTTTGCGAGCGGACGCGGCGATAACAAAATCGAACGCGGCGTTAACAAAATTGAGCCCGCGGAATCGGAAAAGGGATTCGCGTAAATTCCTCCGAAAGGATTATTCGTATTCGGATTATTCGTTTTCGGCGTTTAGCCGTCCGCGCGAACGGCGCAAATTTCGTCGCGACTCGCGAACGTCGTCGAGGGGCGCGTTCGCGAACCCGGTCGACGATAGCGCGAACGCGCCAGTGCGGAGATGCGCGCGGCGCGCGCGCGTTCGTGCGGCGTGCGGTGTCGCGTCTCTTTCGAGCGTTAGCGGCGTCGGCGGGGCGGAGGCGCCGTTCGCGTCGACCGAGGGCGGGGCGCTCCCCTCCGCCTCAGCGCGCGCTTCGCCCCGCCCTGCCTTCGAAGGTCGACGAACGCGAACGGAAATAGCCGACGCGACGCGACGCGGACTCGTCTCCGCCGAGGAGTCCGGACGCGGGGCGAGGTGCGGCGCGGCGTCGCGCGCGACCGACTAGTGCGCGTCGGGCCGCGGACGCGTCTTCACCGCGCTCCGTCGCCGCGTCTTCGCGTCCGCGTTCGGCCGCTCGGCGTCGCCGGAGAATATTTTGGATCGCTCGAGGTGAGCCCATCGCCATTTTGGCGGACGCGCTTCGTTAGCGACGCAAATCGCTCTCGCTAATCGACGTCGTGCTTCGTCGCGGCGCCTTTTTTGCCGCGCGCCCCCCGATTATCGACGCCCGACTTCGGACGCGTCTCGTGACGTTTTTGGCGCGCGACGCGGATCCGCCCGACATAACCTATCGAGAGCTCCGTCGTTTCGCAGCTTTCTAATTTATCGCGAGACGGACGAAACCGTTGTAACCTTTTCTTTTTCGTTTTCAGAAAGCCGAATCATGGAAGACGGCCGATGTCGTCCGGTTCCGATGGAAAAGGTTCTTCCGAGTCCCAGCGGCGCGAACTGCGACGCGAACCTTCCGAGGTTTCAAAATCACGGCGGACTGAACGGAGGCTCCGACGCCTCGCCGAAAATCCGCAAATTTCCGACGCCCAATAAAGAAAAACGGTTCGTCAATCAAGAGCGCGCGAAGCAGACCGGCGGCGAACCGTTCGTCAAAAAATTAGAGAAAAAGAGACCGACGTCGTTTTTAGAGCGGTTGAAATGGTTAAAAAAGTTTCCCAACGCCAACGTTAAGAAAAAATATCCGAAACCCCCCGACGCGATGACCGTTAAAAACACCATCGAAAAGAGAAAAGCCCTGCAGCACCCGAAAATGTTCGCGACGGCTTTGGCGAACGGCAATCACGAATCGATGAAAAATAGCGGGCCCTCGGGCGATACGAAAGACTTCGAGATTTCGAAGACTTTTAACGTCGTTCCGAAGAGTTATCCCGGTCTCGCTTTGAATAGAAACGCTACGTTGATCAATCGAGTAAAATTGGAGAGCGTTCCGTCGACGGAAGACTCCGCGGCGAATAGTAACGCTCAACATTTCAATCATGGCAACGTGCAACAGTTAAACCACGGCGGCGTCCAGTCGTCGAATCATGCCAACCTGCAACCCGCCAATCACGGAAACTCGCAGCCGTCGATCACTTTCAAATGCCGAAAGTGCAGTTGTACTTCGTTCGAAAACCTCGAAACGTTAAAGGAACATCAGCTCAATTGCTCGTCGCAAGCGTCGTCGTCCGAGTCCATGATGGAATCCGATCCTTCCAATTCGGGGACCGGCACCGGTGCGGGCAATCGCGCGACTCGTCACGTAGTGCTGTGTTCGGCTTGCGGAACTTATTTCGAAAACTGGAATTTATTTTTACATATGAGAGACGTTCACGGACGTCATATTTGTTTATTTTGTGTGGGACTTTTCTCTCAAGCCGATAAATTAGCTTCGCATCTTATGAGCAAGCATAACGTTCAAGTTAATTATTTTAAATCTAAGGAAGAAATCGTGGAAAAATATACGGATACGTTTTATCTTATGTGTTGTAAATGTGAACTCGTTTTTACTCAGAAAGACAATTTTGCCACACACGAGTGCAATCAAGTGATTAGACATTGTTCATCGTGCAATACGAAAGGAGGACATAAAGCCGATTGTCAGAAGAACTCTAAACACAAATATTCGGGACAAACGGACGCGGATTCGAATAAAAAGGCTAAAAAATCTGTATCGAGTAAAGTGTCTCCGTTAGAACCCGCATTGAGTAATTCGCAGACGGAATTTGGTAATGTGTCGGATAAAAATCAATTTAATATGTTTGATGTGTCGCCGGAAAAAGATATTGCCGATTTATCATCGTTGGACAATATTGGAGTAAACGAATTAAACGCCGTGTCTTATCCGGTACCCGATATTAAATCGGAAAAAATTAGTCCGAGTAGTATGGCATTGCTTATAGAAGAAGTGAAAAATTGTTTGTCTACTCAACCGCCGCCACCTTCAATCTCTAATTCGGTCGAAAACGAACCTCCCTTTAAAATAATTGATAATGCGGAACCTGCGATTGAAATAAAGAAAGAATTGGAACCCCTTTCGCCCTTATCTATGGAAATTGATAGAGAATCTCAGATAACTCCTTTTGAGCAAAACAAAAGTATTAATGAGAACGACGCGATTTCTAATAGAAATATTATAGATAGTAATACAGAACTTTTACAAAAAGAGACCCAAATGAATATACCAAACGACAAAGAAGTGAATAAAGTTCCTAAATTAACGGTTAAAGTTCCAAAAGTAACATCAGAAAAAGAATCATCCGATTATACGTCCGAGAGTGAAGACAGTGATAAGTTAACCGTTGATTTGGAACCTAGGACTGAGGGTAGCTATGTCAACAATGTTGAGAAAACAAATCCAGTGGAAACCGTTGATAATAAAAAAGCTGATATTATTCCTGAATCTGAACCTCCCGGTGAAGATATACCAATAATAGAGTTAATATTAGATCAACCCTTGGATAAATATCCTTTAAAAGATTTACTGCAAGTGCTTTTGAACGCAAGTATTTACACTTGTATATATTGTAATCATGCGCGTCGAATAGCTGTTAATGGAAAACAATTAGGCTTACATTTTATTTCACAGCATAAATTTACGGCTACTGTTAATAGTATTACTGCCGAGGAACTCTTACCGGAGACCATAGTGTCCAAAATTAAATCTTGTTTGCAAGATGTTGAAAATGAACATATAAATCTCGACGGATTTGCTGGTAAAACTGATTTGAAAGTTTATAATCAGAAATATGAATGTTTCCAGTGTTATTATGAAACGACAATGCATAAAGATCTTTATTTTCATAATAGAAAAATGCATCAAAAATCTATTCTTCTGTGTATTATGTGCAAATCAAGTTTTTATACATATAGTGAATTAATATGTCATTTATGTCCGGGTGTTTATGTTTTAAATAATGAGATACATTTTAGATGTTGTGTTTGTCAATTTGAACCGATACCTTCAGCGTTTAGATTAATGGTTCATCTGAGGAAACGTCATCACGCTTGTGATGTTTGTTTAGAAACTTGTTATAATCAGTCAAAATTGTCAAGTCACGTTTGGAAGCACAAACTGCATCATTTATGTTATCGGTGTGGAATATCATATCGCAACAAACCCGACATAACTAAACATTTGTTTTGGAAACATGGAACTGAAAGTGTTTTATGTAAAAAGTGTTTACAACGGAAATGGCCACACGTTTATCATTTCTGTGTGCCTCCAAATCTTTTCAGCTGCGAAGAATGCAGTTTGAATTTCACAAAAGCTGTTTATCTAAAAGTACATAAACGAATGCACTCGGGAGAATATCCTTATGAATGCAAAGAAAAAGATTGTATAGAGAAATTTATTTCAAAAAAATTACTTACAAAACATCAGACTAAACACAACGACAATTTGGATAGTGATAGACCAGTTATTATTATAGACAAATCTTCGAATACTGAAATAATCGATTTATGTGATAAAAATGACGTAACAGACGCGAGCGATAGTAAAAGTAAAAAGAATAAGAAAAGTAAATCTTTTAAAGACAACTTACTTATGGATGTTAATTTGCCGGCCCTTAATCTTTCTGAAAGTGGCAGTAGTGATGATTCCGATGTTGAAAACGGTAAGAAACTGGATGTTCCTGATAGTGTTTCTATAAATTTGACTGACGATAGTGTACCGAAAGGTGATATATCAGATGAAGCAAAACCGGAGCCACCGGTTCAAGGAATTTGGGATAATTTCAAGCTTTATCAAGAATCTTTAGAAAAACAAATAGAAAAGCCACATATACCGACACATGTTTGTGAATCCGATCATGACTATTGTCTTATTCCATCCAATGAATCTCCAGATGTTGAAATTGTTGGTGAAATTAAATTAAAACCTGATAGAGTTAGTATTAGTAGGGACAGTCCTAAAAAGAAAACCAAAGTTATGAAAAAAAAGAATAAATCTGATACAATATCGTCTTCGAGTGATAGCAGTAGTGACAGTGATTCTAGTTGTAGTTGTGGAACAAATTGTAGTTGCTCATCAACAAGTGGTTCTTCTTCGTCTAGTTCGTCATCAGATTCGTCTAGTACAAGTTCACAAAAAAGACGTAATCGAAATCGTAAAGATAGCGACGCATCTCATACATCGGCAGTTGATATCATGGCTACTGAGGGTTCGCCCTCTCATATTTCAAAATCTAAGGAACCTTCTTTCGCTGAATCTGATTTGGATAGTGATGAGTCTGCGACGGATGAAGATTTTTATGATAAACATCCAGAAGAAATCGCTAATAAATTATTAGCAGAGAAACGAAATCAACTGATACAATCTGCTAGCACATCGCCTATTAATAATGGAACCTATTTCGAATCGAGTAGACCTCCGACACCGGATGAATCAAACAAAATGGTTAAAAAGAAAATTAAAGTCAAAAAGAGAAAAAAGGAAAAGAAAAGCAGTTTAAATCCAGAACCAATCATAAAATTAAATTCTGAAAATGCGAACATTCCAACAGACCAACCGAGCATATCTAATAAAATTACTATATCTCTACAATTAAATACAGTACAAATGCAGGAAAATTCAATAGCAAATGATTCAATTAAAATTAGTTCCAGTTCTTTATCTGATGCTGATAGTAAACGAGCATCAAAGCGAAGAAGGGTGCCAAATAAATTCTATGGTTATTCAAGTGACGAGGAACTTATAATTAAACCTCACCAACCACCTAAATTAGAATGGCGTAAAGAGGATCTTCCATCGCCTACTGTTATTCAACAAGAAAGTCCTAGAATTATCGAAGCCCCACGCGTACCGGAAATTCCATTGCACGTTCTGGAACCTACAGTACCTATAAAATCTCCTCTTAAGGAATCTAGTAGTGAAGATTCCGATTCGAGTAAGGAAGGCGTATTACAAATAAAAGATCCATATTCACCTTCGGAACAACCTGAATCTGTTAAACGCAATGAAATTGCAAATCCCATAATAGACAGTGATATTCCTTTTCCTCGACCTACTGGTGCGAGGGAAGCTAGGGAAGGTGAAAGTGTTTATTGTTATTGTCGTTGTCCTTATGATGAAGTGTCAGAAATGATCGCCTGCGACGCGGAGGGATGTATTATAGAATGGTTTCATTTTGAGTGCGTTGGCATTATGGTACCTCCAAAAGGAAAATGGTTTTGTCCAGATTGTCGTGTTAGACAAGATAATTTACATAAATAGTTCTTTTAGATTAGACGAAATGACAAATTCAAGTATTAAAAATATTGATTTTGTAGTTTTTCAGATATCTTCGTGTTTTTTTTTTTGTTTGTTTTTTTCTTCCAACAGACTATCTGCTGTGCAGTGATACTTTCGCACATTTATGAATAGCAATTATGTAGTGTTCATTTATTAATTGTATTAGTATATTTAACATGCTCTAAAGTAAGACATTTTACACTGTCAATAATTCTATTAATAATTACTGATAATTCGAAAAAAAAAATATCATCGAATACTGTTGCATATTGTTTTATCTAATATAGTTATTAACTGTGTAAGATTCGCTTAGAGCAGAGGTGTATGAAGTAAACTTATTTTATATTTTTAGTCGATTAACATAATATAGAGCTGTATATTTGACGAAGTCGTTGATGACTCCCTTTTTTTTATCATCTTTCCATAGTTTCTATCTAGTCGTAATATTTTTTTCATGCTTTCATTCTTTGTAAAATATGAAACAACATAATAGTAAAACAAAGTACTTTGAAATAATTTGTAATTTCATCTGGATTTTGAATTTTTCAAAAAATTAAATGAATATATATTTTCTATAAATTCAATTAAAAAATACATTCATTAAATACGTAGGACATAAGAATTTAAAATTGGATTATAACGAATGTTAATCATTTCACAGTACAATAAATGATTGTAAGTGATATTTCATATAAACAGATCAATAGGTAGCTATAAATTCATGATATATATATATATATATATATATATATATATATATATATATATATATATATATATATGTATAGGTTGTTCCAATAAAATTTATACAAAATTTATAATTTATTTTAGTAAATATAGTATGTACTGTCATTATAACAGCATTAATTTATAATGTTACATATGTGAAATATTGAAAAAGTTTATATGAAAACTTTTTTTTACAATTGTTTACTCAATTTTTATTTTGTTATGTAAAAATATATAATTGTTTTTTTTTTATTCTATCTTTGACAGAAAATATTGAAATTTCTTTGAGCAAATTATTTGCATTTAAACATTTTTATTTTGTTGGATCAATCTATATATGAATGTAAAATAATTTAAGTTTATATTTTAAAATTATTAAATTGTTGTATTATGATTTTATCGATGAAACTGTTGACAGAATTTGCATTTTTTTTTGGTTATATATGTATATATAAAGGTCTGATTCAAAACAATTTGTGAGTGCATTCATATTTACTATCCATATATTATGCGAAATTATTACGTTCACATAAAATGTAATGTTTTATAGAAAAAAGCAGTATATTTCGTTTTTTTTATTTTTGTGTTATATTTATTATTGAATTGTTGTAAATTATATTTTTATTTGTATTATTTTGCAATCTCGACGTGGACGCCCTTTTGATATCTTTTCAGGCATTATTATTTATTAAATTTAACATGTATAGCATGTTTTGTATTTTTGAAATAATTCATTAAAAATCTTTTATTTAACTCTGGAGTTGGAATGTTTTATTAATTAGTTTAATAGATATCTGTTTTCTTCAAATTCTTGTTGTTTTAATTTGATTATGTCATGGAACATGTGTAGATATTATGAAAACATCTATCATAATTCATTATTTTCATAACATATTTTATATCGTTTTATACATAAAATTATGTATTTTTTTTAATATACAAGTTTCAATAGTTAGATTTTATTTTATATGTATTATTAAATTGTACATAAAATGAAAAAAAAGAAAAAAATCGACTATAAATAAAATAGTATAAAATTTGGGCCTCATTAAGATACAATGTTCGCCCATTGTGTAATATATATATATGTATTATTAAAAAAAAGAATAAAAATTAATTGTTAAATTCTCGATTGCGTTATTTGCTTGTATATCACATGATTGTTAAATTTAATCTTGATAACGTTCACTATTTACTAATAAATTGAACTATAGTTTAATGTTAATGTAATTGCTAAGACACAAATTACTTGTAAAAATGAATGTGTGATAAATGTTGAATCATGCCTGTATTCATATTATGATCATTTTTATGTATAAGGATATAAAACGATTTTCAAACATCAGTTTTTATTTTTTCAGTTGTTTATATTGTCCCTTAAAATGAAAAAAAATATACATACTATAAAACATGCCCTGAAAACAATCGCATTTTTACCAAAGTAATTTGTAAAGATTAATACACAATTAAATATAAATGATATATTTTACTTTAAGATCAATAATGTTTAAGAATGAATTTTATTATGCACTCTAAATTAGTAATCAAATATTTATGAAAAAAAAACATTTAAGATAAAAACATACAGTGAATTGATTAATATTATGTTTTGATTTCTTCCTAAATCTGTAACATATCGATTTATTATATATTTATTTGTATCAAAATGAAATAGTTTCAAATAATTTATTCATTATATGAATTGTTAAAAAATTAGATATATACATATCCAATTTAAATATGTTATAAAGAATTTTCATATAATTTTAATTGAGAGTTTTCAACTTTTACCATGGAAGTTCTTTTCCATCATATTGGTAAAAACGTCCCGTACTCTCATCGTTCAATTTAAATATCGTATCTAGCATTCCTTCGACGCTCGTTTCAACATCGAGCGGAGCATTCTTTCCGCCCATATCTGTTTTAACCCATCCTGGATGCATAGATATTGCGATTATGTTGTCTTTCTTTAAATCTTTGCTCATAGATTTTGTAGCGGCATTTAGAGCTGCCTAAAAATGTTTTTTTTTTTTTTTTTTTTTTTTTTGTTTAACAATTTGAAGAATGATTATTATATATAGTATTTTAATGTTCTACCTTCGAACATCTGTATGGATAGTATCCTCCGGTGTCGTTTAGTGCAATAGAACCCAACACAGAGCTCATATTTACGACGGCCGCTCTCTCTGCTCCCACCGATGAAGAATTCTTTTCAGCTCCTATTTTAAGTAGTTCTTGCAACATCTGTTTGATTTGACTTATTTAAGTATATTGATAATTAAATTGCATTAATAATATAAAATTTTACTTACTTTTGTAAGTATTATTGGTGCAACGGTGTTAACGTTAAAGTTGTTTATTAATTGTTCGGGTTTCACATAAGTTATAGTTGTAAATTTTGATGTCGCTCCGGCATTATTAATAAGTAAATTCAATCCGTTTCCACCTGTGAGACTTTCTAATTCTTTCGTCGTATTATATATCGAATCGGTGTCTATTAAATCTTTAAATAAAACAATATTTGTAAAAAGGTAACACTTAAGTTACCTAATTAAATAATAATCGTATTTGTAAAAAATACCCAGTTTTAATATACGAATATTGTTAAATCGTTCTTTGAGTTTTTGCAGTTCCTGAAACGCAAAGCGCATTTTATGTAAAATGAGATGAATCAACGAAAAAAAAATGTATGAACATTAGCATTAGAGTTAGCAATAAAACTAAGAGGAGATATTCATTCGATTTCATCGACATTTCGATTGCAAATATTGTGGATAAATTATATAATTTTTATAATGCTAAATATTTTTTTTTATAAAATATTAGAAAAAATTCGTACATTATTAAAAGCTAACTAGATTTTTTTTCGCATTTTAAATTCGAATATTTTTTTAACATCAATTGCAAACAGATTGAAAAGAAAGGACAATTTTAATTATGTTCGAATCGACGTAACAATTGGCAGCACTGTCGATTCGATGACGTCACTAGAGCGCGCCATTTAAATTGTTCGCACGAGAGAGCGAACGGCAAACGCTCAGTCGGGCATCAATCGTCGCGCGGCGCGGTAGTTTACGCATTTTTCCGGACAAAGATTTTTGCAAAGCCGATCACAAGATGGCTCCGATCGGTGAGTGTTAACGGTTATCGCGTTTCTGACCTGAGCTTGTTCCGGATGTCGACACGAGGCGAAGATTGTAGTTTGGGGACGGCGATTCGCCATCGCGGCTACGAGGCCCAATCCGAGACCTCTGTTGCACCCTGTGATCAGTGCGCTGTGCATTTTTTATCTTCACAATAATTACGTTTTTTTATGTGTAACATAAAACGAGATATAGCTTTTTCTGAAATCGTCGCTGTCGGCGAATCCCCTCCCCGCCTCTCACTTTTCCGACTAACCTCCCTCGACTGCTTTGTCGTCGTCCGCCGGTAATAATTCCTATGAACCTTAACACGCAAATCTACGACCATGCTAAATATTTTTCTTTCTCCATAAAATAGACATCTCTTTTTCTATAATATTAATTGAATTCGCGATATCCGTGTTTAATAAAATTGTACTCTCCTCCGGTTAAAAAAATGCAAACGACATTTTAAAATAAACGAAGTTGTCAGATTCCATTTTTAAATTTGTTTTGATCCCGACGATTATGATGTAGAATGAAAATGAATTACATCCATCGTAAAATCGGTGTAAAATGCGATCGAAAAAATTAAATTTCAATTTGTCGTTTAACTTTTAATAATTCAAAGTCGGTACGTTAGCGCTAGAAATGTTTAAAAATGATGTCCCAAGAATAAATAAAATGCGACACAATAATAATAATAAAAAACCTCAAACAAGGAGAGACTTAATTTATTTCAAATAATGTTTAAATTGAATAATACCTAAAATGTAACAATCTTAAGTTAAAAACTTTTAAAAAATATTATTATACTTTTGAGATTTTGACCGTTGACTACAAGAATGCGCTTTTGAATTTTTAATTATTTGTGAACATTGATGTCTCTTGCTTATTATCTGTTTAAAATATATCATGTTTAAATAAATGTTTATTGGCTCACTTATCCAATGTTTTTGTTGTTGTAATTTACACTTGTTCTTTCATTTAATATAAGAATGATTATTATAATATGTTAAATTAGAATTTTTATGACCTAGGATTGTTAATAATAATTTGAAAAATAAGAATTGAAATTTATTTTTGTAATAAATTGAATGACTAGTTTATTCGTTACTAAGATTTCTTATTAAGTTTAAAATCTTTTTTTTTTACTTTTCTGGTATATATTTTCACACCCAAATAAAAGAAAAAGTAGTACTATATATAGCTCACAAAAAGAGGTCAAGGTTCTGTTTGATTCATAAGAGTGTGAATTTATTTTTAATCAAATTATTAGGGTTGATGTGGAATAATAAATGTAATTGTGGTTCTCAAAGGTTTTCGCTATATAATACTTCGATATTTAAAAATATCACATTTACTTAAAAAAGCCTTATGTAAAAGTAAAATCTAAGAAAATGACATATTAGTTACGCTGACTAAAGATGTTCAAGAACAAGTATTTTGAATTGTTTATAATACGTCGATTTTGTTTATTTAATATATCTTAATCTAAAATACTGAATGAATTTCACGATTTACTACAGAAATTTACATGAAAAGTTATGGATAATTTATAAATTAGAACGTCAACTGGATCTAACAATTATTGGCGCACCTCAGAAACGTTCACAATTGATGACCTTCAATTAAAAGAAGTAAAAAAGTGAACTTATTAAAAAAATATTCCAGGAAATATTTTTTGTTTAATCTATAGTGGCAAGTGTATGAAGTAAAAAATGAAATTTAGTTTTATTATCAGGCAATTATTCATCTATAACGAATGGAAAATCATTTAGTGTAGTAACACACAAAACTAAGTGACTAATTGCCAAGTATAAACGACCTTCATAAATTTATAGATGATCTACAAATCAATAGTTGGATAGTTTGTTGTTTTATATTTTCTCTACATAATATATCACGTAATTTTTAAGAGTCTTTAAAAAAAATCGAATCTCTTCTTAGTCATTCCAAATTTAGTTATTAAATGTGATGACTTTAAATGTCTTTGCATTTTGATAAAATAAGTTGATCATATATTATTGCATATATGAATTTTACGGTTTTTGTGGATCAATCAGATATTTAATATGTTTTAGTTCAAAAGTTATAAATTATTCTATTTTTTCCATTTGATATTTTATGAATTATATATATATATATATATATATATATATATATATATATATATATATATATATATATATATATATATATATGTTTGTGTAAAATGAAAACAGTTTGGTGTAATTTTGTTGCAACAATCGATATTTTCTGATGTTATTATGATGGTGTGAGAAAATTTTCACATTATTATAATATTTCTATGCTATGACCTCGGTGTTATATATATATATATATATATATATATATATATATATATATATATATGTGTGTGTGTGTGTGTGTTGGTATTTTTTAAATTCTCATCATATTTTATGCTTATAATATTATTTAAAAAAGAGGTAAACGCTATAGTTAGCGTCATAGATATTTTTGCTCAGATGTAAGAGCACAATTCTTATAAACGCAATCAATCAATCTCTACAAATTATTTGCTTAGATAATATTTATCTTTTATATGTAACTATAATTTAATTATGATATCGATTGCTATGTAGAAAAAAATACAAATTTACCGATTATTTGTGAGTTTAGGATTTTTTTTTCTATTACATTTTCATAATTGAAACGTTTATAATTAAATACGATTCAGCATTTTTTAAATTAATTTTTGCACATCGTGCGCTAGATTATATGATTAAATATATAAGCCATATGGAGTTGATTATTATTATTAGAAATGACGTATATATCGGAATCTGTAAAACATATATTTACACGAGTTATAAAATTCTATCAAAACTGGCATGTTTTATTGTCACCAATTAAAACATATAACAAATCGTATGACCGATTTTTTCTACGCTTTATAGATAAGGTGATGTTATCAGATGATTATTTTAATATTTCTTTTCTTTTTAATTCTTACTATGTCATGATTTGTATGCAAGTATTTTATAAAAGTATTTCATATATTATCCATATACAGCCGATTTTTATTTTCAAGTTTACACATCTATTTACTAATTTTAAAATTAATATTTAATATAATATAAAAGGAAAGTATTTACAAGATATTGTTAATATAGAAAAAAACATCGATTAATTCACGGTCATTATGTCGGACAGCTTAATTTTAAAAACCCCTCAGTTTATAGGTTTTTGAAAAATACTTAAATTAAATATTTAATTTTCATATCATTTGTGCAAATAAGAATATTTAATAAAATTGTTTTTCTTAACTATTTTTTTGTATATTTTTATTAGACATCAATTAGACGATTTTTAATATATATATATTTGAATATTTTTAAGTTTATGGTCGTAATGAGTGTTATACACTTTTTTTTTTTAATAAATAAAGGTATGATTTATCGTGAAATATTTATTACTTAAAATTGCGTACGATAATTTTTTCCATATAATTGTTTTGTCATTCGATATACTTAGTCGTGCGAACTTTGACGTTTAGTCAGATAGAACTGTAAAATGGTAGTGATATATTAGTAGAACCGATAATGCTGTCGTTATGCAGACGTTTGGGGGCGAAAGCCCTCGGCTTGGGCGCCATCGGAGGGGCGATTCTCACTTTGGACACGAGAGTGGCCTTCGCTCACTTCGGTGAGATCTTCGCATTTGTAATGTGTCACTTTGCATACCTAACCTCAAATTACAATATATTCAATCGCAATAGTTTATATAGATATTTTTCAATATTTTCCGCAAGCGCTCGTTGGGAAAATCATTTTAAAACGAACGTGAATTATTTTTGTGAATTTTATAATTCGATTATTTTTCTACGTTTCAATCTAACCTTTTCGAGAATATTGCCACATATGTAGTAATTATCTTTACATTGTTTATTGAAATATCTTAACCTGTATGTTTCAACATGGATTTAAACTGTCCTTGTTCTTTTTGAAATTGTATACCTGAAAATGACGTTTCAAGTTATAAAGCACTTGTAATTATTATTTTTTTAAATGTTTCGCAAAAACTATAGCAGAAAAATATCGTTGAATACTTGCGATAATGTTATTGCCACAAATTATACTACTATCTATTATTTTCTGTACTATCGGTAAGTTTATTTAATTTCTTTTAATTAAGAATTTCTTTTTCATTCCAGCTTCACAGTTCGATTATGATTTAGTGGTCATAGGTGGAGGTTCTGGAGGTTTGGCTTGCGCCAAGGAAGCCGTTAATTTAGGTGCTAAAGTAGCAGTATTAGATTATGTCACTCCTTCTCCGAGAGGAACAAAGTGGGGTTTGGGAGGAACCTGTGTAAATGTTGGTTGTATTCCAAAAAAGCTCATGCATCAAGCGTCTCTTCTAGGAGAATCGATTCACGTACGTGAAAATATTATAAACGGTTATAAAATATAACGCGTTCTAATTTGGGATTTATTATTTTTTGTAGGATGCTCAGGCTTACGGTTGGCAATTTACAAGTCCTGAAACCATAAAAAATGATTGGGGTGCGCTCACTGAAGCTGTGCAAAATCATGTTAAATCTGTAAATTGGGTAACTCGAGTGGATCTCCGAGATAAAAAAATCGATTATATAAATGGTCTCGGTCGCTTCAAAGATGCTAATACTGTAATTGCCGTAATGAAAAATGGCTCCCAAAAGGAAATTACGGCGGATAAAATTGTAATAGCAGTTGGAGGAAGACCTCATTATCCCGATGTTCCTGGTGCTTTAGAATATGCTATATCTAGCGATGATATTTTCAGTTTAAGTTATCCTCCTGGGAAAACGTGCGTAGTTGGAGCTGGATATATTGGATTAGAGTGTGCCGGATTCTTAAAAGGTTTAGGATATGATGCTACAGTTTTAGTGCGATCTATTGTGTTACGAGGATTCGATCAACAAATGGCTACTATTATTACCAATGAAATGATAGATCAAGGTGTTAAATTCCAATTTAAATGCATACCAAAGTCTATAGAAAAAAAAGACGATGGAAAATTGTTAGTAACCTGGATAAACGTCGAGCTTGATACCGAACATCAGGATGTATTTGATACCGTTCTATATGCAACCGGTAGATACGCTTTGACTAAAGATCTCGATTTACCAGCGGCTGGAGTCAAAGTCGTTCCTGAGAATGGGAAAATAGATGCTGTTAACGAACAAACAAATGTTCCAAATATTTATGCAGTAGGAGACGTTTTACATAAACGGCCAGAATTAACTCCAGTTGCTATACACGCCGGTCGGCTTTTAGCTCGTAGGATGTTTGGTACATCTGATCAACAAATGGATTACACGAATGTGGCCACTACTGTGTTCTCTCCTTTGGAATATGGCTGTGTTGGATTGAGCGAAGAAAAAGCTGCTGAATTGTTAGTTTGTTATTGTTTAAAATATTAATTTTGTGTTCGTACATTAAACTGTATTTTATTTTAGATATGGCGCTGAAAATATTGAAATTTACCATTCCTATTACAAACCTACAGAATTTTTCATACCACAACGTTCTATTAAAAATTGTTATTTGAAAACTGTGTCTCTCAGAGAAGCACCCCAAAAAGTTGTAGGTATGCATTTTGTTGGACCACATGCTGGAGAAATAATTCAAGGATTTGCGTCAGCAATTAAGTAAGTATATGATTTTTTATTTATACTTTTCGATATATATTGTAACTGTATAAACTATTTATTATGGTAAATAGTTTAATAATAGCACATCAAAGTTTTATTGTACGCCAAAATTATAATTATATTTTTTTTTATTTAGATGCAATCTCACAATGGAAACATTAATGAATACGGTTGGAATTCATCCCACTGTCGCTGAAGAATTTACACGATTGAACATCACTAAGAGGTCTGGCAAGGATCCTAATCCCGCTTCGTGTTGCAGTTAAATCAAACAAATTCGACATATATATTTTTTCAACGTTTTTCCTCTATCGTAAAATCCCTGTACTGATTCAGTGTTTTACAGTATTTGCACAATTTGTTTTATATTTGCTATCTTAGCTGATAATTAGTTTTTTATTGTTTAATAAAAACTATTATTTCTAATTATTTTTAGTTTTTATAAATTTTATAGAGCATTCCTGTCACAATATACAATTTTAATAAATAATTATATATATATATATATATATATATATATATATATATATATACATACATATATATATATATATATATATACATATATATATATATATATATATATATATATATATATATATATACATACATATATATATATATATATATATATATGTACAAAATAAAAATTTACTGTAATTTTATAATTATTTAACAAACTATCTACATGTAATCGATTGTTAACAATTCATTATCGTTAAAGATAGTTTAGTTTCATCAGTTTAATAATTTCTAAAAAAATAAAAAATAAAAAAAAATAATATATAGGTTTTATATTGTTTTTATTTAACTAATAATAATAAATATAACACAATATTGCCTTTTTTTAGGGCTGTAAGACGGTTAGTTTCATACTTAAGAATAGATAAAATGTATTGTTTTAAATCTAACAAAGTGTATTCAGAATCGTTTTTTACTTCTGAATCGTCGTAATTCTTGAAACACTTGCGCTGTTTCTGGACATCCAAACCATCTTTGTGGCACAGGAAGCGGATAATGCCTATCAGCTTCAATTAATTGATTGTCAAACCTCCAGAAAAAGAATCCTTTGAAAAAGTATGTATTATCTGAAATTACAGAATATATATATATATATATATATATATATATATATATATATATATATATATATATATATATTTGCACATATATAAAAAATGAATTGTTTGTATTTTGAAATATAATTTTTGATATTTTATACCATCAATCCAGTTTATAACTGCGTTGACATCATTAGGAATTCCGTGCCAACGGTTCATGTCTTTTGGATATCCTTCGTCGAGGCTGTTTGTCCGCTCGTTAAATCTCCAAAATTTATCCTTTCCAAATAAATATGTTCTCTCATTTTTTGGCCACAATAAAATAGCATTGATCGAGGATTGATCGGAAATTCGATAGTCTTCTAAATTATAAGGACCTCGCACGTGATTATCGTATATCCAATAACTGGAACCTGAAATATTTGTATAATTGTTAATGCTGTTGTATTTTTAACAATTTATAATTGTAATTTGACGTATTAAATAACCGGAAAAGAACGTTATGTATCCCTGCATATTTTCGTATGCTGCATCTATTCTTTGTATGTATGATGGTAGATTTGGAAAAACAGTTGATAAATTTGTCGGAAAACCTTCATATAATACACCTTTGCTTTTGAATCTCCACACTTTCTGTTTATATTAAATAAATTTATTATCATTAAGCAATTTGATGTTTACATATATATTATGTTATAAACGTAAAATCTACTGTTGATTATTTACTTGTCCTTTAAAAACGAACAGTTCTCGTCTTAGAACCGCTACTGTGTCATATTCTCCCGAACACAATTCACTTGTATTATGATGATCGCCCGGAATCCTGTGTTTATCGTCGTGTTTCTTATGATCTTCAACAGTTTCATAATCACCGTTGTACGTAATATTAATTGTTTTCTCTGTGAAAATTTTTGGCTGTGCTGTCGTAGTAGTGTAATAATAATCGGTAGTTGTGAAAATTTCGGCGTCTTCCACTTCTCTAATTGTTGAAACTTCCGTTACGGGCGAATATTCTTCGGTTTTATCGTTTTCAGTCGTGTCGTCGTTTCTTTCCGGTATTTCATTATTAATCGATCTGCTTACTATATATATATATATTATTATAATATTATCAGAATAATAATCGATTAATTTATTATTATAAAACCAACTCACTGTATAATTGATACATTGCCATCACGTCGTCGTAGTCCAATTGCATGGGACCGCCTTTATAATATGCGAACATTATGGATTCCGGTACTGTGGAATGCGCGAGCCCCAACGCGTGCCCCAATTCGTGGACGGCCACCGCGAAGAAATCGGTGCCTTCGTCCTCATCGGTTTTGTTGAGCAGCCAATTTTCGTCGTTGTCAAAATGTACGCTTCCACCGTATCGCACGTACGGAAAGAAAGCGTGTGCTAAAACGGCTCCGCGACCATCAAACGGATATCTATTATAGAAATAATATAAAATTTTAATATCAATAATATATATATATATATATATATATATATATATATATATATGATAATAAAATACTGACTGATCTCCGTGATCGCCCACACCGAACGATATTTTGATATCCGATGATGGATTATTGCTCGGTACAAATGTTAATTTTCCATACGGTGCCCACATGTCTAATGCTTTCTTCACCGCATCTCTTACCGATTGTTCTCCCAAATACGGATTCCAATTATCTATTCTGTTAATTTATTTCATTATATTATTTAGTGATATATTATTATTTTTTTTTCACATGTGTTTATGATATTACATACGTGTAAGTTATTTCTCTCTTTTGCCATCCTCTACCAGCTAACGTGTAACGTTTATGTCTTCTATTTGCCAATATATCTTTGACTCCGCAGCGTGGCTTTTTCATCAGCTTCAATGATACGGTTTACGTGCAATTTCAATTTAATCATTTCATATTTTATATAGTGAATTAAACTACTTATCGTGATGATATTATAATGTTTGTGAAATGTATATATTTGTGTTATTATTACATATGATACTAATGATTTATCACGATTCGTTTTTAAATTATCAACCGGCAATAAAAATATTGAATGCCATTGCAGTGCTTTTCAACTATTAATTATGATGCGAGTAACTATAATAATATATATATATATATATATATATATATATATATATATTATTATAGTTAGTTTTATTTCAATAACAATACGATTGACAAGAACTAGGAGATTCAAATAACTTATAATTATTTTTAAGATAATTTCAAAGAAATCGTGTTTTAGTATAGACTTTAAAATCACATGAACTTTTAAATAAACTTTCAGTTGATTTTCTATATATTATATAAATAGATTTAACGATATTAAAATTTAAATAATCTTACTGCGATTGTTCTATTGTCCAGTATTCCGGTTGGTTCAATGCCGCCATACTTTTGAATATTGGCGATCGCTTTAATTATTGATTCTTCCGTATATTGAGCTGCCGTTCCGGACATCAAATCTCCACCCAAATAACCGTATCTTTGCATAAATTTGAACTGTAACATACAATTGAACGGTTTATAGTGATGTTATATATAGAAAAGAAAAATGTTTTGATCCGCGAATTATATATAATAAGATGCACAAACGTTACCTGTTCATCGTTCGGTATCACCTGCTTGTAAGATGTATTTTTTTTCAATGGAAATCCATACGCGCAATAGTCGATACAGTGGATCAAAGCCAGAATCGTTGACGCTACGAAGTACTTCATCGTAATAATGCGCTGCGTGTATCGGTCAGTGTTTGAAATAAACACATTCAACATTGGCTGTTGAACTCCATTATTGATAATACATTATTTTTTTGTCATTCATGTGTATATATATATATATACAGTGTTTGTGGCTTATCGTTATTTTATTTTGTAAAACTTATGAATAAATTTTGACCTCAAGATATCGAATAGGAAGGATCGCTCGCACACGATTTATTTATTGTTCAATAATGAGTAAGTACACACTTTCGGTTCCATTATTCGGTAACCACATCCTGAAGAATAATTATGTTTTCTATTGAACCGTGTTAATTTCAAAATAAAATTATGTTTAAAAATATATTTAACAATAAACGTAGAATAATATAATGATAATAAATTGACCTATGTTTAAAAGTACAGTGGGAATCCCAAAATAATATATTTTTTCCTAAAATAAACTTAAAAATATAATTATATATATATATATATATATATATATATATATATACGTTAAATAAAAAACAAGTAGAATATATATATATATATATATATATATATATATATATATATATATATATATATATATTAGTTATATATAATTCAAATTTTCAGTAAAAAATCAACAAATCAAGATGGAATTTAAAATTTAGAACATCATTGTGTTATCATTTTAAATGGAGTATTAATCCATGATTTATCAACTAAAAATAAATCACCAAAACGAACCAAATTGCTATTGTAAATTTAGTTTTCGATAAATGATTATGAAAAATGCCCAAACGTGAGGTACTTTTTTTTAGTATAAAAAAAAACTTATCTTTGAGGGGCCCCACTATATGTATTATAATAGAAATTAATTTTGCTTATACACTATTACAGCATCAGATAGAGCAATTCAAGGATTGTTATTTTTAAATGAATAATAGATTAAGTGGATAATGACAATTATTAAAAGAAAGAGAAAAAAACAAATTCTTTTACATAAAACCAGTTTATTCACTATTTTCCTTTATTATCCCTGAAAATTAATATTTACAATGTATACATTTATGAATATGCATATTTTATTCTCCGTATCTATTTTAGATTTAAAAATATCCAATCGAATGTTTTTCGTTCTACATTATATATATAAAGTTTGCATATTCAAAGTTTCAAAAATAAATATAAAATAGTAAAACGGCAATGATCTATATATTTTTTTAACTTAAAACATTATTAATAAATAAAGAGCGATTTTAAAATATAATCATTAATTACAATTTAAATCCTTTTGCTGCCAGCAACAATTACTTCCATAATAACTCGCGAACTATATAATAAGTCATATACTTAACGATTGTTAGAGATAATATTAAAAGTATCAGAAAATAATATTAAATATGATGAATTTACAAATATGCATATTAGGTTAAATAAAATAAAAATAATTTGAAAATATCCTATCAAAAGTAGTACATAATTGATAAAAAAAAAAAATCTAAAAATAACATTTTAATTTCAAAAACTTTATCTTTTTAATTACATAGATATCGTGAGTAGAATTTTGCAATTCTGACAAGAATTGAGATCAAAACTGAGAGTTGCCGGTATAAAATCGATTTTCTTATATACAAATATTGCATTTTACCTGAGAATAATTAATTACCATATACCATCACTTTATGTTCAACTAATATGTTACCGATAAGCGACTCGTCAATAACATAAAATATCTGTTTTGTATATAAACATATATAATACTGAATTAATAAATAATTAAAATCTATTTTAGCACTTAATCTAGTTTAAAATTAATTTTTTTCATGCGACTGCTTTTCTTTAGCTGAAAAAAAAAAGAAAATAATTTATAATTAATTAATACATATTATTCATAATTTCACATAAATCTTTGGTCATTTACATTTATGTTTAGCGAAGTAGATATTTGCTATTTCTATTGTTACATACAAGTTACAAATAGTGAACTATTGTTTAAATTATAAATTTGCTACTGAAAAAAATATAACTGAATCTAAATTACATACGATCTAAACAAAATATATGTATCGTAGTAACGTAATATGATGGCACAAAGTTAATCTTAATATAATTCTAATTTGGACATTTTTTAACGCGAATTATAATTATAATCAGAGACTAATAAAAAAATGTTTTTTTTCCATAAAACAATATTAAATATTATCATTTTAGTTTCCGATCCATTGTCAAATTCAGAAAAGAATTTTTATTTTGTAGTTGTTTGAAATTAGCGTAAAATGCGCATTTAAACTATGATTTAGACAATGATATTAAATTTTTGAATTAGACTTAAACCATTTCTACATAAATGAATATATTCTAAAAAGTAAACTTCATCAGAGGCTCATCTAAACTAAAGAGGTAGTACTCAATTAAAACAATTAATTATCTGGTATGATTGAATAGCATTTTTATCAAATGCAATATTGCCCGATTAGTTTTTTTTTTTATAAAATGATACAAATGTTAGTAGGGTAAAAGAATATACAACATAAAGATAAACGCGAATTTTGCAAAATATAAATTAGAGCACATTTCTCTTCAAATTTATCAGTAATTCAAAAGTCAATTACATATGACAATAACAACATTCTTTAAATAATACTTGAACATTTATATATATATATATATATATATATATATATATATATATATGCATATACACACTTTGAACTATAAATTAATACAAATATTCTATACAGTCAGAATTAAATTTAAGCATCATGAATATCTATTATTCTTGAACGATTTTATTCTCGATTAAATAAATAATCGAATGGAATGTATGCAATACAATCGTGCCATAAATATATATTATATCGACATTGTACTTTTTAATTAAAAAGATGTTTTTATTATTATGGCGACAAGCTAATAGCAGAATACAACACCAGCGAATATCGAAAACATATCACTGAAATGGTAATCGTCTGCAAAGCGCAGACGCGTCTTCAAAGACCAAATAAAAAATCCAACAATTCTCTATAAATAATGTTATTTATCATTCGGTTTTTAATCGTTTAGCGGCGATGCCGGCTTCGCTGCTTTGAGAATTGGAATCCTCCGAAAAAGTCATGTGAGACGACGAAAACTCCATAGGCCCTTGCGAATCGCTCACAGTTGAAAAACCTTAAAAATACGATTCGAATTAATTCTCGTTATTCATAATATATTTTGAATAAAATTTATAAACGAACACTAACAAGTATTAGAATCTTCGGCGATACCAAAGTTCGAATTGGACGAATCGTGCCCCTTCTTCGTAACCGGAGCGTTCTCTTTATTTTCCACTTTCGCCGAATTTTTTTTCTTTTGTTCGCTACTCGAAATCGGAACCCATTTAAAAATTTTCATTGTGGTTTCGCCGATAGTGACCCACTTTTTTTCCCTGAAAAAATAAAACAAGTAATTAAAGTATTGAATTAAATATACGTTTTAACAGTTAATATTGCTTTAAGAAACTATATATATTTTTTTAGTAACTCGCGATCTACCGTAAAATAAGTAGTTTCTTTTTATTATAGCAAAGCGGGCTCTCGGTATTATAAAATAAATATTCGAATCATTTTAAGATTGCAAACGGAGACAAAGAAAATCGTTGCACAATATTTAATTGCATTTCTAGTCGTCGTGAAGGTCTATAGACGTATGACTATTTTTTATAAGAAACGACAAGCTTTAATTTGGTCTTTTTATTTTGGAAAGCGAATTTGGTACGTATCGAGCGATGAAAGACATTTATAAATATTAAAATCGAAAACCCCAAAAGGAAGGTTTAGAAATATTTAAAGAATCGATGAATAAAGAAAAATTGTGATTTCTCGTTAGGAATGATTACAGTACCGCCCGTTCGACTTACATTTTTCAAAATGGCCGACCGGGAAGCGTCGACGAACGAATAGGGAAAACGAAATTTATACACGAACGAGTTGAGCTTTTAAATAACGGGGGATCGGACGAGAGACCGGAAACTCTGAAAGAAAAGCTCACCAGTGTCTGACTTTGTCGACGTGGTGCATCACCCTCTTGAGTTCGTCGCGGTTGGCGCGATGCCGGGTCTCCGCCCTCACCGAACGAGACATGTCGCTTGGAAGTCGCCTCCCCCGTTATCTATCCGTACGATCCCCGACGGACGAATCTCGGAAGCGTCCCCCGAACCGCTAACCTCAATGCGACCGTTGAACGCTCGCAACGATGGAAGTCTAAGTTGTTCTACGCGCGACCATAACTCTGCCTCGTTAATTCGAAAATAATTATAAAAACGACGACGATTAGATTAATTAATACAAATTAATGTATAAAATAATGGCAAAGCCTAGAGTCGGTTTTAATTTAATATATGTCGTCGTATCGAAAATGATGATGATTTTAATAAAAAAATATTCGCGTGTTATATTATATAAAAAAAATATTTACATATAATATTTAAAATATCACATTCGTTTTGTCACTTAAAAATAAATTTAACGTTGTAAATATATTTATAAACGTTTAAAAAATTAAAAATTCGTTTAATTTTATTAATAATACGATTATTTTTTTATAGAAACTTATACTATAATAAATATTTTATATTTTAAAATTGTATTTTTTAATAATGAAAAAAATATTTACACTATATTTTTGCGTTTTTTTCTTCACTTTTAACTTTTTTTAATGGTATCTATCGGTTTGCGCATTTATCGACTTTTGTTTCCGGCTTTACGCATACGCCTGCATAAAAAAATGAACGTGCTACAAAATTAAACAAATACTCTCTATGAAACGACTACGTTTTATTTTCTAAATAATTTTAAGCGAAACGATGAGTCAATATTATTATAATTACGTGACGTAAACGTAAATTACGTCGACGTCATAAAAATCGGCATTCGTTCAGACGACACGTCACTGCGTTCTGGAAAAAAGCTATGATGCACGCTTGCCATATGCAAAAAAACGTGAAAGTTTCGGTGTTATCAACCCGCTTATCTAATGCACGCATTTCAAACAAAATGTATTTGCATAAATATTTGAAAAATAGTGATTTTAAAGATTTTAACTTTTTTTTGAAATTAGAATATATTTATAAAAATTAATATTTTGTAAAATCTAATTTTATCAATATATTGGATTGAGGACAGAAAAGTTTTGCGATTCGTTAACTATTAAAAAAAACAATTTTAGACCATTATTAATGTTTTTATATAGATTAAAACGAATAATAATCAGTATAAAATTTAATTGATGTATCAAATATACTATTGTTTATGCCATTAAATATAAATATATATATATATATATATATATATATATATATATATATATATATATATATATATATATATATATATATATATATGTTTAAATTTGATACAGAACATGTCTAGAACAATATCGTTATTTTATTTATTTAACAATCGTATATTAAACCTTACGTTTAATTATAAAAATAATAATTATTTCAAAGATCGATCGTTTTGTTCGGGTACAATAAGAATAGGTATATAAGAAGTGTTAATTTTTAGATTTTTTTTTCAAACAGACTTTAAAATAAATAGATTTATCGATCCGGATTTTTGGATGGCGCGAACGCTCGGTTTGAAACCACTGGTAGTGACGTTTCTATTTGCAAGAGTGGAACGGAACTAAATGTAAATTTTTTACGCTCAGTCAATTTCGAGCATTGTCGCCGTTAGGATCGAAGTATTCGCGATCGGCTGAACCCCGCCCTCAATTTCTTCGTTCGTTCGCAATAATGGATCCATATCGTCAAGTGAGTATTGAAGCATCATATAATCCGTTTCATTTTTAATATAATACTATAATCGTCTAGATCTAGAGATATCGATATATGATTTTCGTCAGACGAAAGTATGGCTGCCGGTACTTGCGCGTTGCAATTATTATAACAATTTTTTTTATACCATATAGAAATAATAAATAATAATTTTAAAATATATGTTGTAGTATTTATCACATGATTAGCATGAAAGTCGCCCCGACTCGCATTCATTCGTATGTTTTACGTTTTACGATATCAATTTCATTTCATACTTCTAGATGTTTTATTGGCAATAAGATTTGTCAAAATGTCGTATGACATTTCATTTCACACAATAAAAATAAAAAAAAAACTAACAAATTATGCTTTTCACATAATTTATTCTCAAGGTCATTCACTGTAGTTAGCTGTGTCGTTTCGCTATTTTAAACTAGTCGTATTTGATACCATTATGCGTTTAAAAAAAGATCAGCTTCTCTCTCTTTCATATTGTATTTGCGACAATGACACTAACCGACTAGTGTCAAAGTGTATTGAATCTTCTCCGATATGAATTTTTATAAATGCTTTAAAAACATATTCAAACTTTACAAGGTTCAACGGTGATTATTTTTATACTTCTAGTCTTTGTATCATTTAGTTATCCCACAAGTTTATATAACTTGTACTATGCAATACACTTGAATTAAATATATATATATATATATATATATATATATATATATATATATATATATATATATATATATATATATATATATATATTAAAATTAAATGAATTATTCTATCGACAAAAAAAAACTAATTTGTCTCCTAATATATAATCAATTACAATGAATATATGAAAATCGTTATCTCACCCCTTGATTTACATTATGTTGCTAATTAAATTCTATGTAAATTTTCAAGCTTTTAATGAAATCGCATTTTTTACTATAATACTTTTATGGTAAAATTGTGTTGAATATATAAATTGTAAGCTCAAATTTAATTATTATAGTATTTTTTTTTTCGATTAATTAATCATTATCGTATTCGCGACTTATAATTAAAATATAGTCTATTATAGTCATTCTAATTAAGTGTTATTAGAATCGAATACAATGTTTTATAACATTTTATTGAGAATTTTGCTGTCACATAAGTTATCAATTTCATCAAATGGCCAAAAGAGATAAACGAGTATTTAAATTAATTTTTGATTTTACTGTAGATAAAACATTTATTTAGAATTTGAACAGTAATATATTTTTTGTTGATTTTATTTATTATCAAGTATGTTTAGATTTTTTCCACTCTTGAATTTAAAAGTGTTGAGTCAGTACAATTTCCTTAAGTGACGAATAATAAATTATTCTTATCATACGATTCATTAATACGTTTCTGTCAGAAAAACCTTTCCAAAATTTAAGTGAAGCTTAATTTTCCTGGAAGATAAAAATCATTTATGACTTTTTATCAAATTACAATATTTAATTTGAATTCTAATTAACGTTTTTAATATTTGATATAACTATACTGATATAGAAATACTGCAAAACGATGTTTATTAAAGGCACTTAAATAATATAGCATTTTTTTATACGTATGATATTATCTAGGTTTATTTTTATTCTACTTGTAATGTATTTTGTAAACATTCGATTACATCGACATTATTGTCAATATTGAATTTTGAACACGTGCACCTGCATATTTCTAGGAAAATATATAGAAGGTGCATGTAAAATAATCTGTGTTGTTTATCGTAACGAAAGCATGTTGAATTTTAATGTTTTTTATTTTATTTTATTTTACTTCTTGTAGTTGCATTTTTATATGTTAATGTTAAGATTCATTTTCTTTTTCAATTTTTATGACTTAACTCATTTGTGTATAAAATATCGAAAATTATATTTTTTATCAATTCTTCAGTTACCTATGTGATGATTTCATATATCACTTTAATTAAAAAATAATAGTATTTTAATTGTCCATATATATATTTTATCTTGTAAAATTCTTAATAATTATCAGCAGAAATTTAAATTATTTTTCACAGTTATCTTGTACACATATTGAATTAAGTCTTGTAGTGTTATAGATTTTTTTATTGTAACTATAATTTTAATTTTCCGAAGGGACAGCCGGGTGGGCACCCATATCCATCCTATCCACAAATGCCGTATGCACCTCCGCAGCCATATATGCATAACATCGGCTTCAGTGGAGCGCCACAATCTTTTGGCATGCCAACACCTTATGCTGGAATGCAACATCCCACTCCATACCCTCAAGGTTATCCAACTCAACCCGGATATCCTGCACAGGGTTATCCCGCTCAACCTGGTTATCCTCAGGCAGCACCCCAAGCCTACCCAGGTTATCCTCAGGCAGCACCCCAAGCCTACCCAGGTTATCCCCAAGGAGAATCTTCTTATCAAACTCATCATATCTCGGCTCAATATGCTGCCCCATCTCAAACGACTTATGGACAATCGACGCATCAGGTGAAACAGGTAATTAGATGTTGTGATGTTATGTTTGATCACGTGTATATCATCCATTATACTTTGTCAATAGCAATGTATATATTTCCTCTATTTTTTTCTCAATAATATTTAGTTATTTTATTACTTATATTAAAGGATCTGGGATTGCGTATGTTTTCACTAACTGAATAACTTTGCTGTATTTTATTGTGTAAGTTTATTTTCTAGCTTATACATATGATATATGATATTATATTCTGTTGAAATTAAAAGAAATATTCAAAGTGAAATATGATATATTGGTATGTTGTTCAACCAGTACCCAGGTGTCTTAATAAGTATAATGAATTTATTATATCTTTTTACCATTTCATTAATTAAATAATCATTAATACATGAAAAATATTCATTTTTAGCTGTTTATTTTGTTGTTTGTTTTATAAAAAAAATTCTTTTTTGATTTGTCGCACTCTTTATAATTTTGTTATTTTCAAAATAATTGATATAGGAAGCTAAAATATTAAAAAAATCCATTTGTATATTCGGTTAATATATGGAGATGGATTTTTTATTATTTTCAGATACTTGGGTAAAGTAAGGATACTCTGTTGTACAATAATATTGATGTACCTGGAAGTGTTCTTAAGGATTAAATAGTTTTTATTTAATATTTTTCTTAATAGGAATGCATTTTTTGAAAGTTTTATTTTGTTTCTTTTTAGCCACGTCCGACTGTTGTCCCAGCTGATCCTTTCAATCCGAGAGCCGATGCCGAAGTGCTGCGCAAAGCGATGAAAGGTTTTGGAACTGATGAAAAATCAATTATAAGGGTTTTAGCCGCACGCAGTAACGAGCAGCGCCTTAGAATTGCATTCGAATTCAAGACCCTTTATGGAAAGGTTATTTTATATTTTATATTTATTCTTATATATAGTAATTACTCGTATATTTAAAATATCTTATGTTTTTTTTTTAGGATCTTGAAGAAGATTTAAAAAGTGAATGTTCTGGTAATTTTGAAAGTGTAGTGTTGGCCTTAATGACACCTTTGCCTCAGTATTATGCTAAGGAAATACACAAAGCTATCGCTCAAATGGGAACCGATGAAGATACTCTTATTGAAGTTCTGTGTTCAATGACTAATCATGAAATCCGCGTAATTCAGGATACTTATGCTGCAAGTAAGTTTGAATTAATTAATTGTCGTATAAACAGGTATTATTAAAATGTTAATAATCTATTAAAAGTTTTGGACATTATCACTTTTTTTTTGTTTTTAATTAGTGATATACAAAATTCAAATATTTTTGCATTTTTTTAAATGCCATATTGACAAATTTTTAATATTTCTTTATTTTTTTAGTGTACAAAAGTTCTATGACTGATGATATTGCCAGTGATACTTCTGGAAACTTCCGACGTCTATTGGTGTCACTTAGTTGTGTTAGTATTTTATTATTTATTATTCAGTATATATTTTTTTATATTATAATTAATATGAAATGTTTGATGACTACTTTCTTTTGAATATTTATTTATTATTATATCATAAATATCTATATTACATCCATTTTTAAAATTTATTTTTTAAACAAATAACAAGAATTCTTGGTATGCTTACAAATTAAAAAATATAAAATGATCACACACACACACACACACACACACACACACACACACACACACACACACACACACACATATATATATATATATATATATATATATATACGTATGTATAAAAAACTAACATATAAAGACTAGATGTATGGTTAGCATCGTTCTTTTACCGAAATAAATCGTAATAATTATATTTAAAAGAGAAGTAGATGAATTAGATTTGTAATACTATATATTTTATTTGTGAAATCTATTATATATAAAATATTTTACATATTTTTAGGCTAATCGCAATGAAGACTATAATGTAGATACAGACAGAGCAAGATCTGATGCACAAGCTTTATTGAGAGCAGGTTTGTTCAATAGCTTTGTAATGATTTATATATATATATATATATATATATATATATATATATATATATATATATATATATATATATAATTTTTCTGTTTCTTTTAATGAATTTTATTTTTTCAGGTGAATTACGTATGGGAACTGACGAATCTACATTCAATGCAGTTTTGTGCCAACGTTCTTTCCCACAACTTGCAGCAACATTTAAAGAGTATGAATCTGTGACTGGTCATCCATTCTCGAAAGCAATCGAGAACGAATTTTCTGGAGATATTAAAGATGGTCTTCTTGCTATTGGTATGTATAAACTTTATTCTTTATTGTTTTTCGTACTTTACTAATACTTCAATTTAACAATACATTTTCTTTAAATATCTTATCAGATTTTCCTGCTGTTGTTGTTGTTCTAAATGAAGGGATTTATGTCCTTATCTAATTAGTACAACTTTCCTGCGTAATGTATTTTGGCCCTGTACCCAATTATCCTTAGTCAATACATCTGTTTCTTTCATTTTACACGTTGTCTCTATATTTTCAATTTAAATATACTGATTTTTAGTTTTACTATATATTATTTTCTTTTATTGCAGTAAAGTGTGTGGGAAGCAGAGCTGAATTTTTCGCAGATCGTCTTCATAAATCGATGGCTGGTATTGGTACAACTGATCACCAACTTATCAGAATTATTGTCACCCGTTGCGAAGTTGATATGGAAGATATAAAAGAAGCATTCGAAGCTAAATATGGAAAATCATTACAAAGCTGGATTGAGGTATGTACAATACATTTTTTTCTTGTTTTTAGAATTGGAAATATTTATAATTTTTCTTTTATTTTTCCAGGGAGATACTTCTGGACATTACAAAAAATGTTTACTGGCTCTTATTGGTTGTTACAAACCATAATTTTTATGACTTAATTTTTAAAATTGTTTTTTTATCGATCTTTATATAATATGTAAGATTTATATTTTCCTTATATTGTTAATAATATTATTACTTCAATGTTTCCTAACCCTTTAATCGTAAAATCGCTGTACAATCTATTATATATTTAAAAATATTGTAACAGGACAATTTTTAATCATATTGCTCTAGTTTTACGTGTAAAAATATTAAAATAAGTTGCATTTTTTTTACTAATAAAAATATTTTTTCTTTGCAATTTTTCTCAAAATAATATTTAGAAAATTACACCCCACCGGTTGGGAAACTATAATATCTGAATATAATTTCTCATTTGTATCTCAAATCTGTATCGATCAAAGATACTATAATATATTTTTATTTTTAAATGTAGAATTAATTATTCATTTTTTTTCATTATTATATAAACATTGTCAATATTTATATACTCATTCCTTTTTACTCGTCAATATATATAAATAATATATTATATATAATATAGAAAAAGGGAATATTTTATATTAAATTTAAAATGAAAAAAAGATCTTTAATTATGTACAATGGTTTTTTTATTAGTTGTACCTTTTTTGTATACGATGAAGGTGCTGTTTTACATTTTTTATTATTATTCATGTATTTTAGGGTTCTATTATATAATATATTGTGTCATACATATGGTGGAATTTGTCATTTTATTGATTTTCGTATTAATTTAATTGTTTTTCTGGCACAATATTATTTAAGTTCATATTTTGTATTTTTTTTTATCACAGTTTACTTTTGTAAACATCTGTGACTTAAGATTGGTTGTAATTGAAGAAACAGGGAACGTACAGTGAATTGATTACCCGAGAAAGATAAGGGTATATTTTTATGAATGTATTATCGTCAATTTTTGATGAAAAGTCCTTATTTAGTTTTACTATGTCAATCATAGAAATGTCCATGCCAGTTATATATTAATTCTATTGCATTTTTCGTATTATTTTATACGACATTTTCATTTTTTTTTCTTAATAAGTGATCGTTATTTTATAAAAAAAAAATTATTTGTTTTACTTGATTTTTTTTTCTTTGACATTATAAGATATAATAAAATTATTAATATTTTTTAACTTTTTTTTATAGATCTAATATAAAATTAATTGCGTCTCATGTAAGTATTTTTTTTCTGAAATAATACTATTGAAAATTTCTTAAAGATATTTCCTATTACTCGTCAAATTATAACACTTTGTGCCAATAATAATATACACACAAGTTGCCTTTCAACAAGATGTTTATTATACGTTATATATATTTTTGTAAAATTTAATGTTTTGATATTTATTAATGCTAAAAATTGATATATTTAACAACGATTATGGTGTTTATTATTCATATATCGTCTTTATGTCTGCATGGAATTTTAATATAATACATTTGTTCCATTACAAAATATTGTGTTTTTATCACGTTTATAAATGTTATATACTACAAAATGCTTTATATTTGACTTTTTCATTATATTTTGATATTTTAGTGCAGTAAAATAAACCAAATTAAAAAAAAGTGTTTTGTGTTTTTTTTTCTTTTTATGTCATTTAACCAGTGAACTAGCTGTTTTTGAATAGTGAACCTAATTTTTTAATCCACAAACTCTATAGTTGAAAGATTATTAGTGTGTGATAACTATTTTTTTCTTAGATGATAAGATATATGACATCATATTTATTGGGGATCTAAAAAAAATGTTGATTTAGTTATATAATAATCCTTTGAAGTTTAACAATCACAAAGCAGTATTAAAAATGATAATATAAAGATAGATTGTGATATTTTTTAAAATCATTTTATTTGTTGTGGTATTATAGAAAAAAAAAACCCAATTGATTTATGATTAATAATCGAAATATATTTTGAGACATATATTTTATAGTATACACAATGTACATAATTTCTGAATGGAACAATATTACTTATGTATTTTTTTTATATTTACTCGTAATTTATTAATTGTAATCGAAAAGTTGGAATTACAATGATAATAATAAAATTTTATGGTGCATAGAGAAATTTGAAATGCATTAGTTGCAGATGGCAATATTAAACAATTTTATAATTAATAATAAATCTTTAAAATTGAAGTATAATATTAATATATTATATTTATATCTATATATTATATATATATATATATATATATATATATATATATATATATATATATATATATATATATATATATATATGTATGTGCGTTTATTTTATGTTTCTGAGCGCCTTTGGAAGGTGCGAAAGCCTTCGTCATGGCTGAGTGGCCATTCTTATCCTTGCAGATTCTCGGGATTTGTTTTGTATTTCGGCCGTTCTCAACGTGATTCCGAATATGTCTTCGTGATACCGATTTTCATCCTAAAAAAATATTATCTATTATAATATACAATATAAATTTATATATTTGTTAAAATTTTCAATTATATATATATATATACCCTCAATTTCAACATGAAACTTTCGACTTCTTGATCCGTGTAATTTCCATGTTTTTTAATGATTTTCTTCAATGTTTGATACACGTGTTCTGCCATTGTACAGTCTCCGCAGACGTAGAAGTGTCCCTTCATATCCACTAACATTTTGAATATTTCAGCACCTTCTTGTTCGGCTAAACCTTGTACATATGTCTAAAATATATATATGTATATATATAGAAATTTAAATTCAACATTGAACATTTGTCACTTGATAATATTATATTAATTAAATACCTTTGGTATTCCTTCTTCGCGGCTCAACGCCAAAAATATTCTACTGAGTACGTTTTCTTTTAACATTTGCGCTTTTTCATCGTTGTATAGATCCATTTGTTTGTTGCGACAACCGAAGAACAACCACGCCGAACCCAGTTTTTTATCATTTAATTTTTGCTCACGCCGATGATGCCAGAAACTTCTGAACGGAGCCACACCGGTTCCAGGTCCAACGAGCAATATAGGAAGAGTGCTGTCTTGTGGCAGATGAAAATTTGGTGCACTAAAAGTACATTGAGCAAATAACGTTTCATTATCCAATAATAAATGATCGACGAAAATAAAAATTGTTTTAATTAAAAATAAACCTCACCTTCTGACAAACATGTAGACTTCGTCACTCGGTTTTCTATCTTTGAGATAATTAGAACACACTCCATAGTTAGTTTTTCCAGCTAAAAAATTTTAATACAGAATAAATATTAATTTATATTAAATTTTTTACTTTACATTCATTTGGAGATATCAACGAGTGGGTAATAAAAGAAACTCAAGGTATTACATATAATAAAAGTTAGAAGACATTGAAAAATATTATATATTATCACGAGCAGATAATAGACTTTAATAAAATATTTCAAGGTATTTCAATGTATTGAATATATATGACCTACATTTTTTTTAATATTGTTTAAAAGTTAGTCTCATATTTAATAAAAGGTTTTTAAAATATTTCACAATACAAAAATGCTGTCAATAGATAATAAAACTATGAATTTAAAGACAGAAAAATAAATTGTATACAATTATTAAGTTATAGATTGTACAGCGAAGCCTCCATTGATGTCGATTTGTATATTATTTTTATTATTAGTGTAATTGAATAATTATAATAATAATTTATTTGGAATGATATTAAGTGAAATATTACCTTGGGTTTGATAAGTGACAATAGCAACAGTGATATGCACAACACCCTTGTGAGCCAATGGACTTGAACTGATGCTGTAGAATCGCGGCTGTAATGGCATTAACTGAGCTGCTAATAGTGCAGCATGAGGTCGAGCAGATTCAAATTGTCTCAATGTATCAGGCAAAGTGGGCGACGACCAGTGACGCCAATCTTCATAAGCGGCCGTGTCCTAGATTAATGAAAATATTCTATTACAAAATCCTTTAAACAGATTATATTGCACAAATCATTAAAAAATGCGTACAGTGGCTAATATTTCCAATCTGTTTCTATCGTCTTCTTCGGTACAACAAGTAGATAGATAATGTAAAAGATTAGTTGTAGGCGGTGTGGTTATATCAACGAATCTGGTGAAGAGTTCTCTTAATGAACATGTCGGTAGACGTTCATGTGATTCCCAAATACGTTCAATTCCTATAAAATAGTTATGTGTGTGTATATATTTTTTCAATTCAAGAATATTATATATGGTATATGAAATCGTTTTTACCGTTTGAAGTATGATTTTCTTTGAGTTGTTGAAGTTGAACAGGTTTATCAGGATTGTCGATGCCTTTCAAACGATCAATAAGATCGTCGACAAGTGAACTTCTGTTACACGGTAAAATTCCAACATGATCACCGGGTTGATATTTAAATTCAGACTATTTTAAATAGAAAATATAATGTGCTTAATATATTATCTATAAATATTATGTATTAAATTGATGAATATATGAATCAATTGCATTTACATTGGTTTGAAATTCAACGAACATGGTGCATCGTCCGGTGGTGTCGCAATGTAAGTTTCTCATTTGAAGAATCGGACAGGAGAAGATTTTTTTGTTCGAAACAGATTGTAAGGTTTTAAGCATCGGTTCCGGTGTTTTAATTTCCGGTATTGTGAATCGAACGGTGTCTTCGGATAAAGCTATAGTGCCGAGCGCATCGGTGACATCTTTTAACGTATTATCATCGTCTAAACAGAAAGTTTCACACGCGACCTATAATTTAAAACATGTATATTAATTTCATTCTTACGATATTAAATATGTTTTTTTTTTCTAAATAATAATTACGTGAAAAACTTCGGCAGCCCATTTTCTGAATGCTTGATCTTGTCCGCACATTTCATCGCCGTGTTCAATTTTCATAATTCGTTCTCCTCCCAATTCGCCAAGAAGACTGTCCACATATTTACCAAAAGCACAAAAATTTGGATAAGCACTGCTGCCTAGAGCAAAAACGGCAAATCTGACGTTGCTCAATGGACCAAAATCTTCATCGGCCGGATCTCCCAAGGAACCGCGTAATGTTTCAGTCTTTATCATGTTATCGTTATTCAATAGTTCGACTTGACTATTGGCTTTGATGAACGATTTCGGCGTATGCATTTGAACTCTGAAATTGAATATGATTTTAATACTGATTATTTGTATTAAAGATGAGCGAACTTTAAAGAGTTGTGTCATATATATGTTTTTTTTTAATTTTGATAAATTTTAACAGGCGTATGTACATGTGAACTTTAGTCTTTGAATATATTTCTAGTATAGTATTTTATGATGTATAATGATATATAAACAGAGTAAGTAAAATATTATAAAATAGTAGTGTTATTTAAAAGTGAAATAAAATTTTAAATAATTTGTTTTCATTCTATTACATTTATTTATAATGATTTAAAACTGTGATCAAAAAGAAAGATAAAATTTGTTTATAAAATGTAAATTCTTAATTTATTCTTCCAAATCAACTTAATCCCCATCAAAGTAATCCCCGTCCGATAAAACGCACTTTAACCAAAAATTTCTTCAGTCCTCGAAACATTCGGAATAGTCTTTTTTCGGTATATTCTTCCAGACCTTTTTCGATTCAGTTTTTATTTTCTCAAAATGGCGTCCCCGCATTGACTTTTTGAGTGTGCTGAATAGCCAGAAGTTGCACGGAGCCCAATCGGGTGGATACGGTGGTTGTGGAACGATATGAGTCGAGTTTTTGGCAAAAAAGTCGCGAAAAATCAATACAGTATGACATGATGTATTATTGTGATGAAGGAACCAAGAGTTGTAAAAACATGTGTAATTCGGAGATAATTAAATCTTTTGACAAATGGACGCTTGGAAAATGTTAGACATAGTCCTACCAATCTAGGAGGAAAAAAATACAATTTACCTGCCTTCCTAATACCCGGGAGTTTTAAATGACAATTTCACCTTACTTTTTGATCACAGTAGTATAAAGTTTATATTCCAATTAATTAAATATAAATTGCACTAATTTCAAAATTAAAAAAAATATTTACTATTTAACAATTATTTTAAATTAATTTATGTAAATCGAAATTAGTTTTTAAATAAGAAATTGTTTCTCCAGTAATATTTATTTTTTCAACTTGATAAGTTTGTATATATTTTTCAATGTGAAAAATGTGCTTCATATATATAAATATTTACAAATTATGATATATTGTAAATAAATGGCGACATGCGAATAGTGTCACAAATTTTGTAAATATTTTGTAATATAAAACGACATATAAAGATATAAAACAGAATACGAAAATGTTAATTTCGTAAGTAATTAAAATAATTAAAAATATATATTTATTTCTAAATTTTTTAAATTAGTTTTACAATAAAAATTAAAATGTTTCCGTTAAAGTTGAGAACATCTGATATAATGGAAATTTACGGATTCTAAAATCGTTTAATATATGTAATAATTTTATGTAGAGGACTATTTTTAATAAATAAAAACTTTTCTAAATTAAGATTTTTTTCAAAATATTTTATTTCGATAATTAAAAATAATAAGTGAAATGTAAGTAAATCGCAATAATTTTAGAATCGCTATTTGAACGCGTTTTTGAAATAAAAAAATACATATAAATAATAAAATATTTAATTATGAACGCACATGAAAAACGTTCTACGTTTCAAAATTATTAAATATTTGCACGCGAATATAAATTCGATATAATTTTCGCGCTCGCTAAAATAACATAGTTCAAAATTAATCGGCAAACCGAAGTTTATTACTCATTTACGGCGTCAATAGTTAATTTGAACGCGGGGTTAAATTCGTACCGTTACGAATGCAGTTTCAAAGCGACGTCATTTCAGGGTTAAATGCCTCGCAATGCGGATTAAAACTAATTGAAATCCGACTCGGTGCGCTGATTATATGTATAGTGATTCAGCGACGTTTTGCCGTTACACATATATTCTATTATCTTCGGTATATGTTGAGAAACACTGGATTTTCATCGCAGAGTCATTGTGAGCGTATTTGAACTTTTAATTGCTTTACATAAGAAAATAAAACGAGCGATTAATTAGGAAATTAGTGCTGCATTATATATATATATATATATATATATATATATATATATATATATATATATATATATATATATTTGTGCACAGTACTTCTTTATACGATATATGATGAATATAATTGAATTTATTTGATTCGTTATTTAATATTAATTAAAAAAAATAATTTTACTTTTGCGAAATAAATGGGACATTAGGTCGGACTGTTAAAATAATTAGTACGTATGTAGAAGAAAGTAAAAATGCTTGTTTTAAATTCTCTAATTATAATTAATTGAGGTGAAACCATTAAAGTTTTATTAAATTTTAGGAATGCTTTTGGTGGAAGCGGTATTTTTGCATTATATATATATATATATATATATGTGTGTGTGCGTGCGTGCGTGTGTGTGTGTGTTAACGTGTGTGAACACACTGTGTATGTGTGTATTTTATTAGTAAATAATGTGTACTGACATATTTCAAGTATTAGAATCGCGCCCTCTATTGTTTATATGTATTGTTTATTGTTTTTATTTGTTTCAGTTTTAATATTTATTTAAAGATCAATTTCGATAATAATAAAATTGTAAAAAAACTTTTAATTTATTGCCAGAATAAATTTTGTTAAATTTATAAATTTAAAAGGGTTATTTTTTCTCATTCGAGATGAAAGGATATCGCGGTCGTTTCGCAAAAACTAAATAAAAACAGATAGATCGACAGATAAAGAACGAAGGGGTCGATGCGAGAGATGAAAAAAAAAGAAATAAGCAAAGTGAAATAAAGACTGGAAAAAAAATAGAAACGAAAGAGATCGATCTCGATAGAAAAAGAAAATTGAATGAAGAAATGGTGGAAAGGCGGTAGTGAAAAAGGGTGGTGCGACGCAAAGTTCCGGCGGCATATGAAAGACGCCTAAACCGCTTTTACGGCCGCGAAGTTGTAAATTCTACGAAATCCATTCGCGCGATAACGCATAGATGGCGCCGCTTTCGCGACGATGCCGATTCTAATATCGAAGAACATAACATAACGGAAACGTATGCCAGTCGAATTGTCCATTTTACAACTTTTCACATCGTATGGGTTTTATCATTAATATATTCAGTGGACTTTTTGGTAAAACTGTACCATATCGTTTATATTTCTTCGTTTTAGATTAAATTATTCATAGAATTATATTTCAGATTAGTTTTTGCTTTATCACAATAATGATTATATTATAGAGAGATTTAAATTATTGTATATTTATTAGAATTTTTGTAGATGTAAGTTTTCTATGAAAGCGAATAAATACTATAAATTATAAAATAAAAAATTGAAATAATATAGATTTTAATGTACGTTTTTTTGTATAAAATATAAATGTCACTTGAAATCGAGTTTAATGAGAGATAAAAATATATGAATATATTAACTATTGAAAGCAATTAAGCTGTATCCGTATTATAATTTTTATACACTGAAGTAGATTATTTATTATATTTAATATATTCATATATACTTCGGTTTATTTAATTCAATAAATCAATGAACTAAATAATCAAAAACAAATCAGTTGTTTTAAAATATACAAAAAAAAGTGATATTTTAAAGAGATTAAAAAGCACGAATATTTTTATAAATGTTCGACTTTAAAAATTTACAAACCGTTTTCAGTTTTGAAACACGTATTCGGTTTACAAGGATTTCTCGAAGTGCGCTTTACTATAATCCTTTCAGAGGACGACGTCATGTTGTAAAATATAATATAAAGTTGCGATTTCAACGCGAAACTTTCATATACGATTTTTATATGTAGATTTATAATAAAACCAGACTATTTTTCCACGTTACAAAACATCGAATGATAATAGTCGAGTTCAGAACTTGACGTTGTTCAACTATATTTTATTTGATGTCGGATTTGCCGCATGCAATATAAATGCTGTATTAAAGTAACACGTGATTGGTATTATAATGTATTATATATGAATAGACAATGCAGAAGTTGCTAACTTAATATTTCATTTCAAATAAAATATGTAAATAGTAAATTTGAGTCCACTATTTAATCTTCAAAAATGTATTAATTTGAACAAAACACTTTTCATTATATTACATATACTACTGTGATAAAAAAAATAAGGTGAACTTGTCATTTACACTCTTGGTTCCTTCATCACAAAAACTCGGCTCATATCGTTCCGCAATCACCGCATTCGCCTGAATTGGCTCCGTGCGACTTTTGGCTTTTCATCAAACTCAAAAGGCCAATGCTTGGACACCGTTTTGATACGATTGAGGAGATAAAAACCGAATCGAAGAAGGTCTTGAAGACCATACCGGAAAAATACTATTCCAATTGTTTTGAGATTTGGAAAAACCGTTGGCAAAAGTGAAAAAATAAGATGAAAAACAAATTCATCTTATTTTTTTATCATAATGTTATATATGTTATATAATACGATGGAATATTGAATCTTTCATATACGAATAATACACGATTGTTAGGCAATAATATACATTTTTAGAGTTGACGACACGATCTTACAAATCGACGTTACGAAATTCAAAAAAGATTTCAGCTCTGAAAGGGTTATTGTGTCACCAATTTATTTATTTATATTTTTCATTGATAAAAAAATTCTTTTCTAAAGATTTATTCGTTGAATTGTTGATATGTTTGCAATTTTCAGAATATTTTAATACTGAAAATTCCTTGTATATATTTTGTATAGAATAAAAATAGTCTATCTTTTATACTTATCGTCTATTTTTTTGTATATTTATTGATAGAAAAATTTCATTGCTGTCCACGAACTGTATAATAATTTATATGATTTAATTCAAAAGTCTGGATATATTTTATATAATTAATTAATAATTAGATTTTTTTATTAATAAGTGAAATATGTATGATATCGACTAGTATTGGTATAGAAGAATTAATTAAATATAGATATTTTTTTTTCTAAAAATAAAGAGATTGAAACGAAAACATCTCAACATATTTCGCTACGATCGTTCGGCGGTCCTTCAAAAAGGACATCGAAGTACGTTTTCAGACACGCTTTCAGCGGTTAAAATAATCGTTAGGAAAAACGTATTTAAAAGCCTTAAAAAACATTATCGAAGCGTGTAAACGAGAACATGTAATTTGCGGTGCCGAACAAACAATTATATCACGCTTGATTTGATAAAGTTTGACGTGGCATTGTTGAAGAAGGTACACGGTGAACCTTCGACGATCGTTTTCTGAAGATGTTCGCATTTTGTACGTCGAATTGTTCAACGCATTAGTCATTTTCGTTAATATGTGTTTTGACTTGCGGTGGAAACCTTCAAAGAACTGAAATTTCCTTTGATTTCCAATATATATATATATATATATATATATATATATATATATATATATATATATATATATATATATATAATAAACATGCGAACGTTTACAAATCTACAGTATGTTTTAAAAATATATACATATATAATAATTAAATATTCATTTATTAGTAAATCGAAATACGCGTAATATTAAATCAACACATTACCATGGAAAATAGTAAAGTATTATACATACAAATAAAGTCTGCTATCGATTAAAGAGGGGAAGCGTAGTAATACGCTTTACGTCGTCTGATGGTAAATAATGGTAACGTATTAATACGATTGAATTTTACTTATAATTATAATGTAATTTGTTAAATAAATATTTGGTCTATATGAAAAAAAAATATTACATCATATTTTTCATTTTCAATTTATTCGATTTTTAATATCGAGACAGTGATTTGTGAAATGCTTGCAAAATTATCCCCTTTTACGTAGCAAATATGGCAAAGTGATAAGCTCTATATTAATTCGAAATTATTATATAAAAAAATAATTCTAACTTTGAATTATATTTAGTTAAAAAAAAAAACACCGATTAATATTATGCGTGTATAACTCAGAATATTTGAGTATCCTTGAAGACTTTTAAACTTTAGGCGAGAGACGACTTCAAAGCAAAACTTTAATAAATTTCGGTTAAAAAAGAAAAAAAAAACTCAAGATTAACCGCGATACTTTGCAAAAAGTTAACTCGTACGAGTGTAAGAATTGTAAATTCTTTTCGATTCGTTTAAATATTTTTCGGAAGTAGGTTTTTTTTAATTTTTTATTTAAAAAAATATTAATTAATGAAAAAAATATATATATATATATATGTTATTTTAACGTAAAATACGAATGTCAAAATTACAGTAATAAGATAAGAAAATAATTCTCGATATATAATTTAATTTACATACAAACACATACACACACACACACACATGTAATTTATAATATTGATCGAAATACGAGTCTTCTATATTTGTGTAACGCTTTAGTATTTATTTATATATACGTTTCACCAGGTGGCTATTCGACGTTCCAGCAATTTATTTCGCATAAATTTGAAGGATTTTTATATTAAATCCTTTATAGATATATTAACAAATATATCTATATATGTTATATGAATGAGTAATAAAATGTTTTTATGTGTCTCATATTGTAAATAATGACACATTATACAAATTGAAAATTTTGATCGGCCGTTCATAACGAATTGTCGATATATTTATATAGATTTAATTATGTAAAATAATGTAAATTAAATTAATTTAGTATACAATAATAAAAAAAAAAACGATAATAGTGAATTATATCGCGTTATTGTTGACGTGTCGTTGCAACTATTCGAGGGTTACATCGTACTCAAGTTCGCGAACTTTAAAGTATTTCTTAGACACTGACCAAATCAAAATAGTTTTCAAGTTTTCAGGACAAGATGGCGGTCGGCTCAAGTTTCAGGATGCGACTTAATGAAAATTGAGCTCAAGTGCGTTCGCAGACACAATTAATAAACATTAATTGCATGTAAATGCCTCCCTTGAAACTCGTATATATTCGATATACGGATAACTATGTGCTTTGTAATATGAGTTTTCTATATTATTTTTTCAATAAAACTTTAAAAGGAAAAAGGTGGATATTTCGTAATATCTTTTAATACTACTGTGATTAAAAAGTAAGGTGAAATTGTCATTTAAAACTCCCGGACATTAAAAAGGCAGGTAATTGTTTTCCTAGGTTGGTAGGACTGTTATAATATTTACCAAGCGTTTATTTGTCAAAAGGTTTAATTATCTTCGAGTTACGCGTGTTTTTACAACTCATGGTTTCCTCATCATGATAATGCATCTTATCATACTGCATTGGGTCTCCGTGATTTTTTTGCCAAAAACTCGACTCATATCGTTCCGTAATCACCGTATTCGACCGATTTGGCTCCGTGCGACTTTTGGCTATTCAGCAAACTTGAAAGGCCAATGCGGTGACGCCGTTTTGGCACGATTGAGGAGGTAAAAATTTAATCGAAGAAGGTCTTGAAGGCTATACTTTGGGATTACTTTTAATGGGATGAAATTGATTTGATAAACAAATACACCTTATTTTTTAATCACAGTGTTATATTGTTTTTTTTCGTAATTAGTGAATAGTGTGAATAAAGATAATTTGAAACTTACCCCAAACTGTCATCTCCACTGATATCATTATTCAATCTCATCGAGTATAAATCTTTTGCGAATATCTGTATTAAAAAAATATTATATTATAAAATAAAAATAATATGCGATTTAAATATAAATTATTTACAAATAATCGCGTTGATCTGAAAGCTGTGAAATCGCTTTTCATTATGTAAATATATTAATATGATACTAATTGATATTAATATTATAGCAAAGAAATTATATAATAAATATAATAACAAAAAAAAAATAGCAGATTAAAACTTTTATTATGCATGTGAGCGATTATGTTTGCTTCGAGTCGATATTTTCACGAAATGTGTCAAAGTTCCAATTTCGGGAAATATATCTAAAATTACATCTAAACCCGTCCGGATGTGAAACGGGACGGGCGAGGTGGATGTGTTCGATCTGCGGTCCTCAAAGACTCACAATTAGATAATAGAAAATGCGATATACGGTTCTCGAAGACTCACAATAGATAGTAGAAAATGATTTTTGAACCTTTTTTCGATCAACAAGTTGTTCGATAGAAATTAGCATAAATGGAAACTAACTTGTCTATTATATATTTTGATTATTTATTATGGATATTAATAGAAAAAAATACCTCTCCGTTTTCTGGTGGATCTCCATTTCCAAAAGTAGAAGTGACAACCAATAGAAGTGCTTCATGTTCAATGGACGATATATCGTAATCAGTCATGCAATGCACCTAAAATATTAAAATTTATTTATAAATAAATTTGATAGAAAAATTAATGATGTCTCAATTGTTAATTCAAGTAATGTTAAGCCAACTAGCGGTACAATTTTATAAAGAAAAATTAAAGCAATCCATCATCTTCAACTATGAAGATTCGAATCGAAAAGAAGTTAGTCGAATAGAATAGAATAGAATAGAATGACGATAATTTCACATCTCGCAAATAGCACCGTTTTTTTTATTTCTTTCGAATGGGAGAGGGGGGGGGGAAGTGCGATTACGCGATTTTTAAGAAAGCTCCGAAATTTACCCGAATATTCAGCACGAGAAACTTTACTCTTGAAAAGGGCAAAAGATTTTCGAAGAAATTATGCGAAGGGCAAGAAATAAAAAAAAAACGAGAGACGTCGTAAATTACTCGAAAGCGTTTAAGGCGACTTTTCTTTCGAACGTACGACGCTTCATTTTTCGCATTTGAAATTAAAATGTGACGAGACGTCGTAAAATGTATGACGATAACAAAAATAAACAAACTTTAACTATGTTAATTATTGTCGGTTTAGTCGTGTGAAATTTGTCAAAGTTTTTACGCGCTGATTATCCGCGTGAAAGTTTGTTGAAATCTTGAATTTTCAGTTTAAAAAAAAAATTGGTTAAAGTTTTATTGTGTTTTAGTAATAATAATTGTGGTTATTTGTCATTTATATTCAAGGATACATTTTTTTTTCTATAAGTAGGTCGCATTATAATGTTCATATTATTATAGATTATAATAGACCGCAAATTTCCAATACTATTCATATTAAAGTAGGCTGTGACGTTTCTAATGACATTTATGGAGATCAAATTTTTTTAATCGATTAAAATCCATATTTTTGTAGAGAAATTAGAATTTATTCGAAAAATCAAATATATCTATGGAAAGTTAATTTTTTTTAATGATAATCTATATAAATTATCATTGTAATTTATATAACATTAATTATTAAGAGTTGTAGTAAGTTAAAAAAAAAATTTTTTTGAGATAATTTTGATTTGTTTTATTTAGATAAAAATAAATATTTTGATAGAATATAATCTTGATAATAGAAATTTTTAAATATTGAAAATTTTTTGAGTGTTCATAATTATTTTTTTATAAAAGTTTTAATCTATTTTTTTTCTATGTATATTAAAATTATAATATTTTCTTTTGATTTATAATTTGTTTTACGTTACAGAAGATCGTCGATGAAAAATGCGAAGTGAATAAAAAAAAAATGGTGAATTTTTTTTAAACGATCGAAAAAAAAAATTTATGAACGTGTTTAAAAACAAAGATCGAAATCGCAAAATGTGATATACGACGTATAATATTTCGAAATATTGCGCAATATTTGGCCAATTTACGGGACGATCAGGTGTTCGTATCGAACGGTTCGCGGTCGGCCGTAACTCACCGGATTACTCGTTTCTCAGTCAATTTGTTCGGTTAGCCAAATATTTGAGCCGTTTCACTTCATCGGCCGCACACGGATTCTCAAACTGTCGTCGACGGATGTCGCAGAAGCGTCAAAAATATATAAATTTTACGCGGCCGATTCTCCGCCATTTTATATACTATATATCCGCCATATTAGAGAAATTGATTTATTGTGATATTATAATTAATTTATAAATCAATCATTCTTAATTTATACTGAATATATTAAACATATTTTTTTCCAAATATATAATTTGTACTATTTTTTAATTTTCGATACATTCATATATGAATATAAAAATATTTATTTTTATTATAGAATTGAATTTTTAGTTCTTAATTTATATCCATAGCTTACTTTTATTTTTATTACATTATAGATGATGCGTTTTATTGAAGCAATATATATATTGAAATATTTAATATTATAAGTATTTCTATTACTATTTTTTTTAATAATCGATATTTAGATAATATCTATAATTGATAACTTCGAATATAATTACATTTAAAAAATCCAGACTTTATATATTTTTTTATTTAACACGTTAATTGTCACGGCAATTTTTCAGAAATCTGGCAAAAAAATGAACAATGTGATTTAATCACAGTAGTATTATTAAAAACTCTAACTCTATTGCATAGTTTTTTTAAAAGATATTAAGAATTATCTCGTAGTCGATTTCATAATTATATTTTTTGTTCGTTTTTTAATAAATTTCATGTTCATGATTTTTTTATTCTTTTCTCAGAAGTCATTTATTGATTTCAGCCCTGATATATTACACAAAAATGAAAAGTAAACACAGTACAAGATAACTCGTAGTCGCCGTCCTGGAATAGAACGCAAGCTACGAGTTATCTCGTAGTTGGCAGTTAACGTGTTAAGAATATATATTGCATTTGCAGAAGCGAATGTTTGAGTTATTAAAGTTTAATTAAAGAGTAATAAAGATGTCCCGAATAAAATTGAATTGTGCTCTCCTCGTAGCAACGTTTCATTGCTTGCCGTGTTATAATTTATTGCCGTGCGATTTCTTTGTTTTGTAGCACTTTACGTGTTATAAATTAATCTTTTGTACGAAAATGTGTCACGTTTTAATAACGCAATTAATTCAATCGAACAGGCGCATTGTGAAATCGCGCGGCACTTATAATGTCGAGTGTTAAAATTGCACCTGCGAAATATTATTTTTATATTGAATAATTGTTTCAATGATTAAAAAGCGGAGAAATACGTAGTTTGATTTTGAAAATTTATGTTTCTTTTTGTAAATCTCAAAAAGCGCAGTACGAGAGAATTTTTTTGTTGAATTATTGAAAAAGAAAAATTCAACTCTTATAATTAAAAAATATAAAGAATTTATATGACTATTTAAAAAAATATAAAATCTTAAAAGATATAATCGATTTCAGTATTAATATTTTATTTTAATAAGAATTTTTTTCAAAAAAATAAAATTGAGAAACCCTGAATTCGATAATATCTATTTTTTTTATATAACTGTAATAAGATTTTTATACTTATTTTAATAAAATTAATATATATTAAAATGTTTTATATAATAATTCATCGTTGAAAATGAACTATTGCTCCATAAATTTATATATAAAATTTACTTCCTTCTTATGAAATCAAATATTTACAAAACTGAGCTAATCTCGTTTCGGTAAATTAATATTAATAAATTTAATATACTTTTCAACTGGGAAAGTTGCCGATTAATAATTTCTTTGAAAACTCCCCACTGCAATATTAAATGAAACGGCAATAATGTAAAATATATATATAAGTATTTCGTAAATTATAAACAAATATAATTTTATTATATTTTAATTCTTATAATAATTTCATACAAATTAATACTATTGCCTGTGGTTTGATTTGAATATGACAATAATAATTATTTTTTTTCACAATTGATATAAAAATATCGAAGTTTAGGAGAAAAATATTCAATCTTCAATAAATATTAATTAATGTTTAATTATAATTATTATAATACCTGAGCATTGAAAGCGTGTCCGAATATGACTCCCAATTTTTTGGCGTATTGTTCAGATTTTCCAGTTTCTGTCGCATATAAAATGGTGGCTTTAATTCTTCTAGACAGGGCTCTGCCGAAGAGTTTAGACGTGAATTTGACAGCCCTGGCGATTTGTTTGAAGTGAAATTTTCTTCTGGGTCTTTTGCCGGCAACGGTGGTACTTCCACGTTCACCGGGACGATTCTTTTGCCAACGATGAGTCTTCCATGCCGGATCCTAAAAGATGATATAAAACAATTTAAAAACGAACGATTTAATATGAAAATTATAGAATACGAAATTATTAAATCGAGTTATATTAAACATTGTTCTGATAATGCGGTCGATTAAGCTTTAATTTATTTATTGAGCTCGCTTAATTGATATTTATATAAATTATATTCAAAAATTATATTTTGTCCTTGTAAGGCATTGTTGCGGAATTTAAAAAATATATATACTGATAAAGGTGCTCAACAGATGCCGTTGCGTCACAGTTAACGTCGTTGTATTCGAGCCGCGATATTTTAACGTTGTTATTTTTGTCGACAGATTTCAAAATTGCGATTAAATCGAGCGTTCTCAATAATCAAGGATAGATTAAAAGTAAACAACGGCAACTTTACCGGTTAAAAATGGACCAAAGTTATCGCCGATTTGCAAGTTAAATATATAACTCGAATCTCGGACGAACGTCGTAAAATAATATCAACGGTCGGTTAAAACTTTTTTTTTAACGGCGCGGTTTGATGACTTGGTAATAATAACCGGAGGTTTCATGTTCATGTTTCGTTGTGGATTCTTATATCAGAAATTGAATGATATAAAAAATATTACTGTATATGTTTCAGATTTTACATATTTGTAATATATTTGATATTAAAATAATATTGATTTACATCAAAAATTTATACAACATTAATAAATACAGAAATTAGCTTGTGCAAAATATCACCATGATCTGTAAAAAAAAGTTTTGTAAACATACCGATGAATTTAGAAAATGGTCATAATAATAATAATCGATACGAATATAAATTCGTTTATTAATAATTATGTCGTGAGGCGATATAAAAGAATGAAGAGGTGACGACGACAAAATGGCGCTCGTTGTCGAACAAAATGGCCGCCTTTTAATTAACTCCGATACGTAAATAATAGGTAAAGTTTCCCTTTGATAACTTTCGGTGAATCTGCGCGAAAATTTTTCGATTGATTCAATTAAAACGATGCTTTATAATAATTATTGTTGTAGAAAATAACGCGGGCCTTTTTTTTTATCGCCATCATTATTCCTTAAATTTTTATAATTTTTTTTCTTATATTAAAAATATTTAATATAAGTATATTATGGTGATATGCAACTAGTTATAGATTAAATTTTTATGTATAATCAATCTTCAAATATTTAAATATAGTTACTCATAAATTAGATGGCGAAAATTTATTTTCAATACATCATTTATATTGTCGAAACGCGTTCAAAACTATTTTGAATTACCGGTATTTTTGACAAAATCGTTCTTAATATTTAATGTTATTATTGCAGAGGAAAAAAAAGAAATAACGATCTCAATATTCTCTATCAGAATTTTTTTTGTACTTAATGTAATCGACTGATATTTTTCAATTTTTCATACAAAAATTCCGTTTTCGTTTATGAACTCTCGATTTTTGATCAATTTCTAAACGGATATTAGCATTCTATTCTTCCTGTTGAACCACACGCGACGACGTATAACTGATAACGGATAATTAGAAAATTTGAAAGTGAAATTAAATAAACTCACTTGATAATCGTAAGAAGGTTTTAAGTAATACAATGCCATTTCTTGATGGAATACCGGAGTTAAAGAACTGGACATTGGTGGAACAATCCAAATCCAATCCGATGGGCAGCCGGATCTTTAATAATAAACATAACCAATAGATTGTAAATACTGTAAAAATATAAATATTAGAATTTTTTATTAAATTTACCTCAATCTACTTTCGTTGTCAAGATGTTTCATGAAACTTTCAGAAGCCGTATGATGATCGACGATAGTAGCATTCCTCTGTTGAAAACTGTGTAGAACCGCAACGTTAGTTTCCACCAATGCTTTATCCTTCCACAAAGTCACCGGAGTCCTGGTATCCAAACCCATGAGTATGGCTATCCTCTAAATAATAATAATAATAATAAACTATATAATAACCAGTAAAAAAAAAAGTAAATATTTTCTGTCACGTATACATCAAACGTCAATTCGTACGGTTGATTTATTTTCATGCATGAAAAGTATACGTAATAATATATAATATATGTGTTTTAACATTTTTATTTTCATTTTACCTCAGTCATATTTAATCTGTTCACGTCGCATATATCTCTGCAGGCAATCTCTGTAGACATGTACCATCCGTTGAATGCGTTCGCTGTAAATTCGATACCTCCACAATCGAATCTCATGCTGGAAACCGCTGGTAGGGCATACCAACGAAGGTTCAGGTCCTTGAACCATTCGTATCTGTAAGCCAATAATAATTCATTCAAAATCAGTAAAATAAACCAGTCAATAATATATTACAACAATGATATGTAAATCGTGTATTGATATATATATATATATATATATATATATATATATATATATATATATATATATATATATAATAAAATTGTGTTATATTGCATAAAGACATAAAGAAATAAATTGATAAAAATTGACTGAATTCGAGCACTTTTTAGATCATATTGTACCCTTCTATATGTATAAATTGTTTGTTTATTTATATATATAAACTTTAAATATTAGCATTAAAATTTTGATCACGTTGTATAATTTATGATTAAGAGATTTATTATAAAGTTTTTAGAAGTTTATACATATTAGATAACATTAGAGCGCTTCAGAAATTATACTCGTATTTGATGAATGATTTTTATATTATATATATATATATATATATATATATATATATATATATATATATATATATATAATGCAAATATTTTTATTTATCTTATATTATAAATTAATATTCATTATAAATATTTTTAGACATTTTAGTTTGAAAATAAAAATAAAAATCAACACCGTTTATGACTCATTTGCAGTTCGCCAATCGTAAATTAAACCGAAAATATAAAACGTTAAAAAAATATATGATAAGAATTATGTGTTTTATTTATTATTATTTTTGGTTCGCGTCAGGCTGGCAACACACACGTTTATTATATATATATATATATATATATATATATATATATATATATATATATATATATATATATATATATATATATATATATATATATATATATATATATATATATATATATATATATATAGTATAATATAGCGTAGATAAAACGTTATGAAAAGCTCACGGCGAAAATTTCGCATCTGATATTTGCGGCACGTCGGCGAATATTCGCCGCGGTAAAACAACGCAAAACACTGATACGACTCACAAAATTACAGTTGTTGTAGAAAAAAGAATAAAATATAAAATAAAGAATAAAAATAAAAATTTTCACTTAACACATCCGATGTTTCCGGTCTGCAAAAGTGCCGGTGAAAATAGCTACACTATGATGCTGTGATGCGAACTATTTTTATATTCTCAAACGCTGGTTTCAAATGACAAAATGTGTATGTAACACTGTGATCAAAAAGTAGGGTGAATTTGTTTATAAAATGTAAATTCTTTATTCATTCAAATTCAAATCAATTTCATCTTCTTGAAAATAATCCCCGCCAGCCAGAAGTTGCACGGAGCCAAATCAGGCGAATGCGGTGGTTGCGGAACGATATGAGTCGAGTTATTGGAAAAAAAGTTGTGAAAAACTATTATAGACAGTCAAACTATCAATCTTGGAAAAAAATTTCAATTTACGAGAGTTTTAAATGACAATTTCACTTTTATTTTTGATCACAGTTATTAGTTATTATATTTAGTACATAAACGCTAATATATTACATAGATATTTTTTTTATTATCATGATATTTATATAAATAAATATTTAAAAAATATAAATTTTTATACATAGATACAAAAGTTAAAAACAGATGAAAATTTTTCACGACCGAGATCAGATCTGAAGAAGAATGTGACAGATTTTCCAATTTAATGTCCGAACATGAACCGCGGGGATATATTTTTTGACTTAATTACGACACACACACACACACACAAACACACCACACATCCTTTGTATCGTTTACAGGGCCGCATTGCCAACTGTCGCCGAATAAAACAGGGCCGGATTTGTATCCGGCGTATTTTTATTGCGTACGTAAATTTAATTGAACCCTATTTAATGTGTTTTGCGGTTTTGCGAACATTTATATTATATCGCATTTTCAACGTTTTGTATTTTTAGATAATTTTCGCGCGAAGTTTTTTTTTACAATCGAATAATAATATTACGCGAAAATCGATGGATTTTCATCGAATATTACTCGATATTTCGAATGTAAAATACGATAGTTTTAATTAAGAATCGTGTTTAATACAAAATTTTCAATCCAATTTCTGCGGTGAAAATTAAATGAGAAATCTGAAAAGCGCAATATGTAGAGCATTATTATTCATAATTTAACTTGACGTCTTAGATATTCATTGGTAATAATATTTGGATTTAAATTCAATTACAAACTTTGCAATTGAGACTGTTAACTATCATTAATCAAATATGAAAATCTATAATTCAGTAATATTTCTTGCAACTAGTCTTTTCTTTCGTATTTTACTAAAATTTTTATATTATAATATATCGTTATATAGATGAAAATTTAATGTGATAAATTTTATCTAGAATCTGAGTTTGATCATCTTTATATATCATTTCTGATAAATGATATTGATAATAAACAACGTACTTTATAAGGTCTTTCAACGGTAGTTTATATCTTTTATTTTGAAATCCTAGATGAAAAATCCTGCATTGAAATCTTTACAAATGTTGGAGAAAAGATCGATTCGTATAGAAATTATTTTTATAAAAAAAACAATATTGATATATAAAAATAATAAAATAAAATTGTATAAAAGAATGCACAAGTGATACTAGAAAAATATTTCATTATCGCGATCGTTTTGATTTTTTTCCTTTAAAATGGGAATATATATGGATTCGGGAATGTAAAAAAAGGATAGCTTAACATGTGAACAAACGACGACAGTTTTTTTTTTAATATAAGCGTCCCGTCTGAAAAAAATAATACAGGAAACCTGAAAATATGTAGAACAGTATGGAGATTGTGCGTGCGGCTTACCTAGTAAATATACGAAAACACGGAGGTGTATTACATGGATTTGGGTTGAACGTCGTATATACAGTCACCGGTCGAAAGTATCGTACGCGATCCCATTATAAAAAATATTAATTTTATTCGAACTTTTATATATAGATATTATAGATTAAAAAGTAAGGTGAATTTGTTTATAAAATTTATATTCTTTATTCATTTTTCCAAATCAATTTCACCTCTTTCAAAGTAACTTTTACCAAAGCTTTTTCCAGTCCTTGAAACAGTAGGAATAGTTTTTTTTCAGTATAGCCTTCAAGACCTTCGACTCTGTTTTTATCTTCTCAATCGTGTCAAAACGGCGTCTCCGCATTGGCCTTTCGAGTTTGCCGAATAGACAGAAGTCGCACGGAGTCAAATCAGGCGAATACTGTGGTTGCGAAACGATATGAGTTGAGTTTTTGGAAAAAAGTCGCGAAGAACCAATGCAGTATGACATAGTGCATTATTGTGATGAAGCAACCAATAGTTATAAAAACACGTGTAACTCGGAGATCATTAAACTTTTTGGCAAACAGACTCTTGGCAAATGTTATTGACAGTCCTACTAATCTAGAAAAACATATAATTTGCCTGCCTTCCTAATGCCTGGGATGATAATTTCACCTTACTTTTTGATCACAGTAGTATAAATTACTAGTTAGCAATCGACATATCAATCATTATTGAAAAAAAAATATTGTGTTCGATATTAATGATAGACTCTGTATAAGCGTATTTATAAATATATAAAAATTCGGATGTATAGTATATGTTATATAGAAAACGGCTCGGAATTTCTTCCTATTTGTCCCAGAAGATTTTTCCTGAATCGCTGAAAGAAAATGAGCAAAATCGCATTATAACGATAAGCACAATGGAAATGCGTCAAGTTGTTTTTCATGTTATTTTATCATCGGTTGAATTTTCAGCGAACAATTTCAGTGAATATTATTTATTATAAATATTTTTATATTGTTGATAAAAAATTCTATCTTTTTAAAGTACGTTTTTAGATGATACGTTTTGAAAATTGTTAGTTGGAGCTACGACAAGAGAATATAGAGGATGTTCGAAATATTTTTAAAATATATGAAACTGTATAAATAGTATATTGCATATCTATGATATTACTATATAATGTATAAAAAATAAAATTATTATTATTTATATTTATAAGTGTGGAAGGTGAGTTTTTCTGAAAGTGCATTATGCAATCCATTGCATTTGCAGTATTATGACGAAACTTTATAGCGTTGTCTTTCGCGGTTGTAACACGAGGTTTGTTTGTAATACAAAGGGGTTATCCTCAGGAGATCATGCGAAAATTCCTTCTGACACATACACACACACTTATACTCGTATATCTAATTACGAGCACTGGCAAATCCCGATGGTAAGTGCAAGAGAAATAATTTTTCGTATAATTATCTGTCATATGTAGCGATGACGTGTACAAAGAGAACTTTTCATAGTATTTTCTAATAAAAATATATGGGAAAAAATTCTGAATATACTGTTTGAATATTTCAATAGATGATATCGTTGATATTTAACAGTAATCAAGCTAAATATACAAAAGGAAATGTGTGTTTATTTATATATAAAATGGCGATGTTTCTGAAAATGCGATAGAAATCATCGTTAAAAGTAATTCTGTGTGATCGTTTATATAATAATTTAGTGTTGTCGCTGTATCATAATATAAATCGTGGGCGGGCTCTCACAGTAGTTGCAGATAAAACGAATAACGACCGTAAAACAAGCACACATACATATATGTATATTATGAAAATGTACTTTTGGTACGTGATATTTTTACGTCGACGCTGGAAAAACTGATGGAATTTTCCCAAATTTCCGCCGATATTCATCCGATATACGTATTATTCGGGCGTTGAACGTTTCTCGAGTGTTGATATATATTTTTTTTGCCAATTTTTCGATTCATATTACGATGAACAATTTTTTTTTTTGGTGGTTGTTTTGAATTTTTTAAATGATAATATAATCGTCGATATAATCGTAAAAAAAACAATATTATGCATCTATGATGTAAATATAATATATATTTTACTTAATTTCATATTAAACAAAATTTATTAATAATTGGTAATTACCAATCTCAATATACAGAGAAAATCGACTTATGACTTTTCATTGCGAGAAAGTTTCGAATGGGAAATGGAAAAATGATTTATTTTGTGAAAAACGAAACCAGTTTTTCTTTTATATATATATATATATATATATATATATATATATAAAGATTAATTTGCAGTATGCCAAGAAGAAAATTGTAAGAACGGAAGTATATTCGTTATACAAACACAAACTTCAGATTCAGTCAGAGGTGCTCAAGTACGGGATTGCAATAATTTCGTTTCTCTTCTTGGAATTTTCACAATTTAACGAGCATTCTATAAATAAAAAAAATATTTCGTATATTTTTATTTTCAAAATAAAAAGATCAAATATTTTATGACGGCTTAATGAAAAATATAGTTTGTGTTAGATTTGTATTCGCAAAATTGAATTAGTTTTTGAAAGGTTGATACTTCAGCTGTTTGATGAAGTAAAAATACTACTTTGATTAAAAAGGCGAAATTTTCATTTAAAATTCCCGGGCATTAGGAAAGCAGGAAAATTGTATTTTTTTCATAGATTGGTAGGACTGTTTATAAAATTTGCCAAGCGTTTGTTTGTCAAAAGGTTTAATTATCTCCAAGCTACACGAGTTTTTATAACTATTGGTTTTTTTTATTACGATAATGCACCATGTTATAATGTATTGGTTCTTCGCGACTTTTTTGCCAAAAACTCGATTCATATCTTTCCGCAACCACTGTATTTGCCTATTTTGGCTCCGTGCGACTTTTGGCTATTTAGCAAATTCAAAAGGCAAATGCGACGATGCCGTTTTGACACGATTGAGGAGATAAAAATCGAATCAAAGAAGGTATTGAAGTCTATAATTTGGGATTACTCTGAATGGGATGAAATTGTTTTGGAAGAATAAATATAGAATTTACATTTTATAAACAAATACACCTTACTTTTTAATGACAGTGTTATATGGATTTTTACTGAAAAAAATTGACTTCAAACAAAATCAAAACTTTACACATACTATGTTAAATTTCGACTATTTTATTATATTTGAACATGGGGAGATAAAATTGTGTAGTTATAATAATAAAAAAAATATTAAAATTTAAAATATATATAAAAAATCATCGATCTCAACAACGCTATTTAGAAATTTATTATAAAAATCCATTTATTGTATATTCTCGGATTTGAGTCTTTATCGCGAAAATTTCGCGTTCAGTTTTTATTGTAATATATATATATATATATATATATATATATATATATATATATATAATATTTTTTTATCGCTTAAAAAAGGGTTTATTATAAGATATAAGGACGAGTTGATAGAAGTTGAAGTATAACATGCGAGTTAAGGTTTGCCACGCGGAGTTTTCATATGAATTCAATTTGTTTGATAACGCTGAAATTACTTACGTCGGATGGGTAAATTGAATTTCCATGACCAAATCCCTTGGAATATCGAAGAAGTCAGGATCTTTACCGTTGGCAGACAAGACGAGAGGCAGTATATCCCAGGCGGTCCTAGCTGGCTTCCAACCCAACTTTATGCACAACTATATAATACAAAATTGAATATTATTATATGTACATTGTTATATGGTAGGCGTTGAAATGTTATCAGAACAAAACTTCTCAATCTTCAACAATTTTATATATATATATATATATATATATATATATATATATATATATATATATATATATATATATATATATATTCAATCATTGAAATTTATTGTTACAAAGTTATGAAAATATGAGATTTATAAAATATAAAAACAAAAGTTTTATTCTGATCAAGTCATGATTCTATACAATATTCAGTTAATGTATTTTTATTTTAAATATTCTATTAAAGCGATTCGTATTTAATAAAATTAAACTTATACTGGAAATTTAGATTGACATATATTTACAGTTGAAAAGTTTATTAATATCAAATCAAATAAAAAGTTTTAATAGAAATATTATTTACAATGTAAATGTAGTGCTATTTGAAATGTAGTTCATCATATAATATATTATATATTTAAAAACAAATAAGTAATGTTATAGGTAACACTGTGATCAAAAAGTGAAGTGAATTCGTTTATAAAATTTATTTATTTATTCTTTCAAATTAATTAAATCCCCTTCAAAGTAGTCCCCGTCTGATAAAACATACTTTTGCCAACGCTTTTTCCAGTCTTCAAGACCTTCTTCGATTCCATTGGTTTTTTGAGTTTGCTAAATAACCAGAAATCGCACGGAGCCAAATTAGGCGAATACTGTTGTTGCGGAACGATATGAGTTTTTGCCAAAAAAGTCGAGAAGAACCAATGTGGTATGACATGGTGCATATTATCGTGTTGAAGGAACAATCCTACCAACCTGGGAAAAAAAAATACAATTTACCCGTCTTCCTAATGCCCGAGAGTTTTAAATAACAATTTCACCTCACTTTTTGATCGCAATGATATATGTTTGATTTTTTTTTTGAGAATATGGTTATTGTTGAAAAAACGTGATTTTGAACGAAAATATAACGGATATGTTGCGTATTAACGAATAAAAGATCACGTTCAACAAGTTTGCTCAATGCGTTTCACAACATTTTTCCCATTGAAAATAAATATTTTTACTATATTTTAATATAAAAATATAATTATTATATTATTAATATTTACCTCTGTGAATTCCACATGCATAGGATCACCGAGAACAGTGCCATCGGTATTTTTATAGCCGGCATAACTTATAAGTTGACTGTTCCAAATTCTGTAATCGTGATTGCCGTCGGTACGCTGGGGAAAAACCGTTATAGCCGACCTATTTTTTTTCAATATAAAATAAATCATTACTATAAATAAACACTCGAATATTTATAATATTATATCGGATTGAAAAATACCTGATATTTCCTTTATTAGTGCTGTATTTTATATGATTGCACAGAGCTTCGAACATTCCGCTCGTTGTTGTCACATATCTACAGTCGAACACCTGAAACAATTGTATAAATTTATCAAAAATATTTATAAAATATTATATATATATATATATATATATATATTGTATTTAAAATTGGAAAAAATAAATAAATGAGGTTATTGAATAAAAAGGGTTGAAAATTGTTTGTTATTTATTTCGCCCCCTTATTAAATGATCGTTTGTATGCGCGAAAAGCAAAAGCGATAGAAACGAAACGTTTGTTGTAATGAAAAATGAAAATGAATTCAATTCAAAATGAAAAATGGCGAAATATTAAAAATAATGACCCCCCCCCCAAGGGATCCGCGAAGATTGGTTCTAGGATTTTCGTGTATATTATTAGTATTAAATCTTGTTGATCCTTGAAGTTTTTATAGAAGAAAAATGTAACAAACGTTATACTAAATCTTCATATTTTATATAATACATTCTAAACTTAAATAAAGAAACGTTTATTTTTTTCATAGAAAATGTTATAAAATGATATAATCAAAATATTTTTTTGGTGAATTTAAAAGAAATGTGATTTCGCTGAAAGCTGTTGAGTAAAATGGGTATAAAAAATTTCAGATAAAAAAAATTAAAATTTTTCTATTAGCATTCTTAATAAAAAAATATTGAAGATAATTTATATATATATATATATATATATATATATATATAATTTTATTAAAAATTATAATATTTCAATAATATTTTTTTCAATTTAATAAAATATTTCACAGTTTTATGAATGATACAAAATTATATTGTATTTTTTCAAATTTACGACTACATATGTTTTTTGTTGTATTTTAATTATTTATTGTAAAAAAAGATATATATGAAACAATTCAGTGGAAACGAATTGTATGTTCAAAAATATATGTTGGAAAAATCACTCGTATTTTTATTATTAATAGAATTCACTGTGAAGGTATAATATTTCAATTTTGAATTTTATTGAAAATTTTTGA